>CM045762.1:96767803-97222803 GCA_025200525.1 Camellia lanceoleosa
GCAGGGCACCCATCGTCGAGGATGACGAGGAGGAGATCGCAGATCATGTGTCAGAGGCATTCCCTGGAGAGGGAGGCCACAGTCTTGGTTCCGAGAGCGAGACGAAGCTGAGGAGGATCCGGGAGGATGACAGCCGATCCGGATGGTGATGAAGATCAGAGATTATCCCAGAAGAGGATGAGAGGGCCTCCCCATTCCGTTCCGAGGACACCGATGTTATTTCTGCTTTATTCTACTTTTTAGCTAGTAGTTTGTAGCACTTTGCACATTGTTAGGCGATTTTATTTTCAGAAAACTTGTACCCTTATTGTTGTAAGACATGATGAAATGAAAGCTTTTTTGAAAAGATGTTGTATTTGAAATTCTCAGCATCGCATCGCATTATTTTGCACAAAATGGAATTGAATGGAAATGCGCCTCATGTATTTACCGGGTTAGGTAGGGAACCGACGCAACAAAGCAAAACAAAACGACTCACTAAGAAATAACACAGAATCTTAGCGAGTTTACAACTCGATAAACAAAGTACAATAATGTTAACGACTCAATAGACAAGACTTAACAAAATTGTGTAATCAAAAGGTAACAACTCAAAACGCAAAACGCGACAGCTCGACAAAACTTACAACTCAATAAGCAAAAACAACAACTCGATAAGCAAAAATATAACACGATGTACTTCGGATGGACTATCTGGATAATGGAGTGTATCCAAAATTGATAGGCCTGGATGCCTTCTACTGCCGGGAGACAACCAGATTTGCAGGGAGTCCACTACTGCTATAGGTAATGTTTCCCACCCAAGCTCACTTGTATTTGCTTACATCACTCGACCCTCGGGCTCGACTTTTCTCAAAAACCCTTATCTTACTTTTCTCTCGTCGCACATCTCTATTCTTTATTCTCTCATTTTCATCCCTCCCCGAGATATGGTTGACGGAGAAGTTGCAAGTTGTGGACTCTTGCCACGCCTATTCACCGCATGGCTACTTCTTTCGGCAACGCCTAGTTAATGCTCCCGATGAGAGCTGGTGGCTCGAATGGATGCGCAACTTGTCAGCAGATCGCATTGCATGGCGCCGTCCCTGGCTTACTCTTTCAGCGATGAGCTACAGCATGTTCCAGGATACCGGGATCCGTCTGATCGGCTTGACTCACTGTATATTTTATTTCCCATTCCGTACTCCGCGCCAGTTCGGTCATACAAGTTGGGCCTAAGTTGGCATCTGAAGCTTCGACTAGCTCTGGGAGGGGGCGCAGGGACACTGTAGACACCCCATTTTTGACCGTCCTCAAGACTTGGACGTCACCGCTTGGACACTCGGTGATCATCCATGTGTGTGTTCGTTTGGAGTTCCCGGAGTTCTCGGCTCGCGTGCCTCAGGACCTCCGAACTCGACCTTGTGTTTGGTTTTGCACCAAACACTGTGATTTGCCTTTGAGGCGAGGAATGCCTTCGAGGCATCCCCACACACCACCGGGCTTGGAGGCTACCGGTCAGTAGTTGTCACCGGCACTATATTGTGCCGGTCGGCACTTTTGTGCCGGTCGGCCTTTGCTTTTGGGCGAAATGACCATTTTGCCTGCCGACCACTGCACTTGCTTGGTGAGATATTTTCTCACTGTTTTGCAACTTGTTTCCTCCATACACGTGTATGGAGGGATGGGTTGCTTAGTGGCCAAGCTTGTAGCTTTTGGCCTATAAGAGGGAAGCTCCCTCTTGGCTTGAGGGTTAGCAATTTTAGGAAGGTGAGCCATTGTTAGAGAGTTGAAAGCTCGTTTTTAGGGTTAAGTTAGATATACACTTTGTATCTCTCTTTTTCTCTTTGAACTCTAGGTGTTTAGTCCATACTATTGCACTAAAGCACCTAGTGTTCCACCTTTCTTGAACCTAAGCTCCAAAAGTTGTTCTTGGAGTTTTTGGTGGTTTTTGAGCTCAAGGAGGCAACAACATCAACCTTTGTGAAGGTAGTCAACAAGGGTAAGAAACTTACACTTTATTCCCCATTTTTGCAACTTGTTTTTACTTAGTTTAAAACAGTTTTTGAGCTTAGTGTTTGGCACATACAAGTTCTGATTTTGACCCTCTTTATTGTATATTAAGAGTGCTTGGTGGTTTGAGGAACTTTGACCACCTTTAGGCCTTGAAAAGGCCACTTTTTGTGCCATTTGTGGGAGATCCGAGACTTTGGTCTTGGGATCTCTTCACCATTGAAATCTTGAGGATTTCTGGTGAAGAGCATGCCTTGAAGTCTCAAGAAGGAGAGGGCCACCCCCTCTCCTTGATGTCCTTGAAAAGGACAAATTTTGCTTCCTTAAGGGGCTCTATGCTTGAGTGTGTATTGAGCTTGTTTGGCTTGTTTTCCATGCTCATATTGCCATGATATAACTTGGTTTTAAGTGGGTTTTAGTACTCTTTGCATGATTTGCATAGTTACTTTGTAATGCCTTAACATTGCCTTAACATGTCTAGCTTGTTAGCCCTAGTTTTTAGCATGTTTTAGGCTTAGACTTGTGAAGTTTATAAGCTTATTTTGTCATGCTTTAGCTCTGTCCATGATCATTTTGGTCATTCTTAGCATGCATTTTGTAGCTCCTTTGTATTTGGCTTGTTGGCCTTAAAAGCATGAATGTGTGGTATGCTATTCTAGCTTTGTATTTGATGGTTGGGACCATCTTCCATGCTATTTCAGTCCCCCATACATGCTTATTTGATTGCCTAGCATGCATCTTTAATGCTTTGGTTACATGTGTTGTACATCCCTTTGAAAGTGCATGTGTGCATGCCCTTGATTTTGAGCCTTCTAGATGCTATCTAGGTGTGCCCCTAGCCTTGTTTAGGTCTGCATGTGACCTGTTTTGAGCCCCCTTGGCCTTGTGAGGCTTGGTGGGTTTGGCCTTGGTTTAAGCCTTCATGGCTTGTTTCAAATACTTGGGCCATTTATTGTGTATTTGGCTTGCTTTGTTGCATGTTTTGGCAACATGTTTTGCTTGATTTTCAGAGCTTACAATGCATGCTATCAGTCCATGTTTGGCCTCTTTAAGAATGCATGAGAGTTGCTTATGAATGCCTAAGTGTTGGACCATAATTGTATGCATGTGTGTGTGCATTCTAGCCTTCATTTTCGAGCATGTTGGCCACTGTTCTTGGGCCTTTTAGAGCTGTCCAATTCATGTGTAAGTCCATTCCTACTTTGCTTGGCATGCTTGTATGTTTACACAACAATATTCTTGCATTGCATTGCCATATTGCACGCTAGATGACATGCTTAGGGTTGCATTGACATTGTGCATGTTGGACCTCTTGAAGTGAGTTTGATAGAGGTTTGGCACCTTTGTTTGCATTGCATGCATTTGAAATCAAAGTTGTACTCTTGGTTCTTAGGGCCATCACGCATGGAAATGCGCGATTGGTGGCCCGGGAATCGAGGCACATGCCCTCTTAAGTTCATAGCATGATTTGGGATGTGCTTGGTGCATATATACCTTGAATTGCATTGCCTTGCCTTTTGTTCCTCTCTTTCTTGGTGTTTTGCGGTTTTCTGACAATTTGTGCCGACTGCACCTTTAGTGCCGACAAGCGCCCTTTGGCACCGATAAGAGAATTCAAGGTCGATGGAAATTCTCCTCAGCGGTGGCCCTCTGTGCGAGCCGATGATGCTTCTCGGTTCAGGAGGCACTCAAGTTTTGGGAATTTTCGGTGAAGAGCGAGGAAACAGAGGCAACCTCAGCAGCGGCAATTAAGCGAGTCCCAAGACGCCTGTGATCGACCCTCCTTCGAGGCATTTATCGCTAAATAGATTAATTAGTTTATTTATTTAATTTAATTAATTTGTAATATTTAATTAGCTAGAATAGTTAATTATTTACTTGGTTGTGTATATTATTTTGGTCCCTCGGCGAGGCGCAATTGTAATAAGTGTGTGTGAGTGGGTGTATGTCTTCCAACCCCATTTCTTTCTAACCCTTTTATTTACACGCTATGGTAGATTAGGGCATACTTATTTTAGCATACCTCATGCAACGCATGCGTGCATTTCATGCATTTGTTTACATGCACCGGCTCGGACATCATACAAACCTGCATTGCAATTTTCAATTCCAAATTGAACACGTGCACGTGAAACATTTCACATGCCATGTTTAGGGTTAGCCGAGCCTACTCTAGATTGCATTTATGCCTGTGTTGCATTAGCCACTTAACATGAACTAGGTCATGCATGCTTTGCTAACTAGTTTATTGTTTTGGCACGGAGTACGATGTAAGTTTTTATGGCTTTAGCATACCGCATGCGTGTGAATGCTTACCATGACAGTATGCTTACCATGCGGCTAAGTGCTTACATGATAAACTGTTTGAATGCCTGTGGGTGGAGGTTGGATTGTCTGAGTTGGAACGACTCATTGAAATCCGCATTTTAGCCTACTTGCGAGTAGCAAAAGAAAACAACACGTTTTTCGAGACAAAAACGGATATGCAATGTTTGTTTCCAAACTAGGCGATCTAGTCTATACTTGTTTCTTGTCGCATAACATAGTAATTCTAGGTTAATAATTGGAATAAGGGCATGTAATGTTTTCAAAAAGGATATCACGATTAGTAGAGGCCGGTCTTCGACCCGAAAAGGTGCTCATAGTCGACCTTCCCGATCGTACCCAAGCTCCCGAGCCAAGACTACTTTGGTGATGATTGGACATGTATTCTTCGCACCGAGTCGTGGTTTCTAAATTTCCCAAAAAAAAAAAAAAAATATTTAGGTGGCGACTCAGAATCCGCAGCAGTCCATGTTTGGCACTACTTTTTCAAAAATCTGTTTTCTCAAACGATTTGCCGGATTTGGACTCTTTGGTTCAGATTTAGAACCGCAACAAAAGGGAGTCCGAACTGTAGTAGCGAGGTCCCTCCGCCGGACGTGCTACAGACACCTGACTAGACTATGCCCCAGATTTATTGCTTTATTAGTACTTTCAAAGTTTTCTTTATGAATGTAATAAAAAGCAACTTTAATTGTATGCAAGAGCAGGAGAACTCTGTTTCGAAATCAATGAAATTGAAGGTTGTGGTACTGAAAATTCTCCGATTTTGGTCCAAAAATGGTCTTAGTTGTGAAAAGATTAATTTGAACAAAGTCAACTTTTATGAAAACTTTTCAAAATTATTTTCGATATGGATCGAATCGGACACGCTGAAATCATCCTTGAGATACACAACCCGAATCCTAGCAACCGGAAAGTTGCCCTAGTCTGAAAAAGGGCCTCGGCCATTCAATAGCAAGGAAAGTTGCCCTAGTCCGATGACATCGAACACTCCATTGCAGCGGAAAGTTGCCCCTAGTTTGCATAGCACTTGCAGGAGATCACAATAGATCTTGATGAATAAAGATGGTGAGATGGTCAAAATGGACAAAGTTGATCGGGGAAAAGATTATGGTGAACTTCAAGATGAAGGCGCCTCATTATCCCAAAGATGGGAATCAAGTCTTCGTAGTTCGGGCTCGGGTTAAGCTCGAGTGTTTTGCTCTCCTTTTGCGCTCTAACTTTTGCCAAGGCCGCCCTTTGCGGGTTTTCACCTTGAGCTCGGTTTTATAATTTCAAATTTTCTATGCTCTGAGTTTTGCCTAGGTCGCCCTTTCGGGTTTTCGCCTGCGAGCCTCTCAAGGGTAGTATTTCTTCAACTTGTCCATGTTGATTGGTTGGGAAAACTCAAGCCATCTAGATCCATCGAACCACTCCACGACCGGATTGACTTGATGATGTAGGGACCCGGTCAATTGGGTCTGAACTTGCCCCTTGGGTCGTGGATGGGAGCTCGGTTGTCCTTGAGCACCAAATCTCCTTCTTTCAAGTTCCTGGACTTAACCTTCTTGTTAAAAGCCCGGGCGATTCTGCGTTGATAACCTTGGACGTGATACAGTGCTTTCAACCTTCTTTCATCAAAGAGCATGAGTTCTTCAAACCTGCTTTGCTGCCAATCCGCTTCGGCTATCTGGCATTCGGCCAATACTCGCAATGACGGGACCTCAATCTCAATTGGTAGAACGGCCTCCATCCCATAGACTAATGAGTACGGAGTCGCCCCAGTAGAAGTTCTGATCGAAGTCCTGTAGCCCCATAGAGCAAACGGCAACTTATCTGGCCAGTCCCTGTAGGTTTCCACCATCTTCTGTAATATGCGCTTGATATTCTTGTTGGCGGCCTCAACTGCTCCGTTGGTTTGCGGCCGGTAAGTAGATGACTTATGAAAAGCCACATTGTATTTCTCCAACAAGTCAATCACCTCCTTCTTGAAGTGGGAACCATTGTCAGAAACTATTTCATTTGGGACTCGTGGCGGCGATAATGTTGTTTCGATGAATTTTGCAAGCGTGTGAAGCTTTCAACACTGCGTAAGATTGGGCCTCAACCCACTTCGTGAAATAATCTATCGCCACGAGGATGAACTCATGCCCGTTCGACCCTTCGGCGTAATGACTCGATCACATCAATTCCCCAGACGAAAAAAAGGCCATGGCGAAGTCATGTTGTACGGCTTTGGCGGAATGTTCATGCGATTTGCATGAATCTGACACTTGTGGCATCGCCGAACAAAACCGATACAATCCTCCTCCATGGTGGACCAATAATAACCTTGTCTAAGGATCTTTCTAGCCAACATCACCCCATTCATATGTGCACCGCATTCACCCCCGTGGATGGCTTCCATCAGACGTTTGGACTCTTCAGCATCAACACACAGTTTATGCATTCCCGAATGACCTCTTCTACTCTGATTTACCCCGCGGATGATGGAACGGGTGACATTCTTCGATTGCCCTCTTGTCTTTGGCATTTACCTGGCGGGTATGTTTCATTTCCAAAAGTTCTAGATGTCGTAATACGGGGTGTTCGTCGAACTTCATCTATGGCGCAATCGACTCATAAGCGGTCGCAATTTACAGTCGATAATGTTTGGGCGCATTCGGACTCCGTGGGATGTCTATCATGGATGATAGAGTTGCTAAAGCGTCTGCGAACTTGTTGTTCTCTCTTAGTAGATGAGTAAAACTTAACTTTTCAAACCGAGGAATCGGCAAATCCAAGGTTTGGTGATACATCATCATATTTTCTTCTTTTACTTTCCGGTCTCCTTTAGCTTGAGACACAACAAGATTGAATCTCCGATGGCGTCGGTAGTCTTGCCCTAATTCGGTGCTTCCATACCGACAATGCACCGTGATACGCCGTTATTTGAGACTTTGAAAGCGGAGTTTGAAGGCTAGAGGATCTGAGGAATTGTCGGGTGCTATCGGCAACACTCTATCCCATACCCATGTTGATTTGGCTCCGTCAAAGTACATTATCCAACTTTCCTCGTCGATATGCGTAATTGCTTCATCTGGGAATAGGTACTCAAGCGCTTCATCCCCTCAACCGGATGGTGGCAGGAACTCTGCTCTTGCTTTCGCCCTTCTTGACTTCTTGGCGTCACATATGTAAGATCAAATTCGGAAGAGTTGACAACCAACGAGCTAGCCTACCGTAGCGGCGGTTTCTCGAAAAGATATTTGATGGGATCAAGTCGTGAAACCAACATTACAGTGAGCTAACGGTAGTGCATGACTTCACGTAGCCCATACGAGCTAAGCAAGCCTTTTCGTGGCGTATCTGGGTTTCATACTCTAGCATTTTCTTGCTCAAATAATAGATGGCTTTCTCCACCTATCTTCGATTCTTGTGCAAGCATGCGACCCATCGTGGTCTCGATCAGCAGTACAAAATCAACGGTTTCCACGATTACGGTGGTGATAAAGCGGGTGGGTTCGTAGATATTCTTTAATCTGTTCAAATGCTGACTTGGCATCGGCGTCCCATTGGAATTTCTTGCCTTTCTTGAAGACCAAAAGTGGTTCACAAGTCAAGGTTAGTTTTGAAATAAACCGTCTTATGAATTGCACTTTACCCGAAAGCCTCGCACCTCTTTTTCGATCTTTGGTGGTGGCATTTCTAAGATGGCCTTGATTTTGGAAGGGTCGACCTCGATGCCTTTATTATGTCGAAACTTGACATTTTTCTGTTGTAACACCAAGCGTACATTTCGAGGGTTTAACCGCAACTGAATTCCACGATCCTTTGGAAAAACTTGCAAGGCGGTGTAGTGGCCCTCTCTTTCTTTGGACTTGACAATCATGTCGATCACGTACACCTCAACCTCTTTGTGGATCATATCGTGTAATATTGTGGTCGTGCCCGTTGATAAATGTGCCAGCGTTTTTCAACCCAAAGCGGCATTACCCGATAGCGATATGTTCCCCGGGGTGGTGAATGCGATCTTTTCTCGTCTCTGGTGCCATCACTATCTGGTTATAGCCCAGAAGCCATCCATGAGCGAGGCGGTGCATGCCTGTTTGTAAAGTCCACTAGCTCATCAATGTGTGGCAAGGAAAGTCGCCCTTGATGGCTCTGTTTAAATCCACGAAGTCTCGCACACGGATCTTGCCATCTTTCTTCTTGGCACCGGCACTATGTTGGCCAACCAAGTGGGATATTACGATACTAGCGAGGCTGCGTCAATTTGCTAGTGACCTCTTCTTTGATCTTGAGAGCCCAATCGGGCGGATCCTTCTTACGCTTGATAGGTCGGGCCTCGGGGTCAGGGGATCCGATCTTCACAATCTCGGGATCGATTCGGGCATGTCTTCGTGGGACCACGCGAAAACATCTTTGAAATCTTTTAATAAGCGACTAAGCGCTCGCGTTCCTCTGAAGACAACGTGGACCCGATCTGGACCCAGCGGGTCCTCCTCGGTCTAATATTCACGAAATGATTTCATCCGTTAAGGGTTTAACAAACCTCTCTTGCTCTTGCTCAATCGGTCGTTGTAAAACCGAGGAACTTCGTCCTCGTCGTTTTGATCAAAATTTTGAAAGTCTGAATTAATGCAATAAATTAGGGGCACAGAAAAGTACTCGGAAACCACATTCACCTCATTCTCATTAAGTGCATCCAAATCGTCCAATTCATCGGTTACAACAGACTCAAATGAAAAGGAAAAAGACGACCTGGACAAGACTCTGGCATCCGGGTTAACATCCCCAGGAGTACCAGACTTCGGTCATGGAACGATTCCTTCGAAGACTTCGGTGGAATCGATTCCGCTCACTACTGACCCGAGGCTAACTGGATAAGAATCCCTCCTCGTACTGCCAAATGAGAGAGGGTGCGATCGATGCGTCCAAAATAGCTGCTGGTTGGCCCGCAGCCGTTTCATCTCCAATCATGGAAACCGCGACGTTATTCCCCAAGCAATCCTGGTCGATCGGAGGATCAAAGAGGAGACATGCCAGTGCTACCCCCATTTCCAATTCAGTGCCCTCAGGACTCACTGCCTTATTCCGCTCGGTCTCAGTTGTTGGGTGCATGCGCTCTTGACAGCGTCATCCCGGATAGTTGCAAGTCGAAAAAGATTTGAAACCGTGCAGCGCTTCCCCTCGTGTTCAACCATGGTTACGGGAAGCGCCAAAATGGAAAATCTTCCCCCTCCGGAAGCGTCCATTCGGTACCCAGATGGGCCTATGCATTAGATCAAAGGCTTCGGCTTTGCTCTGCCCTGCGCCATTTCCTTTCCTTTCCTCATCCGGTCTTCTTTGGTAGGCGGATAACCTAATCCAAAGGTATGTGGATTATGTGGCACTTGACCGATGCGACACCTTTCCGACGCTTCTTCCCAATCCCATCGAGGATATCTTGTAGCTTGTTCATGAGGTAGGCGGCTTGGCGACATACAAACCCTCATTCCTGACCATTATGTTTTTGCACCACGGGCCTCGGCCAAAGTAAATCGATATAAACATATCTTCCATGCGTGTTCAATCTCCGGTTGGCGTAGATACCTCCGGAGGGATGGATTGATGAGTTCCCAAAAACAATGGCTACTCCCTTTCCAAAGGGTATTTCACCATTTGATGTAGAGTAGATAAGACGGCCTTCACGATGCAACCGAGTGCGCCCCAAAAGCATGTTAAAAGATCGAGGGACCTCCAGACATGAAAATCTACTTCGTGTTGCCGAGGCCCAATCTTGGTTTGGATTTTCTTGTCCCGGGACATCCACCTTGTATTATCATACGCTCGATTACTTGAGTAGTCGGTGTGAAGTCCATGACTTTAACCCAATTGCATAGGCGTTTGGCGGACAAACATTGATAAGCGGACGGTGTCAACAAGCACCACGGAATCCATTTGTCCTGCATTCTCTGAGATGTAGAGAGTGCATTATGGTCCACGCCCTCGGTGGCGGTTCCTTAAAGAAAAGGTCAATCTTGGGGAACCTCCTCCGGAAGACCAGCCCAACTAGTTGTTGGCGTAGTTTCAATGGAAAGTTTAGCTCTGTCCATGGCGAGATAAGACGACTGCCGGTGCACCCTCGAAGCCATAGCGATCCCCAAATGGAGATGTCGCTTGTATTTTCTTTAAGCTGCTTGATCTGACCTCTTCTTCCACTTGCTTCTCTTTACGTTTCTCTGCCTCCTTATCTTTCCCACGATGCCTTGGGTTGATCAAGGTGTGGGGGCTTGAAATACCGCCCACTTCTAGTCATATGGTCTACCTCCTCGAGGTACCAGTCTTGTCCAGGTTGGCCACACCGATCTTAAATGCGTGTGGGCAAGATACAAGTCGTCATCTTCCCACCACATTCCATTAGCGTCTAGCGAGCATCTGTCGATTACGGCTTGTTTGTGCTCTCAATAATTTCATTCCTCATGCTCACGGCATGTTCGGTCTTCGTGCATGACACTCTCAACTTCCTCATGGTTCTTTGCTTTTCGGGCTCTCTCGAGTCCCATCTCTTTTCTTGTTCCTCCGGCAACAAGCGTGCGGTTCTCAAAATGTTTCGTTCTTGGCGAAATTCTTACGTCTGCGGCGCTCTCCGGCAATGTCGATCCTCGGCCCTTAGGCCTAAATGGTACAATATCGGTGATCATCTAACCACCGACGACCTGGTGACTCCTCATTTTGAACCGGTTAATCGATGCATCCCGATTCTGCTCGTAGAATTGAAGGTTGGCGAAGTTCTCTTCCATGATCAAATCATCCCCGATTCAAGCTTGTCCCCGGATCACAACTCGGCCTCTTAAGCAACCCCATACTCGGCTTAGGCGGCTCATTGACAAGATATATCCACTCGGATCATAAGCTCTGCCGACTAAATTCTCGAGATAGCTCCACCCCGATTCATGATTCTGCTCTCCTCGAAGCCTTCCCGTTCCATTCTCGGTGGTCACCACCTTTGGCTCGAGTTGGGTTGGGGAGGTGTCCAACACGCCTAAGTCGATCTTTGTCGGGAAGGACCACCTCGGCTTGGGTAGGTGGGAGGGAGTTATGTGAATCTTTGGGATCGTGAATCGCCCAGTCTGGATAAGGTTGACTCTTTTGGTGGATCTTGGTTGTGTTTGGGGAGTGGGTTGTTTGTGACGTTGGGTCCTTGAGGAGGTAGAATGATGTTCTTGTCAATGAGGTCCTGAATCTCATGGCCGACTGTAACATTAATGTCGGTGTCATGACCATCTTCTTTGGTGGTATTGGCAATATTTGGGTGGGTTATGGGAAGGAGTGGATTGGTGAGGCCTCGGTTCCAAGGGTTTGGTGCCCCTTTCGACTAGAACCCAGGACTTTAGACAAAGACATGTAGAGTGGGGAGAAGGTTCGTTGACCCACAGGTTGGTATCTTGGGGCTTGATTCTGCTCGAGAGGCATCAGAAAAAGGTGTGGCCGCTGCGGACCTTGGTTGGGGAGGGAGATTGGTGGTGACCATTCCGACCTCTGAAGTTCTTGTATTGGAAGAGCCACTCGGGCCTGCATTGGTATTCCGGTTAAATGTTCTTCGGGGTTGATCCCGATCTTGGTCAAACAGACCCTGTTTCAACGCATCCTCTATTTGCATCCCCATATCATGCAGATCCGCGAAAGTGGGGAAGGGGACTACAATCATCTTCTTCATTAACGCCGGCTGGAGATTGCGCACAATCATCCGGATCTGATCTCTATCTGTTGGCCTTAAGGTCATCATCGATGCCTTCGCCCTCCTTAGGGTTACAAAGTCGGAAAAAAGATTCTTTGGGCTCTGCCTCGTTGTCTCGAGATCCGGTGGTGATCTCGTCTGCGTGTTATATATGAGTATTAGCGATGAAGGCCTCGACCATCTCATCGGTTGTTTCACATCATCATCGAGTTTTGAGTACCAAGTGGATGCCACACCCGAGTTCGACCAACAAAAGCTTTTGCGGTCGGGTTAGGCCCATTGGTCTTAAGATGTCGAGAATAGCGGAGGTGGACCATAGGATCCTCGGACCCATCAAAGCGATCGATCTGGGGCATTTAAATCTGTCCGTGAGTCAAGCCACATCGATATAAAGTCTTCAATATCTGGGATGGCCTTCACCCCTTGAGACTTCTTAAGAGCTTCTCCAACTTGCTCAATTTAATTTGTCTGGTCTACCTCGAACTCAAATGGAAGTCGGGTGGTTAGGGGTGATGTTTTTGGGACGATTGTGGTAGAAGCGGGCGGGCGGCCAGATTGGATGACTGTGTCCTCTTGGGTGTTTTGTGGGTTAGGCGGGCATTTTGTGGATTTGGGAGGGTAGCTTGGGTATTCGGCATTTGGAGGGGCATTACAGGGATTTGGGGAGGATACTTGATAGATGTTTGTTGGACAATGGAGCCCCTGGTGGAGGAGGACTGGTCTTGAAGCGGTCTGGCGTTCTGCTTTGTTATGTCTGGCGATCAACTCGGGCTTGGGCCATAACGTGGCTTTGTTTGGAAAAATTCCTTTGGCGGATAGCATCATCTTGCATTTGCTTCATGCTTTCGACCATCTGGCGCATCATCGCCTCTATTGTTGGGTTACATTGTTCCATCTGAAAAAGCGGCAAGTGTGTCTCTATAGCGAAATGGGAATCTCAACCCGACTATCTGTTTCTAAAAGTAGGCTATTGTACCAATAATCTCTGCTCTGATGGACTGCGTTTCCTCGGTCTCCTTCTAAAAACCGGGGGTAGTGAATGGAACACCGGATGTCCGTCAACTAGATCCTCGGATCGAGTAAGTCGGCGACCTCGTGTCCAGATTGCTTGGGAAATATCGATTGGCTCGGAAGCAATCGTGCTACAAACTGTCCTAGCAAAAGGATAAATAAAGCGAAAAAGAAATAAATAACCAGAAATAAAACGGGCAGCATAACGGCTTAAATTGAATACACCACACACAGGCGGGTATACGACAACACACAGTTGGTAAGCTGGCTATACACTGTCCTCAAATACTGGTCAATATTCCTGTATCAACATTACGATAAAGCGAATCGATATCCGCGGACAACTGATTCCCAAATACTGGATAATGCCCGCAGGCCTGATTCCCAAATTCAAAAACTGATGCCCGCAGGCCTGATGCCCAAACTCATACTGATACATGCATTCCCTGTAGAGGCACACTCTAAGAGCATCTCCAATGGGATAGTTAAACAAGGCTTGTTAGGTATTTTAGCTAATGTAAGTCTAATTTTGAGCTCCAATGGGCTAGCTATTGGACTAGCTACTTTACCATCCTATTTTTTTGGTGGCTACAATTGAAGAGCCCTAGAGGCTCTCCAAATAATTATGTATGTATATATTTTAGATTTTTGTATATTTATGTCTTGGATTTTGGATTTTATATATTATATATATATATATATATGTGTGTGTGTGTATGTAGTAATTTTATATGTTCTTTCAATTTTGTTTGATAAATTACGGAATAACTTATTTTGTATTTTGTATTTTTTTTTCTCATTCTATAGGTTTTTTATATTTGTATGAGCAAATTTATTATTATTGCAAATTTATATTAGTAAAATATTAACAATTAGTATTTTTTTATTTTAAAAATTAATTGAGTTAGTTTAAATGATTAGTTAAAATAAAGAGCGTGGTTGGAGAACACAATAGCTAAAGTAATTAGGTAAAATAAAGAGTGTACTTTTTTTGTACTTTAGCTAGTAAAAAGTAGAGAGTGTGGTTGGAGTTGCTCTAACAAGCACATAGCAGATAAGTGAGAGCCAAAACACCCCTATGTTGGGGTAGGGTTTCCCTGTCCTATTTTGTCAGGAACTAGGGTTTCACTACGCACGCAGCGGTTTCAAACAACCTATAAACGGGTGAGCAACCTGTCCTAGTTTGAAATAGTCACTATGGATCCGAATATGCACTAGGTCGAATGGTCAAAAAGGGTGCCCCGAAAGCAGGTTTGTGTTCTATCTTGGCGAGCATGGCAAGCAAGCCTTATGGACATGCCTTGACAAGACAAGCCTCCCAAGAAACGCTCGAGAATAACGAGATGGCAAACACGGTGTCCTAGGCGCACCAATGCAAATGCAATGCAAAGAAACACACAAATGTAGTCAAAACCCGGATATCACGAGTTCGAGTCAAGTTCTCTAAGTCCCCAAGTGAGTCGTAACAACGCCCATGAGGGCCTCGCTTCATTTCGGACTCGATTTTGTTCTCTCATCTAAACCAACCAAGAGTCCAAATCAAATCGTCGTTTTGAAGGAAAAGATTTTTGAAAGAAGTGCCAAACATGGATGCTTTTGCGGATAACAGTCGCCACCTAAATATTTTAAAATGGGAAATTTAGGAAACCACGACTCGGTCTTGAAAAGGCCACGTGTAAAATCATCACCAAAGTTGGCTCGAACACTTGGAGTGCGATTAGGGAAGGTCACATCGTGAGCACCCCTCTCGCCGGTCAAAGACGGCCTCTACTTTCATGATATCTGTTTTGAAAACTTTGTGAGTTCTTATTAGTTTATTAGCCTAGGATTACTATGTGATGCTTTGACAAACAAGTATAAATGGGCCGTCTGAATTGGAACAAAACATTTCATGTTTGTTTGTTTGAAAATGGTTTGCTACCCTTGGTAGGCTTAAAATGCAGATTTTGCCACAATCTAGTGGGCTTAACAAACAATTGATGAATTGCTCCAATTCAGATAACTCAACCTCCACCCACAGGCATTCAAGGCAGTTATATCACATAAGCACATAGCCTCATGGTAAGCATGCTATCATGGCAACACTCACACGCATGGGATGATGCTAAAGCATAAAACTCACCTAGTACTCCAAGCCAAAACAGAAAACTGATTAGAAATCATGCATGATCCTAAGTATGCAGAAATGCCTAATGCAACACATACAAAAATGTAACTATAGCAGGCTCGGCTATTCTAAATATGGCATATGAGATGCAACAGCTATCAAGTACTCAACTTGGAATTGAAATACAGATGCAGTTTGTATGATGTCTTGGAGCCATGCATACAAAATAGATGAATGATGCAAACATCTTTGTCATCTTGTATGCTAATTGAAATATGCCCTATATCTAACCATCCAAAGCGGGTAAATAAAAGGGAGAAAAGAAATGGGGTTGGAAGACATACATCGCACTCACACACCCTTATTACATTTATGCCCTCGAGAGGTCCGAATAAATAATATCTGAGACCGAATAAAAAGAATATACTGATCGAAATAATACAAATTCTAATTAATTAACAAATTAATTACAAAAGAATTAAAGCTGGCGTGCAAGCCGGGGCGCCTCGCCGATAGATGATGTATCTTTGGGTTGCTTGGCGCGAAATCCATTGGAATGCCCTGATTAGCCTCTGTTTGCAATATTTCTCGAAATGTGCGCTGGACTCCGAAAAGTTGATGATCCTCGATTTTCTTGCATGAGAAGCGAGAAAAGGGCATAGCAATGTATTTTCACAAATATATGCATGCCTCGATCCTCGTACCACCGATCACGCATACCGATGCATGATGGCGAGAGGCAGGATTGCACAACTCAATATGGGGATGAATGCTACAACAAAACTTAACTCCATCATGGGTAATCCGAATTGTCGATGACTAGGAATTGAGACACACTCTGTCGCGGTCTGAGAATGTACCTCGTTTCCGTGCAATATGCATGATATGCATGAAATGCAACTAACATACAATCTAGCATGCATGATGCTATGAAAATGGGTAACCTCGAAATCGTATGCACAGCATAAGCGAATGTGCATGAATGCAATCTAAGATACAACCTAGTATGCACAATCGTGAAAATGAGATGAAAATGAAAGCATACTCGAAAGCGTGCGTGGCCGCATAAAACCGGCGATGAAAAGCAAAGCGGATAAAGCGGAGTGCCTCGAAGTGCGTGCACGGTAGCGCAAAACGGCGATGATGTGAAATGCAAGTCGGATAAAAGCAAAGTGCCTCGAAAGCAGCGTGCACAGGCACGCAAAGCGGCGATGATGAAAATGCAATCGGATAAAACCGAAGTGCCTCGAAATCGTGCCACGGACACGTAAAGCGATGATGTGTGATGCAAAATCGGATAAAGCGAAGTGCCTCGAAATCGTGCTGCAGACGCATAAGCGATGATGAAAGCGCAAATCGGATAAAACAGAAGTGCCTCGAAATCGCGTGCGCCAGCACGCATAACCGGCGATGAAAAACGAAAATCGGATAAAACAAAGTGCCTCGAAATCGTGCACGCGAACGCATAAACCGGCGGCGATGAAAATGGGATGAAATGGCATACGGAATGCGACGATGGGCTTACACCAACATGGGAGAGCCTCGGCTCACTCACATAGGAGGCCGTCGGGTAAAACAAAAGGCCTCGAAGCAGCGTGCCGCGGACACGCCATCGAACAATGATGTAGAAGCATGAAAATGCAAATTGGGCTTCGCCGACATGAGAGGGCCTCAACCACACTCACATAAATTTGCCGGATAAAAGCAGGCGCCTCGAAGGCGTGCACACTAGCATAAGCAAACGAGGCAATGCAAAAATGATGCAAATGGCATAGGGAATGATATGTAAGCATGGCAATGGAATTTCAGCACCTAAATAAAGGGGAAAACAGCCCCGAAACAATTCGAAATAACGCTCGAAGCATGCATTCATCCCGAAAATGTGAAATTAAGCCCCGAAATGGCCTATAGCCATGCTATACATGCAAAATATGATCATGGAAGCAAGAACAGTAGCAAGGCAGTCCCAAATATGGCATTTTTTCAGTAACAATCTTGGCCAAAATGCAAGTAGGGATAGATCAACAATAGCATGCAAAATTAGTGGCCAAAAGAGGGGTATTGAGACAAGTGATATATGAAAACCCCAAATGGACAAACTTTCTTCTACAATATTTAAGATGAGATAAAAATAAGCACAATTGCAGAAGATGACATCCTCAAAATCAGAATACAAACAT
This sequence comes from Camellia lanceoleosa, assembly GCA_025200525.1. Classification (NCBI taxonomy): domain Eukaryota; kingdom Viridiplantae; phylum Streptophyta; class Magnoliopsida; order Ericales; family Theaceae; genus Camellia; species Camellia lanceoleosa. The sequence continues at coordinate 96,785,100 of CM045762.1, forward strand.
GCTATAAAATCCATGCAAAGTAGGCTTCCAAATAGGCTATATCATGAGACATGCAATGCACACACCAAATGACAAAACTTTCTTCATGAAATATGTAAAGGGGTCAAAATAAGACCAAAACCAGTAGGGTCGAAGTCCCAAAAACAAACACAAATAGGTCAAAAATTGCATGCAAAAGGGCACACTTGATGAAATTTGAAGGAGGTGGTATATACAATGGCCAAATGAAGTTGAGCCCTTCTACAATGTTGTAGAGGGGCTCAAAATGAGCCTAAAACCAGTAGGGGTCGGACCCTGAAAACAAAGGAAATAGGCCTAAACTAGCATGCAAGATAATGGCATAAAAGCTAGGTATTGAAACAAGTATATCATAGGAGCCTCAAATGAAGTTGAGCCCTTCTACAAAGTTGTAGAGGGGCTCAAAACAAGCACCTAAAAGCAGTAGGGGTCAGGCCCCAATTCTCAACCAATTGGAGTATAGAAATGAATCAAGAAAAAGCCCTAAAAGTTGGTTTTGAAGACTTACCCTTGAAGACTTGTCTTTCTTTGATTCTTGGCTTTGATTTGTAGCTTCTCAACCTCTGAAATTCACTTCCTAGCTGCTGGAATGGTAGTAGGGATGGTGAAGCTAGGTGTTGATGAAGAAGACCTAGAGACTTAGAAGCTTTTTGAGGTTTTGAGCTATGAAAATGGAGGAATTTGGAGAAGTGTTCTTGAGACCAATTTTCCAACCTTGAAGAAGGGAGGGTCCTTCAAATAGGCAAGAAATGGGGTGTAAAGGGAGGAAAGCACCCAATCTTTCCCTCGAAATATCCGGATGCCGGGATATGTTGGAAAATATCCGGACGGTGGGGACAGTGGAAGCAGTGGCCGGCAGTAATTTGTGGGAGGTGGCGGCGGCCACCCCACTGGTCGACCGACCACCTACCATGGCCGTGGCCACCCCAAAAATGAAGTCAATATTTCTTGGCCGACCACCATGCCAAGGTGTCCTCCCAAGTGTGTAGAATAAGGCCCCAGGTCGAATTTGGCAACTCTTGAACCATGAGTCACAACATAGAGCTTGAAGGAGGCCCAAAAATGAAACCAATAATTCTTGGCCGACCACCATACCAAAGTGTCCTCCTAGATGTGTGCAACAAGGTTCCAAGGTAGGAAATTGGCAACAGGCGAGGAGCCACAACATAGAGCTTGAATGAGAGGCCCAAAAATGAAACCACAGATCTCGGCCGACCACCAACCCTAGGGTCCTCCTAGATGCCCTCATCACAGATATGTAGCTTTGGTTGGAAGAAAATACCCCCAAGGTGTTCAACATTGGCGGAAGTGAGAAAAAGCAGACTCCGGAGGAAGCAGCGGATTATCTGGGATAATTGCTGGCTTCTCCCCGGTGATCTTCACGATGTTGAAGCAGGTACACCAAGTTTGAACAAAAACTAATGAAATGAGCGCTCGGAGCCAAAAGCCAAACAATTCGGGATCGAAAATGAGGCTGCAGTGGGAAGTGGTATTGGCCGGCCCGAAGTGGGTATCTGCGACCCAGTGTCCCTCGGAATGACAAAAGCAGAGGTCCTGCCAAAAATCGAGAAAAGCGATGCAAAATGAATGCTCGGGACCAAAAGCAAAGGCGATTTGGGGTCCGAAAACGATTCTGAGCGCAAAGTGGCATCTGACCCGAAGTGGGCATCGAGGGCCCAGGTTTCTCGAAATGATAAAAGCGAGGTTCTGCCGGCCGGAAGCGGATCTGAAATGAATGCTCGGGGCCCAAATCCGCGGTTGACGCAGGTCAAAATGGGTGGTGTTAATTGAAGTGGGCATCGAGGGCCCGGTGTTCCTCGGAACATTAAAAGCAGTATCCATAAAAAAGGAGAAGTCGGAGATGGTTAGGCGGTCCCGAAAGGCACCTGACCTATGACTCAGCGCAGACTCCGAAAAGGGCAAAATGGCCTCTGACCACAAAAAGTAGCTCACGGACCCAGGAGATAGTCTCTGAGACCACTCCCTTCCCTCGGGAAAGAAAAGCAGAGAAAACCGAGTGCGGTTATGGCAAGAGACAAGGTAGAAGAGGGTTGAGTCGGGAGGCGGCGGCCACGACTCTGAGACTTGAACGAGCCTGATCTGCAACATCACCGAGCAGCTCAATCGGTGGCGTCGAGTCTTAAGGTCGGTCAAAAATGGGGTGTCTCTGATTGCCCCTCTTTGTGAACTTCGGAAGTCAAGAAGTGGCGGAGTGAATGTCAAAGCCGAGCGACCCATTTTGACAAAGAAGACTTAGACAAACATCTGAGATAAGCGAGATATGTGCCCATGACGAGGGCAAAATGCAAAATGGTGATAGGCCGGAGCGGATGATCGAACCAAATCTGACAAGCCATAATGAAGCGGTATTGACAAATAGATGCAGCAGTTTAAGCAAGAATGCAAAGCAAACAACTACATTTCATGCGATTAGGAATGCGGAGAATCATTCAATTCTCGTCGCGTCTCACACGGAGAAGATCACGATACTGCGCGATTAAATGCAGTGCGCGACCTCAAATGAACCGTACATACAATATCGTGCTGCAAAAATAGAAATTCAACAAGAACAATATGCCAACAACATATATTCAATGTAATTCCTATGATTCGAAAAGTTTGACACACCGGTGTCGATGAATGGATGCAACATAGCGAGAAAAGATAATCTTGCGACAACGCATGTTTAAGCATAAGTATGGCACATCAGAAAGCATGCATGACAATGCAAAACATTCATGAGAATGCAAATTATGAGGCAAATAATGCAAAAGCGAGCAATCGGGATGCCCATTTGACATGAAATGATGAGCGGAAAGCAGCGCATTCGGCGGCAACTCGATCATGACCTCGATTTACATTAGGAGAGGTCACAACATGTTTAAAAAGGATACACTCGATTTTGATGAATAATGATGAGACACATGTCAATAATTGCAATTAAAGTTTATTGAACAATTCGCCCGAAAGTGTACTTTTCTTCAACTTTTTGGTCCGGAGCTCAATTTTCCTCAAAATTTGCGAGAGGTAGGGAGGAGGGAAGGTGGTCGGCCAGCCCATTGCCCTAGGAGGCCATCGGCCAGGCCAAAAAAAGAGGGCGGCCGGCCCGGGTTAGGTGGCCAGGCCACCTTAGCGAGGGGCAAAATGGTCATTTTGGCATTTTCTATATATACACACCTCCATTGCCTCGAAATCACACCCAAAGTTGCAAAACTTCTTCCTCTTGCTCTCTAAGCCACTTTCTCTTCGGATCTGCATTTTATCGCGCCCTCGGCCTCCGCAAGTTGTTTTTTGAAATCTTTGATTTAAGCACTTTGAGCGACTAAATTTCGACTTTGGGGCTTCTCTTCTCATTTTCACCACTTGAGGTAATTTTGTTTCAATATTTGGAAAATTTTCGGGGTTGACTTTTGTTGACTTTTCATTTCAGAGTTGACTTTTGTTGACTTTTTCCAATTTTGGCCCATTTGCTCATTTTTGCTCCTCTTTGCGATTTCTCGCAATGGCGGGTCATTTCCCTCACGGCGGAGGTTTTCCGGTCTTAGGAGATGATTTTGACTTTATAGTATTCCCAGGGTTCGCCTTTCTTTCGTCGATATGCTCGTGATTCATAGGCTTCATGAGCCACTTTCCGTCACTTCACGATTTTAACGATCGAGACGAGGATCTTCTTCTACGAGCGAGCGGCACCTCTCTTATGGCCAAGGTATTTTACTATCCGCATCTTTCGTGCATTACGTACTTTTGCCATGCTTAGAACCGCGATTTAGCTTACGACCTTGATACTTGTATCTTGAGCATGTGACTTAGACACTTGAATTTCATGAACACTTGGCACATTGAATAATTGTGAGCGCCACGGTGCACATTAGTTAGAAATTGAACACCGGCTCAACATTGATTCACGAAGACCTGACCGAAGTTGAAAATGAGCACCACGGCACATCTTGGCCAAGAATAGAACACCGATCTCCAAAACTCAGATTTTACGAACACCACCCGACTTGAAGCGGACACACAATCCGATTAAAAGTAGAACACCTGACCCTAAGCTTGAAGCACCGAACACACGGCCGGTTGAAGCGAACACCGCGTTGAGTAGAACACAGTCCCAATTTGAAGCGAACACGATCCAGCGATGTTGAGTAGAACACCTGATCCCAAACTTGAAGCGAACGCCTGACCCGATGTTGAGTAGAACACCACGATCCCAATTTGAAGCGAACACCAGCTTGATGTTGAGTAGAACACCGATCCCAATTTGAAGCGAACACCTGACCTTGATGTTGAGTAGAACACACGATCCCAATTTGAAGCGAACACCGACTTGATGTTGAGTAGAACACCTGATCCCAATTTGAAGCGAACACCACCCTTGATGTTGAGTAGAACACCTGATCCCAATTTGAAGCGAACACCTGACCCGATGTTGAGTAGAACACAGTCCCAACTTCGAGATGTATAGAAACTTTGAACACCTGACCCAAATACCAAATTCTTGAACACATGACCGTCTTCACTTCATTTGCACACGGCTCATTTTCCTTCATTTGCACAGCTCATTTTCACTTCATTTGCACAGCTCATTTTCACTTCATTTCTTGATCCATCGTTGATTCTAAATCTTGAGTTCGTTCTCGCCTGATCTTGAGGATATGGCTCCACCGCCGAGGAGTGGTATTTTGAGCTTCGAATTTGTCAGGGATTGATTGACCTTCTTGATTTGGGCCATTCTGCGAGAGGTTATCTCATTGCGGATCGATGGGACTTTATTTCTTTGCCTTAGCGAGAGATGGTGGGATACCACCAATTCTTTCCATTTCTCTGCGGCGGGATATGACCATGACCCCATTGGACTTTGCTATGATCACAGCCTGAACATAGGCGGTGTATCCATTCCTTATGGCGAGGATATGGGCGATGGGAGGTCTGGATGCACTTATTGGGGACACACCGCTTTGTGAAACAGAGGTTGAGGAGAGTCGATACTCTGGTTTTGCTTGCCCATTTCCGTGACCCACAGATGGAACTGAGACTCTGAGGCGGGCGATATGCGCGGTTTCCTCATGTACCTCCTCGGCACCACCTTGTTGCGCGATAGAGGAACATGGTAGGGTTATACTTCTTGGCGCTCTAGTGGACTTATCACGGGTTGGTCGATATGATTGAGGCGGCGGCTGGCTACTACCTGTCTTGTTATATGGTAGCGGTCTCTCGCCGAGGGACTTACTCGGTGGCTCTTGGAGAGCACAGGAGGTACATTCCGTCCTCTTGATTTACATTTTGCTCCTCATTACTTGTTCACTTTGCACACACAGGCGCTTGCATTACGTGATACGCCTTTAGCACTTTGTACTCACACTCTGCATTGCCTTTCTCGGTGTGGGTGTATGTGTACTTCCCACATTGGCTCGGAGATGGAGGTGGTGGGACCTCCTATGACTCCATTTTCATTGATGTTTGAGGCGAGCATCTGGCGAGGCCTCGAGACTCTCTCTCTGCGGCGATACTTTGATCTTTGTTCGGCGGCAGTATTGCTTGAACTCTCGGTTCCTTTTATTTTTATCTTTGATGCACTCTGTATATCGATTTCTGATTTGTACCTTTGGTTATCCACAGATCACTGGCGGCCTTAGGCGATCTTGACGAGCTTCGAGACTCGTACCTGGGCGTCGAGTTGTTGTCGATATAGATTCTGCTCGAGGACGATCGGCGAGGTTTGGTTCTTGAAACGCTTTCGGCGTCGAGATATGAAGCGATTCTCGGGAGCCTCTGCCGTGCCTCCGGACACCATGCGGATGGCGATAGATTATCCTCTGAGGAGGTCGGCGATATATCTGCGAGCGATGATGCTTTGTTGCATCTTCTTGATGGGAACTCGCCACCTACCGTATATATCGATGCCCCCTTGGCGGAATGCGGGCTCGACACGGTCTCTTGGCGCACCATCTTGGTCGCGCCCATGCTGAATATCCCTTCTTCTAGCGGTGGCACATCGAAGGTGAGGCGATTCGATCCCTCCGATCCCTCCGACTCTTGATCATCGGGGTGGCGGACATGCCGACCGAGTTAATGACTGGCGATTTGGGCGCCTTACGGTCGCTAGAGCCTCCTCTGCGATCCGGATATGTTAGAGACCTGACTACGCCCGGTATGTTTTGACTTTGATTTATCGATCGGATATTTGAACATTGATTAAGTTCTTGATAGTTTTGCATTTGTATTTGCGACCTCTGTTGAATATCTGACGAAACTTTCGGGATCTTTGGCCACATTCGAGGGCATGATCTTCTGGAGGGAGCAGATGAGCATCGTGGGTGTGGAGGTATTGTTCATTTTCCTGTACTAGCATGTTTGATGATACTCTAGTCTTGAACCTTTCTATTGATGGTATGTAGAGCACATCGACACACACCCTATTCACATTACGCATTTGCACTTTTATGTTTGAACTAATGCATTGCACCTTGCATTTTCGGATGCCTCCGATATATGCTTCATCACGGGTGGGCCACCGGGCCTTCTCGAGAGGTCGAGGTCTTGGGCCATCGAGCCTTCTCGGGGAGGCGGGCCATCTAGGCCTTCTCGAGGAGTTCGAGGGCGAGGTCGTCTCATGAGCCTTGAGGCACCCATCGTCGAGGATGACGAGGAGGAGATCGCAGATCATGTGTCGAGGCATTCCTGGAGAGGAGGCCTGGTCTTGGTTCAGGCGGAGCGAGCAGGAGGATCCGGGAGGATGACTCCGATCCGGATGGTGATGATGATGTAGAGATTATCCCGAGAAAAGGATGAGGGCCTCCCTTCTCGCTCAGAGACAACGATGTTATTTCTGCTTTATTCTACTTTTTAGCTAGTAGTTTGTAGCACTTTGCACATTGTTAGGCGGTTTATTTTACGTAAAACTTGTACCTTTATTTTTGTAAGACATGATGAAATGAAACGACTTTTGAAAAGATGTTGTATTTGAAATTCTCGACATCGCATCGCATTATTTTGCACAAAATGGAATTGAATGGAAATCGCCTCATGTATTTACCGGGTTAGGTAGGGGCAAGCGCAACAAAGTAAAACAAAAGCGACTCACTAAGAAATAAAAGCAGAATCTTAGCGAGTTTACAACTCGATAAACAAAAACAATAATGTTAACGACTCAATAGACAAGACTTAACAAAATTGTGTAATCAAAAGTAACAACTCAAAAGCATAAAAGCGGACTCGACAAAACTTACAACTCAATAAGCAAAAACAACAACTCGATAAGCAAAAATATAACACGATGTACTTCGGATGGACTATCACGGATAATGGAGTGTATCCAAAATTGATAGGCACGGATGCCTTCTCTTTGGGAGACAACAGTTGCGAGGAGTCCACTCTTGCTATAGGTAATGTTTCCCACCCAAGCTCATTTGTATTTGCTTACATCACTCGACCCTCGGGCTCGACTTTTCTCATAAAACCCTTATCTTACTTTTCTCTCGTCGCATCTCTATTCTTTATTCTCTCATTTTTTTCATCCCTCCCCCAGATATAGTTGATGGAGAAGTTGCAAGTTGTGGACTCTTGCCCTGCCTATTCAGCCCGCCGCTACTTCTTTCGGCAACGCCTCGTTAATGCTCTGATGAGAGTGGTGGTTCGAATGGATCATAACTTGTCGGCCAGAATCGCATTGCATGGCGTCGTTCTGGCTTAATCTTTCGGCGATGAGCTCTGACATGTTCGGGATCTGGGATCCGTCTGATCGGCTTGACTCACTGTATATTTTATTTCCCATTCCGTACTCCGCGCCAGTTCGGTCATACAAGTTGGGCCTAAGTTGGCATCTGAAGCTTTGACTAGCTCTGGGAGGGGGCGTAGGGACACCTGACTAGACTATGCCCCAGATTTATTGCTTTATTAGTACTTTCAAGTTTTCTTTATGAATGTAATAGAAAGCAACTTCAATTGTATGCAAGAGCAGAAGAACTACATTTGAAATCAATGAAATTGAAGGTTGTGATGTGAAAATTCTCGCTTTTGGTCCAAAAATGGTCTTAGTTGTGAAAAAGATTAATTTGAACAAAGTCAACTTTTATGAAAATTTTTCAAAACTATTTTCGATATGGATCGAGGCGGACACGCTGAAATCATCCTTTGAGATACACAACCCGAATCCTAGCAAGCGGAAAGTTGCCCCTAGTTTGAAAAGGTGCCGGCAAAGTGTGTAGCGGAAAAGTGCCCTAGTGCAGATGACATCGCAACACTCCATTACAGCGGAAAGTTGCCCCTAGTTTAAATAGCACTATCTGGGAGATCATAGTGAATCTTGACGAATAAAGATGGTGAGGTGATCAAAATGGACTAAGTTGATCGGGAAAAGATTGTGGTGAACTTCAAGATGAAGGCGCCTCGTATCCCAAAGATGGGAATCAAGTCTTCGTAGTTCGAGTTAGGTTACTCGAGTGTTTTTGCTCTCCTTTTGCGCTCTAACTTTTGCCAAAGGCCGCCCTTTGCGGGTTTTCCTTCTTGAGCTCAGTTTTTATAATTTTCAAATTTTCTATGCTCTGAGTTTTGCCTAAGTCGCCCTTCCGGGTTTTCGGCCTAGCGAGCCTCTCAGGGATAATATTTCTTCAACTTGTCCATATTGATCGGTTGGGAAAACTCCAAGCCATCCAGATCCATCATAACCACAGCTCCACCTGACAGATTGACTTGATGATGTAAGGACCCGGTCAATTGGAGTGCGAACTTGCCCCTTGGAGTGCGTGGATAGGAGCTCGGTTGTCTTGAGTACTAAATCTCCTTCTTTTAAATTCTGGACTTAACCTTCTTGTTAAAAGCAGGCGATTCTGCGTTGATAACCACTGAGCGTGAGTGCGGTGCTTTCAATCTCCTTTCATCAAAGCATGAGTTCTTCAAATCTATTCTGCTGCCAATCTGCTTGACTATCGGCACTCGGCCAATACTCTCAATAGGGACCTCAATCTCGATGGGTAGAACGGCCTCCATCCCGTAGACTAATGAGTACGGAGTCGCCCCAGTAGAAGTTCTGATCGAAGTCCTGTAGCCCCACAGAGCAAATGGCAGCTTATCTGGCCAGTCCTGATAGGTTTCCACCATCTTCTGTAGTATGCGCTTGATGTTCTTGTTGGCGGCCTCAAGCTGCTCCGTTGGTTTCTTGGCGGTAAGTAGACGACTTATGAAAAGCCACGTTGTATTTCTCCAACAAGTCAATCACCTCCTTCTTGAAGTGGGAACCATTGTCGAAACTATTTCATTTGGGACTCAGTGGCGAGATAATGTTGTTTACGATGAATTTTGCAGCGTGTGAAGCTTTCAACCTTTGCGTAGATTGGGCCTCAACCCACTTCGTGAAATAATCTATCGCTCGAGGATGAACTCATGCCCATTCGACCCCTTTTCGTGGCGGCTCCGATCACATCAATTCCCCAGACGAAAAAAGGCCATGGCAAAGTCATGTTATGCTGACTTTGTGGCGGAATGTTCATGCGATTTGCATGAATCGACATTTAATGGCATCGCTGACAAAACCGATACAATCCTCCTCCATGGTGGACCAATAATAACCTTGCCTAAGGACCTTTCGCCAACATCACCCCATTCATATGTGCACCACATTTACCCGTGGATGGCTTCCATCGACGCTTGGACTCTTGACATCAACACCACGGTTTATGCATTCCCGGATGACCTCTTCTATCTGATTTACCCGCGGATGATGGCGGGTGACATTCTTCGATTGCCCTCTTGTCTTTGGCATTTACCTGGCGGGTATGTTTACATTTCCAAAAGTTCCGGATGTCGTAATACGGGGTGTTCGTCCGAACTTCATCTATGGGCTGCAATCGACTCATAGGCGAGTCGCAATTTACAGTCGATAATGTTGGGCGCATTCGGACTCCGTGGGATGTCTATCATGGATGATAGAGTTGCTAAAGCGTCTGCGAACTTGTTGTTCTCTCTTAGTAGATGAGTAAAACTTAACTTTTCAAACCGAGGAATCGGCAAATCAAGGTTTGGTGATACATCATCATATTTTCTTCTTTTACTTTCCGGTCTCCTTTAGCTTGAGACACAACAAGATTCGAATCTCCGATGGCGTCCGGTAGTCTTGCCCTAATTCGAGTGCTTCCATACCAAGAATGCAACCGTGATACGCCGTTATTTGAGACTTTGAAGCGGAGTTTGAAGGCTAGAGGATCTGAGGAATTGTCGGGTGCTATCGGAACACTCCTATCCCATACCCATGTTGATTTGGCTCGTCAAAGTACATTGTCCAACTTTCCTCGTCGATATCGAAATTGCTTCATCACGGGAATAGGTACTCAAGCTGCTTCATCCCCTCAACGGATGGTCGGCAGGAACTACTGCTCTTTGCTCGCCCTTCTTGACTTCTTGGCGTCACATATGTATGATCAAATTGAGAGTATGACAACCAACGAGCTAGCCTACCGTGGCTGGTTTCTCGAAAAAGATATTTGATGGGATCAAGTCGTGAAACCAACATTACAGAGTGAGCTAACAAGTAGTGCCAACTTCTGGTAGCCCATACGAGCTAGACAAGCCTTTTCGGTGGCGTATCTGGGGTCTCATACTCTAGCATTTTCTTGCTCAAATAATAGATGGCTTTCTCCACCCTATCTTCTGATTCTTGTGCAAGCATGCAACCCATCGTGGTCTCAGTCACTGACAGGTACAAAATCAACGGTTTCCCTGATTCTGGTGGTGATAAAACGGGTGGGTTCTGTAGATATTCTTTAATCTGTTCAAACGCGGCTTGACACCGGCCGTCCCATTGGAATTTCTTGCCTTTCTTCAGAAGACCAAAAAGTGGTTCACAAGTCAAGGTTAGTTTTGAAATAAACCGTCTTATGAATTGCACTTTACCCAGAAAGCCTCGCACCTCTTTTTCAGTCCTTGGTGGTGGCATTTCTAAGATGGCCTTGATTTTGGAAGAATTAAACCTCGATGCCTTTATTGTGTCGAAACTGACATTTTTCATTGTAACACCAAGCGTACATTTACGAGGGTTTAACGCAACTTTGAATTCCACGATCCTTTGGAAAAACTTGCGCAAGGCGGTGTAGTAGCCCTCTCTTTCTTTGGACTTGACAATCATGTAGATCACGTACACCTCAACCTCTTTGTGGATCATATCATGTAGTATTGTGGTCGCGGCCCGTTGATAAATGTGAGCCCCATTCTTCAACCCAAGCGGCATGACCCGATAGCGATATGTTCCCCAGGGTGGTGAATCGATCTTTTCTCATCTCTGGTGCCATCACAATCTGGTTATAGCAGAAGCCATCCATGAGCGAGGCGTGCATGCCTGTTTGTAAAGTCCACTAGCTCATCAATGTGTGGCAAGGGAAAGTCGTCGCCGGATGGCTCTGTTTAAATCACGAAGTCTCGCACCGGATCTTGCCATCTTTCTTGACCGGCACTATGTTGGCCAACCAAGTGGGATATTACGATACTAGCGGGAAGCTGCGTCAATTTGTAGTGACCTCTTCTTTGATCTTGAGAGCCCAATCGGCGGATCCTTCGAGCTTACGCTTGATAGGTCGGGCCTCGGGGTCAGGGGATCGATCTTTGTACAATCTCGGGATCGATTCGGGCATGTCTTCGTAGGACCGCGAAAACATCTTTGAAATCTTTTAATAAAGCGACTAAGCGCTCGCGTTCCTCCGAAGACAACGTGGACCCGATCTGGACCAGCCGCGGGTCCTCCTCAGTACCAATATTCACAGAAATGATTTCATCCGTTAATGGCTTAACAAATCTCTCCTGCTCTTGCTCAATTAGACGTTGTAAAACCGGAGGAACTTCGTCCTCGTCGTTTTGATCAAAATTTTGAAAGTCTGAATTAATGCAATAAATTAGGGGCACAGAAAAGTACTCGGAAACCACAGATGATTCATTCTCATTAAGTACATCCAGATCATCCAATTCATCGGTTACAACAGACTCAAAAGAAAAGGAAAAAGACGACCTGGACAAGACTGTGGCATCCGGGTTGAAACCCCGAAGTACCGGACTCGGACTTCGGTCGGTGGAATCGATTCGACTCGAAGACTTCGGCGGAATCGATTCGGCTCACTACTGACCCGAGCTGGCGGATAAGAATCCCTCCTCGTCTTGCCAAGTGGCGAGGTGCGATCGATCTTCCAAGATGGGCTGGCGGTTGGCTCGCGGTAGTTTCATCTCAATCTCGGAAACCGCGACGTTATTCCCCAAGCAATGCTGGTCGATCGGAGGATCGAGAGAGAACATGCGATGCTACCCCATTTCCCATTCGGTGCCCTCGGGATTCTCTGCCGTATTACGCTCAATCTCGGTTATTGGGTGCATGCGCTCGCGTAACGCGTCATCCCGACGATTCTTGGTCGAAGAAGATTTGAAACACGATGCAGCGCTTCCTCGCGTTCAACCATGGTTACGGGAAGCCGCAAAATGGAAAATCTTCCCCTCCCGGACGAAGCGTCCGTTCGAGTACAGATGGGCCTATGCATTAGATCAAAGAGCTTCCCAGCCTGCATCGCTCTGGCCTTGCCGGCCATTTCCTTTCCTTTTCTTGCCGGTCTTCTTTGGTGGGCGGATAACCCAATCAAAGGTATGTGGATTATGTGGCACTTGACCAACGCAAAGAACGCCGCTTCTTCCCAATCCCATCCGAGGATATCTTTGTAGCTTGTTCATGAGGTAGACGGCTTGAGCGCTGACATACAAACCCTCATTCACAGCCATTATGTTTTGCACCACCCGGGCCTCAGCCAAAGTAAATCCCGATATAAACATATCCTCCATGCCGTGTTCAATCTCCAGGACTGGCGTAGATACCTCCGGAGGGGGATGGATTGATGAGTTCCCAAAAACAATGGCTACTCCCTTTCCGTGGGGGTATTTCACCATTTGATGTAGAGTAGATGAAACGGCCTTCACCTGATGCAACCAGGGTCGCCCCAAAAGCATGTTGAAAGATGCAGGGACCTCCAAGACATGAAAATCTATTTCGTGTTGTCCAGGCCCAATCTTGGTTTGGATTTTCAACATCCCGGGACATCCACCTTGTATTATCGTATGCTCTGATTACTTGAGTAGTCGGTGTGAAGTCCGCAGGCTTTAACCCAATTGCATACGCCGTTCTGGCCGGACAGACATTGATAGCGGACCCGGTGTCAACGAGCACCACCGGAATCCATTTGTCCTTGCATTCTACGGAGATGTAGAAGTGCATTATGATCCACGCCCTCGGCGGCAATTCTTTGTCCGTAAAGGTCAATCTTGGGGAACCTCCTCCGGAAGACCAAACCAACTAGTTGTTCGGCGTAGTTTCGATGGAAAGTTTCGCTCTGTCCATGGCGGATAAGACTGACTGCGGTGCACCCTCGAAGCCATAAGCGATCCCCAAATGGAGATGTCGCTTGTATTTTCTTTAAATGCTTGATCTGACCTCTTCTTCCACTTGCTTCTCTTTACATTTCTCTGCCTCCTTATCTTTCCCTGATGCCTCGGGTTGATCAAGGTGTGGGGGCTTGAAATACCGCCCACTTCTAGTCATATGGTCCACCTCCTCGAGGTACCAAGTACTGTCCGGTTGGCCACCTGCCCAGTCTTCGTCTGTGTGGGCAAGATACAAGTCGTCATCTTCCCACCACATTCCATTAGCGTCTAGCAGGCATCTGTCTGGTTCTGGCTTGTTTGTGCTCTCAGTAATTCCATTCCTCATGCTCACAGCATGTTCAGTCTTCGTGCCCGCAGCACTCTTAACTTCCTCATGGTTCTTTGCTTTTCGAGCTCTCTCAGAGTCCCATCTCTTTTCTTGTTCCTCCAGTAACAACTGTGCGGTTCTCAAAATGTTTCGTTCCTGAGCGAAATTCTTCGTACCGGCGCTCTCCGGCAATGTAATCTGAGCCTCGGCCCTTCCGGCCACAAATGGTACAATATCGGTGATCATCCAACCACCGGCGACCTGCGACTCCTCATCTTGAACGGTTAATCGATGCATCCCGATTCTTGCTCGTAGAATTGAAGGTTGGCGAAGTCCTCTTCCACATGATCAAATCATCCCCGTGATTCAAGCTTGTCCCCGGATCATACACAACTCGGCCTCTTCCGACCCCATACTCGGCTTAGATGGCTCATTGACAAGATATATCCACTCGGATCATAAGCTCTGCCGGCTAAATTCTCGAGATAGCTCCACCCAGATTCAAGCTTTTGCTCTCCTCGGAAGCTTTGCCCGTTCCATCTTCGGTGGTCACCACCTTTGGCTCGAGTTGGGTTGGGGAGGTGTCAACTGCCTGAAGTCGATCTTTGTCGGGAAGGACCACCTCGGCTTGGGTAGGTGGGAGGGAGTTATGTGAATCTTTGGGATAAAGATCGCCCCAGTGTGGATAAGGTTGACTCTTTTTGGTGGATCTTGGTTGTGTTTGGGGAGTGGGTTGTTTGTGACGTTGGGTCCTTGAGGAGGTAGAATGATGTTCTTGTCAATGAGGTCTGAATCTCATGGCCTTGACTGTAACATTGGTCGGTGTCGTGACCATCTTCTTTGGTGGTATTGGCAATATTTGGGGGTTATGGGAAGGGGAGTGGATTCGGTGAGGCCTCGGTTCCAAGGGTTTCAGTGCCTTCGACTAGAACCAGGGACTTTAGACAAAGACATATAGAGTGGGGAGAAGGTTCGTTGACCCCTGGGTTGGTATCTTGGGGCTTGATTACTGCTCCCAGAGGCATCAGAAAAAGGTGTGGCCGCTGCGGACCTTGGTTGGGGAGGGGGATTGGTGGTGACCATTCCGACCTCTGAAGTTCTTGTATTGGAGGAGCCACTCGGGCCTGCATTGGTATTCCGGTTAAATGTTCTCCGGGGTTGATCCCGATCATGGTCAAACAGACCCTGTTTCAACGCATCCTCTATTTGCATCCCCATATCATGCTGGTCTGCGAAAGTTGGGAAGGAACTACAATCATCTTCTTCTTCATTAATCTTGGAGATTATTGCGTACAATCAGCCGTATTTGGTCTCTGTCTGTTGGCCTTAAGGTCATCATCGATGCCTTCGCCCTCCACCGGGTCACAAAGTCAGAGAAAGATTCTTTAGGCTCCTGCCTGGTTGTCTCGAGATCCCGAGTGGTGATCTCGATCTGCGTGTTATATGAGTATTAGCGATGAAGGCCTCGGCCATCTCATCCCGATTTGTTTTCACATCATCATCGAGTTTTGAGTACCAAGTGGATGCCACACCCGGCGAGGTTCGACCGAACAAAGAAAGCTTTTGCGGTCGGGTTAGGCCATTGGTCTTAAGATGTCGAGAATAGCGGGAGGTGGACCATAGGATCCTCGGACCCATCAAAGCGATCGATCTGGGGCATTTTAAATCTGTCCGTGAGTCACGGCCACATCGATATAGCCGTCTTCAATATCTGGGATGGCCTTCACCCTTGAGACTTCTTAAGAGCTTCTCCAACTTGCTCAATTTGAGTTGTCTGGTCTACCTCGAACTCAAATGGAGAGTCCGGTGGTTAGGGGTAATGTTTTTGGACGGTTGTGGTAGAAGCGGGCGGAGCGGCCAGATTGGAAGACGTGTCCTCTTGAATGTTTGGGGGTTAGGCGAGCATTTTGTGGATTTGGGAGGTAGCTTGGGTATTCGGCCAGATTTGGTGGGGCATTAGGGATTTGGGGAGGATTACGCTTGATAGATGTTTGTTGGGCAATGGAGCCTGGTGGAGGGACTGGTCTGAAGCAGTCATTGCGGCTTTGTTATGTCTGGCGATCAACTCGGTGTTGGGCCATGACAATGGCACATTGTTTCAGAAAATTCCGCTGGCGGATAGCATCATCTTGCATTTGCTTCATGCTTTCGACCATCTGGCGCATCATCGCCTCTATTGTTGGGTTACTGTTGTTCCATCGAAAAAGCGGCAAGTGTGTCTCTATAGCGAAATAGGAATCTCAACCCGACTATCGACACTATAGTAGGCTAATTACGGTGATCGTGCTCACGATATCTTGTGCCTTCTCGGCCTCCTTCGATAACAGGGGTAGTGAGTGAAACAGGATGTCGTCAACTAGATCCTCGGATCGGTTAGTCGGCGACCTCGTGTCAGTTGCTTGGGGGGTATCGGCGGGTTCGGAAGCAATTGTGCTACAAAGCGTCCTAGCAAAAGGATAAATAAAGCGAAAAGAAATAAATAACCCGAAATAAAGCAGGCGGCATAACGGCTTAAATTGAATACACCACACGATCGGGTATACAAACCCGAAATAAAAGCAGGCGACATAACGGCTTAAATTGAATACACCACACACGATCGGGTATACAACAACACAGTTAGTAAGTGGCTATACAACATCCTCAAATCTTGGTCAATATTCTGTATCACTATTACGATAAAGCTGAATCGATATCGCGGACAAGCGATTCCCAAATCTTGGATAATGCCCATGAACTGATTCCCAAATTCAAAAGCGATGCCCGAACTGATGCCCAAACTCATCTTGATACATGCATTCCTGTAGAGGCACACTCTAACAAGCACATAGCGATAAGTGAGAGCCAAAACACCCCTATGTTGGGGTAGGGTTTCCTGTCCTATTTTGTCAAGAGCTAGGGTTTCACTACGCACAATGACTTCAAACAACCTATATCGGGTAAGCAACTTTGTCCTAGTTTGGAATGGTCACTATGGATCGAATATGCACTAGGTCGAATGGTCAAAAAGGGTGGCCCGGTAAAAACCGGGGTTTGTGTTCCCCACATCTTGGCGAGCCGTAACCGATCGACCTTATGGACATGCCTTGACAAGACAAGCCTCCGACAAACCGCTCGGGAATAGCGGATGGCAAACCACGGTGTCCTAGGCGCACCAATGCAAATGCAATGCAAAGAAACACACAAATGTAGTCAAAACCGGATATCACGAGTTGAGTCAAGTTCTCTAAATCCCGATTGGAGTCGCCAGAAGCGTAACAACGCCATGAGGACCTACTTCTGACTCGGACTCGATTTTGTTGTGGTTCTAAATCTCGAACCAAAGAGTCCAAATCCGCCGCAAATCGTTTTGAAGGAAAAGCAGATTTTTGAAAGAAGTGCCAAACATGGATGCTTTGCGGATATGAGTCGCCACCTAAATATTTTTAAAATGGGAAATTTAGGAAACCACGACTCGGTGCCGAAAATACGTGTCCGTCATCACCAAAGTTGGCTCGGGAACTTGGAGTGCGATTAGGGAAGGTCACATCGTGAGCACCCCTCTCGCCGATCAAAGACCGCCTCTACTAACCATGATATCTGTTTTGAAAACTTTGTATGCTCTTATTAGATTATTAGCCTAGGTTACTATGTGATGCTCATGACAAATAAGTATAGACTGGGTCTTTGAATTGGAACAAAACACGGATTTGCCACCCTCAGGTGGGCTTAGGAAAGTAATGATTTTGCCACTATCTAGTGGGCTTAAAACATTCGACGAATTGTCCCAATTCAGATAACTCAACCTCCACCCACAGGCATTCAAGGCAGTTATATCAGATAAGCAAATAGCCTCATGGCAAGCATGCTATCATGGCAACACTCACACGCATGCAAGGATGCTAAAGCATAACAACTCACCGAGTACTCCGAGCCAAAACAGAAAACTAATTAGAAATCCATACATGATCCTAAGAATGTAGAGATGTCTAATGCAACACATGCAAAAATGCAATTATAGCAGGCTCGGCTATTCTAAACATGGTATATGGAATGCAACAGCTAACATGTATTCAACTTTAGAATTGAAATACAATGCAGTTTGCATGATGTCCGAGCCAATGCATGCATGTCTGAGATGAATGATGCAAACATGCAGTCATACTGTATGCTAATTGAAATATGCCCTATATCTAACCATTCAAAGCGGGTAAATAAAAGGGAGAAAGAAATGGGGGTTGGAAGACATACATCACACTCACACACCCTTATTACATTTATGCCCTCATGAGGGTCCGAATGAATAATATCTGAGACCGAATAAAAGAATATGCGATCGAAATAATACAAATTCTAATTAATTAACAAATTAATTACAAAAAAATTAAAAGCTGGCGTGCAAGCCGAGGCGCCTCGCTTCTGATAGATGTTGCATATTGGACTGCTTGGTGCAGAAATCCACTGGGACGCCCTGGATTAGCCTCTGTTTGCAATTTTCTCGAAATGCGTGCCAGCCTCCGAAAAGTTGTTGATTGTTGATTTTCTTTAGCGAGAGCGGGGAAAAGGGCATAGCAGTGTATTTCACAAATATATGCGTGTCTCGATCCTCGCGCCACCAATCACGCATATCGATGCATGATGGCCGAGGAGCCGATTCGCACAACTCAATATTGGGATGAATACATATGAATGCTACAATGAAAACCTAACTCCATCATGGATGATCCGAGATTAATCGGCGACTTCGGGAATTGAGACCCGTTCTGAAAGCGTTACGCGTGCCTCGTTTCCCATGTAATATGCATGATATGCATGAAATGCAAGCTATACAATCTAGCATGCTCAATGCTATGACAATGAGATGTCTCGAAATGCGTATCCATAGACCGCATAACCGAGAAATCTTGAATGACATGCGAAATGCAATGATGGGCTTATACCAACATGAGAGAGCCTCGGCCACTTACATAGGAGGCGGAATGATGAAAGGAGGTGCCTCGAAAAGCGTGTCCACTTGACACGCATAACCGAGGCAATGATGTAAAATGCAAAAGCGGAAGAAATGGAAGGTGCCTCGAAGTGCGTGCGCAGCACGCAAACCGAGGCGATGATGAGATGAGAATCGGGTAAAACCGGAGTGCCTCGAAGTGCGTGCCCACAGGCGCGCAAACCGAGGCGATGATGAAAGATAAAAATCGGGTAAAACCGAGGTGCCTCGAAACGCGTGCCTGGTAGCATAAACCGAGGCGATGATGAAAGATGAAAATCGGATAAAACCGAAGTGCCTCGAAGCAGCGTGCCTGGTAGCGCAAACCGAGGCGATGATGAAAGATGAAAATCGGATAAAACCGAAGTGCCTCGAAGCAGCGTGCCTGGTAGCGCAAACCGGCGATGATGAAAGATGAAAATCGGATAAAGCGAAGTGCCTCGGCAGCGTGCCTGGTAGCGCCGAGGCGATGATGAAAGATGAAAATCGGATAAAACCGAAGTGCCTCGAAAGCGTGCCTGCAGCGCATAAGCGGCGATGATGAAAGATGAAAATCGGATAAAACCGAAGTGCCTCGAAGCAGCGTGCCTGCGCGCAAACCGAGGCGATGATGAAAGCCGAAAATCGGATAAAATCGAAGTGCCTCGCAGCGTGCCTGGTAGCGCCAAACCGAGGCGATGATGAAAGATGAAAATCGGATAAAACCGAAGTGCCTCGAAGCAGCGTGCCTGGTAGCGCGCAAAGCGATGATGAAAGATGAAAATCGGATAAAAGCGACGATGAAATGGGATGAAATGGCATACGGAATGCAACGATGGGCTTACATCGACATGGGAGAGCCTCGGCTCACTCACATAGGAGGCCGGGTAAAACAAAAGTCCTCGAACGCTGCCGTGCGGACACAAATCGAGGCAATGATGTAGAAGCATGAAAATGCGAATTGGGCTTACGCCGACATGAGAGGGCCTCAACCACACTCACATAAATTTTGACGGATAAAAGCAGGCCTCGAAAGGCGTGCACACTGGCACGCAAACCGAGGCAATGCAAAAATGATGCAAATGGCATAGGGAATGACATGTAAGCATGGCAATGGAATTTCAGCACCTAAATAAAGGGGAAAACAGCCCCGAAACAATTCGAAATGACACTCGAAGCATGCATTCATCCCGAAAATGTGAAATTAAGCCCCGAAATGGCCTATAGCCATGCTATACATGCAAAGTATGATCATGGCAGCAAGAACAGTAGAAAGGCAGTCCCAAATATGGCATTTTTTAGTAACAAACTTGGCCAAAATGCAAGTAGGGATAGATCAACAATAGCATGCAAAATTAGTGGCCAAAAGAGGGGTATTGAGACAAGTGATATATGCAAACCCCAAATGGACAAACTTTCTTCTACAACATTGAAGATGAGATAAAAATAAGCACAATTTCAGAAGATGACATCCTCAAAATCAGAATACAATCATGCTATAAAATCCATGCAAAGTAGGCTTCCAAATAGGCTATATCATGAGACATGCAATGCACACACCAAATGACAAAACTTTCTTCATGAAGTATGTAAAGGGGGTCAAAATAAGACCAAAACCAGTAGGGTTCGAAGTCCCAAAAACAAACACAAATAGGTCAAAAATTGCATGCAAAAATGGCACATTTGATGAAATTTGAAGGAGGTGGTATATACAATGACCAAATGAAGTTGAGCCCTTCTACAATGTTGTAGAGGGGCTCAAAATGAGCACCAAACCAGTAGGGGTAGGACCCCTGAAAACAAAAGGAAATAGGCCTAAACTAGCATGCAAGATAATGGCATAAAAGCTAGGTATTGAAACAAGTATATCATAGGAGCATCAAATGAAGTTGAGCCCTTCTACAAAGTTGTAGAGGGGCTCAAAACAAGCACAAAAGCAGTAGGGGTCGGAGCCCCAATTCTCAACCAATTGGAGTATAGAAATGAATCAAGAAAAAGCCCTAAAAGTTGGTTTTGAAGACTTACCCTTGAAGACTTGTCTTTCTTTGATTCTTGGCTTTGATTTGTAGCTTCTCAACCTCTGAAATTCACTTCCTAGCTGCTGGAATGGTAGTAGGGATGGTGAGGCTAGGTGTTGATGAAGGGAAGACCTAGAGACTTAGAAGCTTTTTGAGGTTTTGAGCTATGAAAATGGAGGAATTTGGAGAAGTGTTCTTGAGACCAATTTTTCCAACCTTAAAGAAGGAGAGGGAGGGCCCTTCAAATAGGCAAGAAATGGGGTGTAAAAGGGGAGGGAAAGCACCCAATCTTTCCCTCCCGAAATATCCCCCGGATGCCCCGGGATATGCTGGAAGATATCCGGACAGCTGGGACAGGCTGGAAAGCAAGAAGCTGGCCGGCCAGGTAAATTTGTGGGAGGTGGCGGGCCGGCCACCCTACCTGGTCGGCCAGCCACCTACCATGGCCGGCCACCCCCAAAAAATGAAGTCAATATTTGCTGGCCGACCACCATGCCAAGGTGTCCTTCCAAGTGTGTAGAATAAGACCCCAGGGTCGGAATTTGGCAACACTGAACCATGAGTCACAACATAGAGCTTGAATGAGAGGCCCAAAAATGAAACCAATAATTGCTGGCCGACCACCATACCAAAGTGTCCTCCTAGATGTGTGCAACAAGGTTCCAAGGCCGGAAATTGGCAACACCGGCAGAGCCACAACATAGAGCTTGAATGAGAGGCCCAAAAATGAAACCACAATCTCTGACCACCAACCCTTAGGGTCCTCCTAGATGCCCTCGTCACAGATATGTAGCTTTGGTTGGAAGAAAATACCCCAAGGTGTTCAACATTGGCGGAAGTGAGAAAAAGCGGGCTCGGAGGAAGCAAACTGGCTATCTGGGATAATTGCTGGCTTCTCCCCCCCCAGTGATCTTCCTGATGTTGAAACAGAGGTACCTGCCAAGTTTGAACAAAAACTAATGAGAAATGAACGCTCGGAGCCAAAACCGAGCAATTCGGGATCCCGAAAATGAGCTGCGGGTGCCGGAAGTGGTATTCAGCAGCGAAGTGGGTATCCGCGACCCCAGTATCCTTCGGAATGACAAAACAGAGGTCCCTGCCAAAAATCAGAGAAAACCGACGCAAAATGAATGCTCGGGACCAAAACCGCTCAATTTGGGGTCCCGAAAACCGGCTATGAGCACCGAAAGTGGCATACGGCCACGAAGTGGGCATCGGGGGCCCCAGGGTTTCTCGAAACATTAAAACAGAGGTCTCCGCCAAAAACCGGAGAAGTCGGAGATGGTTGGTCGGTCCCGAGCCGAGGCACACAGCCTGACGGCTCCGAAAATCGGGAACCGGGCTCCGAAATGGGCAAAATGGCCTACGGCCACGAAAAGTAGCTCACGGCCACCGGGAGATAATCTACGGGATCACTCCCTTCCCTCAAGAAAGAAAACAGAGAAAACCGAACCTGGTTCGCAAACCGAGACAAGGTAGAGAAGATGGTTCGGAAGTCCGGCGCAGGCCAAGTGACTCGGGACTTCTGAACAAGCACAGTATGCAACATCACCGAGCGCTCAACCGGTGACGTCTGAGCCTTAAGGTCGGTCAAAAATGGGGTGTCTACAGACCCCGTCAATGTTCATATTAAATATAGAATAAGATTTATGAGATTTACCATTAATAACATAACACATCCGGTGACTCATCCTGGTTTTTCCCAGTTTTGGCCCACTGACCCCATCAAGGTTGCTCGGATGCTCTCAGCCCAGTCATACTTGATCATAATGTCTAATGGGTCCATGTATGAGTAGAATGCCCATCCAATTGTTTCTCCGGACGTGGAAAAGAACAGTTTGACGCATGCATACATGCAAACTAATCTTGCAACCTCTTCATTGTCTTATTTCTTTGTGCCCTTCAATGCTTCGTTCAGAATTTCACATATTTTTGCAGCGCTTAACCGACTAACATCCTTGTACATTCAGTGGATGATGCCAGCCGTTGGTTTTGCACCATAAGAGAGGTCCATTTGCTTGGTGCCATAATCCACCCCAAAAATAAGTGATACATCACTTTTAAAAATCTAAATGCTCTTGTCCCCGATGTAAAACCTCCCATTGGATGGCTTGAATGTCTGCACTATACGTACAATGACATCATCGTATTTCATGCAATGGTTGAGGTCAATTTTATTACTGATCAAACAATCAAATAAGGGCCAAAATGGTGTTTTCCTAAGGCATTTCAATTGACCATTTGTAAATTTTGTAGCCTTCAATAGTTTCACTAATCCAGTGATATTTGACTGATAGTTGACCTTTTTCATGTTCACTTGTTCGGGACTAGCTGCTTGATCGGGTTTGCCTTTGGCACGTGATTCCTCTCTCTTTCTTTTGCCATCAAATCTACGGGAAAAAACATGTTTGTTCAAATAAGAACATATTTAATAGTACTGTTCACAAATGAATAGTGATAATAAGTATAAATAGTATGCCATGTGAATAATGGGATTGTGATGGTGAAATAGTATGTGAATAGCTGGTGCAAATATTCAGATGTAGAGGTGATACCACATGACAAACCAAAATTCACATGAAGAGGTACAGTCACACATTACAACTATTAAACTAACACGATGTATACACGATGTTAATCTCCACATCATTATACTTATATGTTTGAATGTGAATGTTTACAGCCAAATATATGGTGTGAATGTGACAATGTGAATATTAACATTATATTCACAATATAACTATTAAAATCATATTTAGAATGTTACAATGTGAATATTAACATTATGCTCATAATGTAAATATTAAAATTATGTTTAGAATGTTACAATGTGAATATTAACATTATGTTCAGAATGTAATGTGAACAACAACATAATACGAGTGATTGAGAAATTAACAGTAATGTGAACATTCACATTATTAGACACTGAGGTGAATGTTCACATCAATGCCTACTAATATCAGTTTATCCAGTAATGAATAGTAATGTGAATGTTCACATCATCGATGTTTACAAAATCAAATCCAAAAACAACAATAGTTATAGAGCAATGTAAATATATATATTGGTGATTACATTATGTTATAATTGACTGAAAAAGAGAGGGTGGAACCAACAACACCCAACAACACCAACAAGTTTGACATTGATGTCACAATGTGAATATTTACATCATACTCCCTCAGATTTTTGGGTAAAGATTGGGGGTTCTACAGATATCAACAATTAAGAACATCAACAATGATAGTAATGTGAACATTCACATTATTATACACTGATGTGAATGTTCACATCGGTGCCTACTAATATCAGTTTATCTAGTAATGAACAATAATGTGAATGTTCACATCATCGATGTTTACAAAATCAATTCCAAAAACAACAATAGTTATAGGACAATGTAAATATATACATTGGTGATCACATTATATTATAATTTGCTGAAAAACAGAGGGTGGAACCAACAACACCCAACAACACCTAACAACACCAACAAGTCTGACATTGATGTCACAATGTGAATATTTACATTATACTCCCTCACATTTTTGGGTAAAGATTGGGGGTTTTATGAACATCAACAATCAAGAACATCAAAAATGACAGTAATGTGAACATTCACATTACTATATACTGATGTGAATGTTCACACCAGTGTAAAAATTTATAAATCATTCCAAACATAAATTATTTTTTTCACCTCATATTTTAATCATATAGTCAAAAAGTAAGTATTAAAATAGTCTATTTCCAAACTAACCCTCCGTTTAAATGGAGGGATTTGGCGAGGGGTAAAAAATGATTTTGAATGATTATTATTTAAATGATTAAGTAGGTGAGAAATGATGAAAAATAATTTTAAAAAAAAAGAACTCTTATAAGAATTGTGTTTTATTTTTCAAAAAAAATAATAAGATTTTGTAATAAAAAAAATACATAACGAAAAATTTTTTAAAATATCAAAATCACTCTTAAAAAATAAATAAATAAAAAATAAATAAAAATAAATAAAAAAATTCCAATCTTTATCCTAGCTTTAACATATAACTATTTCACCATGCAAGGTTTATACCTCTTTTTTTAACTTTACTGAGTTGAGATTTTTAATTTTTTGGCAGCGAAATTTGTGTAGTTCATATTTCCCATTGTTGTATTTTTAATTTTATTTTGTTATTTTTACTAATCATTTTTCTGCAATAATTTTTAGCTAAATGGATGAAACCCTAGCGAAATTTTCACTCTGGTTTTTTCGATTCACTTACCAGTGGTTTTGATGATGGATCAATCCTCAAAACTCAGTGATTCTAAAGAAAAAGATCGGATCAGCAATTTGCCAGACGCAATTCTTTCTCATATATTGTGTTTTATGCCCACGAAATATGTTGCCCGAACCAGCTTATTATCTACCAAATGGAAATCCATTTGGACTTCAGTCCACATTATTGACTTAAACAGTTTTAGTGTGAGAGGCCACAACGAGCAAAGTTCTGGCTTCATGGATTTTGTAGACAGACTTCTGCTTCTCCGCAATTCCCCAAATTTAAATAAGTTTTGCCTTCGATGTCGATTTGGGTACTATAATCCGTATCGTCTTAATTCATGGATTTGCACCGTAATCAAGCTTAATGTTAAAGAGCTTGTTCTTAATTTCAAAATTGATGTCTTTTTTCACCGTAATCAAGCCTTCGATGTCAATCTTGTGGTTTTGAAGTTAGCTGGTGATGTCTTTTTTCAGTTTCCTATGTCAGTTTTTTGGCCAAGTCTCAAGGTCCTCCATCTTCATTCATTGACGTTTCTGGATGACGATTCTTTCCAAAATATCCTCTCTGGCTGCCCAGTCCTTGAAGAATTGGACATAGAGAGGACTAATCGGGGGGATAACATAAAGACATTATGCATTTGCTCATCTACTCTGAAGAAATTATGTATGTATAACAGCACCAGTGGAACAAGTCTCCAACATAGTGTCGTGCTTAAAGTCCCGATTCTCGAAATCTTTCAGCTTAATGATTTTGTGTCCAGTGTTTTTGATGTGGATGAACTCCCCTCCTTAGTTAAAGCAAATTTTTCATTTTATTTTGAGAATCACAGAAATAAGGATTACTATAATGGTGTAGTTGGGTTGCTTGGAAAGATTTCTAATGTGCAGCATTTGGAATTAAGCAATGGCATCCCCAAGGTAATTAGCAGTTTAATGTTATTATGGTCATAAGTTTATTAATACTCTTTTAAGTTGAGTTTAAATTCTCACTTAAAAAATAATAATAATAAAATCTTTTTCAGGTTGTCACTGAAGCTTTTGACTACAATACACTGTTGTTTCATAATTTGACCCATTTGCGCTTGCAAATTTGCGATATTCATTGGTCAATTTTGCTTGACTTGCTTGGCCACATGCCTAATTTGAAACTTTTAGTTTTCAACAAGTTCAAGGTGAGTTCATTTGTTAGAGATCATTTCAGTTTTTATTATTATATATTTACTGGTATGTTTGATGTGTTTTTTGTGATTGTTATTTGGATTGCAAGGTCGGCGAGTTGTGTTTGTGGAGTGGGGAACCAAAGAGTGTGCCCAAATGTCTGTCACTCTGCGTGGAGGCAATTGAATTTAGTGGATTTGCAGGGTGTAAGGGGGAAATGAAGCTGGTAAGGTATCTTTTGGGGAATGCAATGGTTTTGAAGAAGCTGACTATTACGTCTCGGACTAGGAATAAAAAAATAAAGGCAAATGTTCTAAAATTTCCAAGAGGCTCAAGCACATGTCAAATTAAACTGCTCTACCGTAGCTATTCCATGTACCCCAAAGTAATGGAGTGGCTTTGATATTTGGCAGGATATAGCAGCACCAGACCCAAAGCAACAACATGAACTCTTATGGGATAGCATTTTGGTCTTAGGATTTCTAGTCACCAAGATAGCAGGAATGAACTTGTCTAGACACAGCATTGTAACAAGATAGATTGGATTAGAACCAACTGATATTGTCAATAATGTCTTTCCTCTAGGATGTAGCCCTTGAAAGAGCTGGTAGTCGAGAAAAGACTGTAAGCTTCCGGTTTGAGAACCAGATGTAGATCACTTTCTTTTAACATAGCTTTGTTCTTAAAAGGCTAGTGGAAATCATTGTAAAGAGTAGATAGTTTTTGGTTTACTGTAATAAATATAGAATGCTCATTCATTAATCTTTCTATAGAATGATCGTTCATTTATAATGATGAATGATGAATGATGAATGATGATTTCATTTGCAGTATATTGTTAACATCATTTTTTAATTTATTTATGGAATGATCATTATATTTTCTGACACGACCTAAAGAGGAGCTTCAATATTTAAGTCTATAATTCATCAGACAAACAATTAATTGAGACTTGAAGAACGTTGTATGACTTGGAAATGAAATGATTTGAGTCCCTTTTGTTCTTACCTTATGTTCTAAATCTTGACTCTTGAGTAACAGTTTGATTTACATTCTCCTTGTATGAATGAATTTTGTTTGCTAATTCAGTTCGGACTATTTTGAATAAGAGCTTTAGGCCTTGTTTGGTTTGTATTTGAGAAACATGTTTTGAGATAAAAAGTACGAAAATTTGTTTGGTTTGGTTTTTTTTCAAAAGATGTTTTGAAAATTTATTTTGAGAGAGAGTTTTGGAAAAAGTGATTGATTTGATGTGTATGAAAGAGAGATTTGTTTGGAAAATTTGTAAACCAAGAAAGTTTTGGAAAATTTTTTTGGAAAAATTTGTTTGGTTTGATTACTTTTGAAAACTTATTTGTCGAAAAATTTTCTCAAAATTTTTTGAGAAACACAAACCAAACAAAGTTTTCCTTTTGCTAATTGACTGTAAATCTCCTCTGGCAGCTCTCAGGACTGAATGGATGAATGTTGACTGATCTTAAGACTTATTCTTGGGTTATTAGTGGTGCTGGTAACATTTATCTAAACATGGAATTGCAGATGGAATCAATTCAAGTGCAAGATGAGCAATTGATTGATATCTACAATAGCATCTGTGGAATGATTAAGGCACAAAGATAGTTTAGCTGGTTGAGTTGTTAATACTAGTTAGTTTGCCTTTAAATCCCACCTTTATCCGGGTGGGATTGGATAAAATGAGTCGCATGCAATTGAATGGGCACGCAGCGCTGGAATTCTTGATCCACTAGATAAATTTTGGCACTCATAGATATGTATTACTTATTATATTTTGAGTTTAAGGGGGAAAAGAGAACAAAAATAGTAAGTTTACGACAGTAAACAGAAGTTACTGTCACCACTAACCACTAACTATTTCATAGAACAATTGAGGAGATGTATTGATTGCAACGCAAATATTAGATCAACTTTGAACAAGATAACTTTTTCCTGGATGAGAACAGAGAACATAGAGAACGAACATAAAGTTTCTGCAAGAACCTGTGTGAGCAAAAGATGTGACCGCTCGAGCACAAGAAGTTATCGCTTGAACATGTAATACAAATTCCTAATAGTTTTTCATACAGAAGGCAAACGTTCAAGCATAATAAGGGCCGCTCGAGCATAAGAAGCGTAGCTCGAGCAAAGAATACAAATTCTCAGTAGTTTTGTAGACCTGCAAAAGTACTGAGAGTTCATAAAGATCGCTTGAGTGTAAAAAGTTATGCTCGAGCGTAGGAGCAAAATGTTGGGCAACAACAATTTGAAAAATAAGCTACTAACCTGTTTCCAACACAACCAAAACAACCCAAAAGCCAAACTCAAAGAGGTAAAAGGGAATACAAGACATGAACAACTATACAAGACAATGAAATCCGGATCCAAAACATACAATGGGTCAGGTCTAAACCATAGATGCTATAAGGTGGAATCACTTCCTATGAGTCTAAGGGTGACTCTAGAGCACTCATGAAATATGATATAGAGATAAAACCAATCCACTTGTCGATATTTTGAATTATCTAAAGAGAATGAATTTATTGTGAGAACTGCACAATGATTGATTTGTGCTTATGAGTTAGTTCGGCAAAAAATTCGTCGGGACTTGTTACAAGTGATAGTGTCAAAGCACAGCCATCATAGATATGACTACAAGAAAGATAAAAATTGACTATTATGAAGGACTTTATACACTAAAAATCGTTAGGGTCCTTCAACCATTATAGAATTATGTGAAGGGAAATTTCTAAAATAATATAAACAAAATCAGTATATTGATTATCCTAAAAATAAAAAATAAAAATAAAAAGTCTTTAAAGACCCAATCAATATAAGTATCTTGCGCTTATTTCTCACTCTGGAACTATCCCTTGCTCATTATTGGAATCTGCCATTTTTCGTGTGATCGTTGTCAACGGCACCGGCCTCGGAAAAATATTCTGAGTTCCTACTGCCTAGTAGATAGACTCAAATGTAAAAATTCTCTCTCTCTCAACTTGTTTTTATTATTCACAATTCAACATACAATGGTTGTTAAAGTTATTTGGTTGTTGAAATTCATTTAAAGATACAAGAATAGTGGAGGTTTTCCTTTTGGATTGTGCTTACTTTATTTATTTGGGATTTTAGTCTAATTTTTGAATAAATTACGTTTACACCTTTTGAGATTTGGATTTAATATTTATCACCTCTTGATGTTTGAAAAATTACACTAACTCTTTATTATTGTAAGTATTTAGACGAAATTAATGTTTGTATAAAAAAGATATTAAATTTATATATTCTTTTTTTTTTCTTGCTTTGTTTTACTCTTTTTTTTCTTTTTCTTTTTTTCCTTCTTTGCTTTATTTTTTTTTTCAATGTAATTTTTTCTGTTTTTCTATCAAGAGTTGTTACCTTTTATATAAATAAGGGTTTTGTGAAATTAGATTATTAATCACAAGAGTGGAAATATCATTTTTATAACGCTAGGTGGTGGGATGTAATCAAACCAAACCCCAAAGTGTCAGTGTAATTTACCCATAATTTCTTTACTTCATCTTTTTCTAACACTCTGAGTAAGTTTGCAAACTCCTTATAATAGTTAAAAAGTTATTTAAAAAAGGTAAAAAAAATTATACAAAAAATTCAAAGATTTCATTCTCTCTTTATTTTTTGAATTGCTTTTTTTTTTTTTTAAATTATAAATCATTCCAAATATAAATTATTTTTTTACCTTATATTTTAATCAAAAAATCAAAAGTTACTGTTAAAATAGTCTATTTCCAAACCAACCCTCCCTTTGAATCGAGGGATTTGGTGAGGAAAAAAAAAAGAAAAAGAAATAATTTTGAATGGTTATTATTTGAATGATTAGGTGTATGAGAAATTGTAAAAAATAGTACCAAAAAAAGTTCTTATTAGAAGTGTGTTTTATTTTTCATCAAAAATAATAAGATTTGGAAATAAATAAATAAAAATACATAATGAAACTATTTTAAAATATCAAAATTACTCTAACAAAAAAAAAAAACATAAATTCCAATCTTTATCCTAGGGTTTCATATAACTATTTCACTATGCTATTAAAGGCGGTCCAACTATTGATTGCAAGACTCTGGCGTTCCTTTTTGCTGTAGAACCTCCCTCTACTCACCAGGTTTTTGTTTTTTTGATTCAATAAACTTTTTATAACTACATATCTACATATTATATTTGAACAAACAGAGTGCTGCAAGGTTTATCCCCTTTTTTTTTAACTTTACTGAGTTGAGATTTTTAATTTTTGGGAAGCGAAATTTGTGTAGTTCATATATACCATTGTTGTATTTTTAATTTTATTTTGTTATTTTTACTATTCATTTTTCTGCAATAATTTTTGGCTAAATGAATGAAACCTAGCGAAATTTTCACTCTGGTTTTTTTGATTCACTTACCAGTGGCTTTAATGATGGATCAATCCTCAAAACTCAGTGATTCTAAAGAAAAAGATTGGATCAGCAATTTGCCAGACGCAATTCTTTCTTATATATTGTGTTTTATGCCCACGAAATATGCTGCCCGAACTAGCTTATTATCTACCAGATGGAAATCCATTTGGACTTCAGTCCACATTATTGACTTGGACAGTTTTAGTGAGAGACGCCACAACGAGCAAAGTTCTGGCTTCATGGATTTTGTAGACAGACTTTTGCTTCTCCGCAATTTCCCAAATTTAAATAAGTTTCGCCTTCGATGTCGATTTGGGTACTATAATCCGTATCGTCTTAATTCATGGATTTGCACCGTAATCAAGCTTAATGTTAAAGAGCTTGTTCTTAATTTCGAAATTGATCAGCTTCTTGTTAAGTTGCCTCGAAGCCTATTTACCTCTATCAATCTTGTGGTTTTGAAGTTAGCTGGTGATGTCTTTTTTCGGTTTCCTATGCCAGTTTTTTGGCCAAGTCTCAAGGTCCTCCATCTTCATTCATTGACGTTTCTGGATGACGATTCTTTCCAAAACATCCTCTCTGGCTGCCCAGTCCTTGAAGAATTGGACATAGAGAGGACTAATCGGGGGGATAACATAAAGACATTATGCATTTTCTCATCTACTCTGAAGAAATTATGTATGTATAACAGTTCCAATGGAACAAGTCTCCAACATAGTGTCGTGATTAAAGCCCCAGTTCTCGAAATCTTTCAGCTTAATGATTTTGTGTCCAGTGTTTTTGATGTGGATGAACTCGCCTCCCTAGTTAAAGCAAATTTTTCATCAACAGTTTGAAAAACAAGCTACCAACTTGTTCCTCACACAACCAACACAATCCAAAAGCCAAACTCAAAGAGGTAAAAGGGAAAACAAGACATAGATAACTATACAAGACAATGAAACCTAATCCAAAACATATCATGTGTCGGGTCTAAACCAGAGACGCTATAAGGTGAAACCGCTTCCTATGAGTTTAAGGGTGACTCTAGAGCACTCATGAAACATGATATAGAGATAAAACCAATCCACTTGTCGATTTTTTAAATTATTTAAAGAGAATGAAATTTATGTGTGAGACGTGCGCAGTGATTGATTCGTGCTTATGAGTTAGCTGGGCAAAAAATTCGTCGGGACTTCTTACAAGTGATAGTGTTGAAGCACAACCATCATAGATATGATAACAGGAAAGATAAAAATTGACTATTGTGAAGGACTTTATACACTAAAAATTGTTAAGAGTCCTTCAACCATTAGAGAATTATGTTAAGGGAAATTTCTAAAATAATATAAACCAAATCAGTATATTGATTATATTAAAAAAAATTTAAAAAAAAAAGTCTTTAAAGACCCAATCAATATAACTATCTTGCGCTTATCTCTCACTCTGGAACTATCCCTCGCTCATTATTGGAATCTACCATTTTTCATGTGATCGTTGTCAACGGCACCGGTCTCGGGGAAATATTCTGAGTTCCTACTCCCCAGTAGATAGACTCAAATGTAAAAACTCTCTCTCTCTCTCTCTCTCTCTCTCTCTCTCTCTCTCTCTCTCTCTCTCTCAACTTGTTTTTCTTATTCACAATTCAGCCTACAATGGTTGTTAAAGTTATTTGATTGTTGAAATTCATTTAAAGATACAAGAATAGTTGAGGGTTTTCTTTTGGATTGTGCTTACTTTATTTATTTGGGATTTTAGTTTAATTTTTGAATAAATTACGTTTACATCTTTTGAGATTTGGATTTAATATTTATTATTTCTTGATGTTTGAAAAATTACACTGTCTCTCTGTTATTGTAATTATTTAGACAAAATTAATGTTTGTGTAAAAAAGATATTAAATTCATACATTCTTTTTTTTTTCTGCTTTATTTTACTCTTTTTTTTTTCTTTTTTTTCCTTCTTTGCTTTATTAATTTTTTTTTTCAATGTAATTTTTTTTGCTTTTCTGTCAAGAGTTGTTATTTTTTATATAAATAGGGAGTTTCGTGAAAGGCAAATGTTTGAGGGCCACAATTTTTATAGCCGCAATGGCTCAAAACTGTTAAAACGATGTCGTTTTGGCATGTTTTGCACCCAAAACGACGTCGTTTTAACAGTTTTGAGCCATTGTGGCTACAAAAATTGTGGCCCTCTAACATTGTTGTTTGTGAAATGAGATTATTAAACACAAGAGTGGAAATATAGGGTGTGTTTGGTTTGTGTTTTGAAACATGTTTTTGGAAGTAAATTACTTCTCTCTCTATTACACATCAATCAATCACTTTTTCTCTCTTCTCTCTCATCCTCATTCATTTTTTCTCTCACATATATTTACTTAATTACATCAAAAAATCAAATCATCTCAAATTCCTAAACTCCAAAACTATTTTCAAATATACAACCAAACAAACTATTTTCATATATACAACCAAACTAAACTCTCTCTCCAATTTTTCTTAAAAAAATTTATCTCAAAATACAAACCAAAAACACCCATAATTTCTGTAACGCCAAGTGGTGGGATATAATCAAACCATATCCCAGGGTGTCAGTATAATTTACCCTTAATTTTTTTGCTTCATCTTTTTCTAGCACTCCGAGTAAGTTTGAAAACTCTCTATAATAGTTTAAAAGTTTTTAAAAAAATAAAATAAAATAAAAAATGATACAAAAAATTTAAAGATTTCATTCTCTCTTTATTTTTTGATTTTTTTTAAAAAAAATTATAAATCATTCCAAATATAAATTATTTTTTCACCTCATATTTTAATCAAAAAGTCAAAAGTTACTATTAAAATAGACTATTTCCAAACCAACCCTCCGCTTGAATTGACGGATTTGGTGAGGGAAAAAAAAAGAAGAGAGAAATGATTTTGAATGGTTATTATTTGAATAATTAAGTATGTGAGAAATAATAATAAATAAAAAAAACAGTACAAAAAAAGCGCTTCTTAGAACTGTGTTTTATTTTGGGTGAATTATACTAATAGTCCCTAAAGTTTGAGACTTGTGTCACTTTGATCCTTGACTTTTCAATTGTGACATATTTGACCCCGAATTTTGAATCTTATTCCAAATAAGGATAATTAAAGATATCATTAGATTTTTTAAGGATAAAATTATCAATTTGATAGAATATAAATTAATTTGACAAAAATAAATGTTAAACAAATATTTTTGAATTTTTAAAAATTATTTCTACCCACTAAAAATAAAATTATGAAAAATTAATAAATCTTTTAGATATTTATTTATTTTTTACTAAATTAATTTTTATTATATGTTTGGATAATGATCATGTAAAATTAATTTTTAAAAATTAATCTTGTAATTTTTATTAATTTTTATCAATTTTACATAATTTTATCATTGGTGGATAAAAATAATTTTTAAAAAATTTAAAATATTTTTTTGACATTTATTTGTCAAATTAATTTATATTTTATTAAATTGACAATTTTGCCTTTGAAATTAAAAAATGGTATCTTCAATTGTCCTTATTTAGAACAAGATTCAAAATTTAAGGTCAAATGTGTCACAATTAAAAAATCAGAGATCAAAATGACACGAGTTCCAAATTATAGAAACTGTTAAAGTAATTTTCCATTTTATTTTTCATCAAAAAATAATAAGATTTGGTAACAAAAAAAAAAGTACGTAATGAACTTTTTTAAAATATTGCCTTACAAAAAAATTTTAAAAAAAAACATAAATTCCAATCTTTGTCCTAGGGTTTCATATAACTATTGAACTCTGCTATTGAAGACGGTCCAACTATTCATTGCAAGAGCTGGCCCAACTATTCATTGCAAGAGCTGGCGTTCCGTTAGGCTGGAGAACTTCCCTCTACTCACCAGGTTTTTGCTTTTTTGATTCAAACAGAGTGCTGCAAGGTTTATCCCTCTTTTTTTTAACTTTACTGAGCTGAGGTTTTTAATTTTTTGGCAGCAAAATTTGTGTAGTTCATATATCCCATTGTTGTATTTTCCAAGCAAGTTTATCCTAATTTTTTACCCTAACATGTACTGCAAACATATTTGAAGCACAACCTTTGCACAAATAACAAGGTAATCAATGTGTGCAAAATGATTGGTGGCAAATATGTGTGCACACAAATAAACATTACAATACAAACATTCCCATACAAACATTCCCTCCCACCACAGAACCCCAAAACCAACAAAACCAAAGACCGTCCACTAAAAAAAGTACCATCGTTTAAGGTGTGGTGTGTGATTTGAGTCTTATTATCTACTACGTGATTCAATTTCCCTTTCCCCTATTCCCTTCGTAAAAAGAAAACCAACAAAACCAACCAGCATCAAATTCCAACTATGCAATGAAACCAGGATTTCATAATGTAGATAATGGGTGAGGTGCACATTTGTACATGGACATGAAAAGATAAAAAATAAAATAGTTTATTGAGGATTAGGCCATCTAAATACTTTAATTAAAACTTGGGACCTATATTGACTGCTTAAATGCACTTTCTTTGAACATAGGTACCATAATCAGGAGCAAAGCAGAGTCAATTGCTACAAATCTTTTAAGTTCTAAACCACAACAACAACAGTTAACAAACTAGCTCTTAACTCTAAATGGCCTCGCATGTTAGCCTCAATATCTTTGAATATAGCTCATAAATTCATCCAATGCCATCTTAATCCCTGAATATCATCGCCGTCTGATCAAGCTAATTCGATTGGACATGTCAGTCTTCTGGATCTGACAAGTAGACGGGACTTTCAAGTTCACCCATCTGAGCAGAAGCAAAAGACTCGAATGAATCGACTGTGGAGAGTGAAGAAGGAGACTCATCGGTGTCTGAGAATTGCTCATCATTCATCATGATGTGTTCATCGTCCATTGCGATGTGGTCTTCATCAAATATCTGATGTATCTGACCCAGAGGCTCCCTGTAGAAGCTTGTGTATTGCCGTTTTTGCAGTTTCAGCAAACCATTCGTCTGCGGGAAGTGCACTGACAAAAGAAAAAGAAAAAAAATCAATTCAATTGAAGGTAGAAGAACAGAATGGAAGGAGAAAATATTCTAAGCAAAATGGATTGATGGTTGGCTTACCTTTGTGGGTTTATGCCCCTAGCAGAGAAGGTCCTGATTGCACGGGTTATTATGGAAGATGCTATCTGGTGGATGTGTCGGGATGGGTAACCCGCAAAACGTGCAATTTCAACGGTGAAGTGCATATCTAGAATTAACCGCCAAGGCAAAGTTGAATAAAAGCTCAACACAGAGAGAGAGAGAGAGAGAGAGAGAGAGAGAGAGATTAACACCATCCGGTGAAAAAGACCTAAATAATAAAGCTCAATAGGAGCAAAGTACATACTAAATCGAGATCTCAACAAATATACATGGACAACAAATTTCCTTTTTGAATGTTGTTAAGTTAATTACAAGAAAATTGGTAATAGGTATTTCATAGGCTGTTAACACACCCACATGGAATTCCAAGCACATGGAACATACAACTTATGGACAGTGACTACCCTAAAGCCCATCTAGTGCCACCCCTGATGCTGAACACCCTCCACATGTAGTCCAATCTTGTGCATCTTTTTTGTTAGAGGTTATCCACTTGACTGTGTACAACATCTTTTTTATAGATGTATCCCCAACTGAAAGACTTCTCACCTAAAGCTCATTCTTTACTTTGATGCCAATCTCTCTCTCTCTAAAATGAACCCTCTTTTCTTTCTTTGTTTCTTAGATCTTCACTCAAATCTCTTTCCCACTATCTTCCAAGATTCAATTCTGAAGATTCCACATTGATCCAATCTAGAATTATAATTCAAAAACAAACTTCCTTCTTATGCAAGATGAGAAATATTTGATTTTGAATTCTAAGATTAAGGAGGAAAGGTTTGGAATGGGATACAATTACGAAAAACAACACAAACAGCAGATGTAGATCAGTTACCCATCACTGAAAAATAATTTAATAGACAGCACATTCTCTTCTCTTACTTATTATGATTAGTTTGGCTTGCCTTCCCATTTATTAGTGCTTTTCTCATCTTACCATATCTTTCACTTTATCTTAAATAAATTGGACAGAGCAATCTAGATAGTAAAAGTCACCTGCTGCAACCCTAATGGCTGAAGATGAGCAGAAGCATCCTCTAACACACCCCAGAACTCCTGTTCATCAGACAACCACATTACCACGGTCTCTGTTAGCCTGGCAAGCAAAATTTTCTGTATTCTCTCTTTTCCAAGTAACACATCTCCAGCCACAGTTGCTAACTGTTGCAGCTTCCCAAACAATGCCTGAAATCATAGCATGAGGTTTCATTAGCAGAACATGAAGAAAATTGGTTGAAAAGAAGAAATGTACTTGTTATTTGGTTAAATAAAAGAAGGTATTTTTCAAAGCATATTTGTAGGGTCCAATATAGGGGTGACTATTGGTTCAATAGTAAAACCTTGGCCTAATAACCTTGAGGTTATGAGTTCAAGTCATAGGGCAAGGCAACTATTTTGTACACTGTGCTGAATGTTAGGTATGTATCAAATCTTTCCCCTCCTAAACACACATTAATGTGTACTAATTGAGCGTTGTTTTTATTTGTAGCGTCCAATATATCTGGGAAAATGCACTTTTCTGGCAAGATATAACTCGAATTTTTCAGAAGTGAAAATAAAATAGATTGGGGTGGAATTTCCAGGAATTCTAAGTGTAAGGTTTTGCAAAAAACATGTACAAATGGATAACACAACACCAAACAGCAGTTATTACACGCCACCTTACACAACATGCCCACACATGCAAGAAGCACATAAACTCACACAAACATTTTAGTATGTTATCCAACATAAAACCATCAGATACAGTAGCTCAAAACAATTAAACAAGTCAAAAAATACAAACAACAACACAATGTGGACGGGAAGTATTATCAAATAAAAAAGTATTAGATGGAAGTAGAAGTATTAAAAGCTCACAAGATTACACGAAGTGATTAAAGTTTACATAATTTTTATATTACCAAAACTTACATGTGTCTACTTACTTCATTGACACTTAAAACAAATGAAAAAATGAATTGGCTTCCCATTTAAACATGGGAATCTGGATAACAGAGAGAGCATATTAAGGGTTGGTTTAGGATGTTCTAAAAAAGTGCACTTTTTGACTTATTGGCTTATATGGGTTGGGTTTGGGTTGGGTTTGATGTGATGTGTTAGAGAGGTGATGTGATTTAAATAAGATGATGTGACTTAAATAGGATAGTGACTTTTTAACTTTTTGTATTATTTAGGTTATGCCAAACTTGGCCTAAATTATACCATGCATCGAAGAATAGTGTATAACATCTGAGGGCAATGATAATTTCAGCAATTTGAGGAGAAAAAGATAACCTGGAAGGGTAGTGAAGGCAGGTTAGAATCCCAAATCGGATCATCACCTTTACCATGTAAATAAATCTGTGCATCTAAACGTGCTTCTCCATCTCTTGAATAAATAAAATTTAAAACATATTGTCGACAGAAGTGATCTCTGAGCTTGTCCAATGAATGCTGAAGATGGCGCCTCCAATCCTTGAGTTCTATAGCATTGTTTGCCATAGGCAGGATGTTTTCAACAACTCCGTTCGCTGCTTCCTTGCTTTCATTCAATGCGCTCCAAATTCTAGACACAAGCATTGGCAATAGTTCATCCGCAACAGTAAATGCAGTTCCCAATAGAGCAAGCTGTTCAGAATCTGTTTCAACTCTAAAAGGTACAGCTTCTTTCAACTCTGTAAGATTGTCATCTTCAGATGGGCCAGGTAACGCTCTAATCAAAGCATCCACGTACTTATCAAAAAGCTGTGAAATTCTAGTCAATACGTTTCCGCCAAAGCGCAAAATAACCAGGGGGGTTAACTGCTCCACTATATCCTGTAAAGAATATTTCACTATTAAGGTTACGAAATGAATTGATAATTGAGACATCACCAACCACGTACCCCAAAAAAAAAAAAAAAAAAAATTGAATTGAGTATGTATCACCCATCTCTCTATTGGCTCTAACTATGCTGTTTGATTCCTGGAAAAGCCTCCAAGATAATCATTCTTAAGTCAGCATGCAACCAAACCATACAACACATCCATGCGCATGGTTTGAAGTTGACTTACAAGACATTTGCCATGTGTCAAGAATATTATTATAGCTAAAAATACATAAAAACTTTGGGCATGCACACATGCATGTAATGATATCCATCCTTAAGCAAATCTACAAGAATACATGTCTGTAGACACAAGCCATAGACATGCATCCAACATGTGTAGGAAACATAAACAAATAAAACACATTTGATAGGGCCGCGTGGAAAAGAAGGATTCATGTAGCCGACCCCATTTGATGGGACTTAAGGCTTGGTTTGGTTTGGTTTGGTTTGGACAGATGTCCTACATGGGCAGCACATGTCGATGAGTGTCATTGTCCAACACATGTCAGACATGGCTTATTAGGAGGCATATCCTTGTTTTCTATAATGCATGTAACTAGATTGACTAATTTAAGAAATATTTAGCATCTGAGCCACACACCAGAAGCATGTCTCCCTAAGCTTCATTACTTGATGCCTAGGGACATTGCATGGGAACGGCAGAGCAAGGCCTACATTTCAGTAGACCACAATGGGGTATGGTTGACCCTAATGCATATGATGAGAGAATGATTTTATAATTGCAAGATTTTCTCTGTCACTTCTTCTCATAGGAAACTTGTTTGTCTAGATTCTCAAATTACGCAAAATCTCATGGTCCAAAAAGTATTTCAAATCCTAAGTACTTTCAAAATCTCCAATGTAAGTCACAGCAAATAAATATATTGCTTTATAATTATTTGCGTGCAAACCATGTACAATGAAAGTTTCACTATTGGGATAAGAGATAATTCCCCTAACAGATGAGAAAAACTTACTTTGGCAACGAAAATGAACCTCATTCCACTATGAATGAGCAAACTATCACATGATGTTGCAAAAATAGATAGTGGCGATGCAAAACGAGGCGACAACTGCAAGCTCTCATCAGTTCCAGCAATGTCAAGGACTACTCTTCTAGCCCGCCTAAAATTCAACTCCAAGACTTCTTCTATGTATGGCCGCAAAAGTACCAAAAGCAATTTTGAGAGTTTTAAACCTTGTGATTCCAATGCAGAACAGTGGCTAAGACTAGCCTGAACACAAATACTAGCAGCATGTAAAGCAAATATTGTGTCAGAAGGAGGTGCATTCTCCTTAACCAACCGTACAAAAGATTCAATTTCACATTCTGCCCATTGAATGACTCTGTTGGTATAAGCAGGATTGTCACCAAATATCAAACCAGATTCTTTTGTTGTCAATGAGATTGAAGAGAATACAAGGTTAGACAACGTGGCTGAATATGTTTCTGGGTAAGTATGGCAGAATGGAAGAAAAGCCTTGATGCTATTCTGGATATGATTTCAACAGTAGCTGATGTGCCAAAGGACCTTTTCCAAGCTTTAGCAATCCGGATAAAGCCTTCTTCAGTTCAAGAATACCAACTAAGGGTTGTTTCGTGATCTCAACTAGCTGATCCTCAAGCATTTCCTTCCTTTTCAAGAAAGCGGACTTGTATGAGGACGGTTCAGTAGAAGAAGTATCTCCTGAGCCTTTCAGCTCGGGATGGCTTCTCTCTTCAGTATCCAATACCTCCAGTGCTTCTTCCACTTTATGCTCAGCCAAGAGAACATCAACATTCTCTAGAAACATCCTCTCGTGACCCTCTGCTTCATTTAGCAAGGGAACTTCAAGTTCACAATTTTCAAGATTTTGCTCATCTTCCTGTATGTCACCGCTAGACCCGTTAAACTCATCCAATTCACGGCATACACCACTCATCAAATCCTGAACTAGAATCCCTTGAGCTGAAATATGCTTACGGAGCTCATTTAGCTCGTGCTCCACTTCCACGACTTCTTCAGATAACCTACAACAATCATCATAATCAACGTTCTACATATGTAGTCAACCACTAATGTACCAAACAAAAGCAATTAAAGTAAGTTAGGAAGCAATTAACAACCACAAGCTGATTTTTATGAAGTAAATATCTTCAAAACAAAGGGGTGCACTCTTTTGACAAGGAAAATTGCATTAAAAATTGTACCAAAAGAGAATGCTGTTCAACGCACTCATATAGAATGAGGCGAACTTGGTTCTGGGAAAAAACAACTTAGAGGTATACGTTTGAGTGAGATATTTTATAGGATCATTAGTGATGTACCATAATAGTTGTTGGACCTATTAGAACTTGATATTTTTTATTGCTGTCTAGATCATTAAATCATCAGTCTTATTAGATATATAAACATACAAACACACATTATATTGCTATTGATATTTTTATGAGTTTTAGCAAGGATCAAATTTTGAGACTTTATATATATTGTGAGGAATAAATGTTTATTGTTATACTTGTTTTTCGGGTTTTATGTGTAGGTTAATTTTCTGAGCTACAGCTCCTCGTGTTTGGTCTCAGGTGAATCCTCCGGTTGATCAGGTTTTCAGATGTCTGAATGATGCTTTGGGGCAGGATGGTCCTGAGCTACGGTCAGTGGTGTCTGGGGCAAAGAAGGTTTTGGGGAATGGTATCTTAGATCAGGTGATGGGATGTGTTGGTTTGGAGAAGGATGGTGTTGAGCAGGCGTGTGCGTCGCCGGATGCGAGGGAGTTTGTGGAGGAGCAAAACAGTGAGGGGCTTTAAAGAGGGATGGGAATAAAGGGGATAATTATCATTATTGTCATATTAACACA
Source organism: Camellia lanceoleosa (assembly GCA_025200525.1). Taxonomy (NCBI): domain Eukaryota; kingdom Viridiplantae; phylum Streptophyta; class Magnoliopsida; order Ericales; family Theaceae; genus Camellia; species Camellia lanceoleosa. Next base: position 96,826,435 of record CM045762.1, read on the forward strand.
TCCCAGTCTTTAAAGAGGGATGGGACTAAAAGGGATGGATTCAGATAGATGCATAAACGCAGAGGGAGGGATCATACAGCAACCAAAAACAGAGACATAGTATTACCTCAAGAAAGCCAAGTACTTTGTGCGTGTATTGCCACATAAGTTCTCCACTGCATCCTTTAAATCCAAAAGCTCAAAACAGAGCTTTCTAATTCCCTACACAAATAAGCATGGTCAAAATATAATTATTGAATAAATTGAATACCTAAAATTTGTGTTCCTCCTATGAAATTGATTTTATCACATTCTATTGTGGATAGTTTACGATATTAATGTCTGTAAAACTTTCCTTGTGACAAATCCATAGTATTGAATTGACATCAGGTTCAATCCTTCTAGTGTTACCCGCTAAGACTAACATTTCTCGCTATTTAATTGGAAGAGTAAATCCAATTACAATAAATAAAGGCCATGGGCTTGTTTTGAACTTGAAATTGTTAAGGGAAAAGGAAAAGGAAAGGAAAGGAAAGTGAAAACAAAAACGATTTTACTCCGTGACTTCCCTTCCACGTTAAAAATCATTATAATATAAATTTTATATGAAACGACATGAAAATAATGAAAAACAGATGAAATGGTATCTAGAATCAAGAACTTTACCATATACGCATCTTATTTTCTTTTTATAATCGAATTCTATGGCAACCAAACAAGGAATAATGATTCCCATGCATTTTCTTTCCATTTTCCCTCAACAATTCATAACCAAACAAAGCACTAAAAAGACATATATAAACTTTTTGCACAACACCAACCTAAAACTAAAAAAAACCCACATTATCAGAAACCAATTAAGATGAAAACCACAAAAACCTACACTCCCCGTAGATTGAACACAAAATACTTCAGACCCCAATAACAAAGCACAACACAACCATGGACTAACTTCAAACCGAGATGGTAAGTAAAATGCAGCCCCTTTCACGGAATTAAACTTCAAATAGGTAAAATTCAAACTTTAGAAGAAAAAAAAAATTAAAAAATCAAAACAAAGGGTTGATCAAAAATAAAAACTATCTTAATAAATGATCAAGGTTTAACAAAGATGATTTCAAACAAAATCCTTACCTTTTACCTAGTTATCAAAAAAGAAAAAGCCTTATCTTTTACCCATATCAAATTTAAATTTGAGTTAAAAAACCCCCAAAAACCCTTACTTTACTCCAACTCAAATCAAAAAGAGCTTTTTTACTCAAATTGAGGGATACTCAAATTTTTTCAAAGCTATTTTGGCTTTCAAATTTATCACTTTTATTTAAGCTTTTACTCAAATTTTTGCTTCCATTCAATTACTTCATATCAAATAAAACTTTTGCACAAATTTTAGATTTGATTTGAGTAAAGGCTGGATGTGGCCCCGATGGAGTCGTAATTTTGTGGGAATAGTTGAATTACAGTATTAGGCTAAGCAGATGAATAGATTTTAGGCACATTGAAATTTATTTTCTTCTTAGTACATTTTCTCAACAACCAAACAAAATGGGAAGGAAAAAAGAAAAAGAAAAATGAAACATTAGTATACCTTTTCGGTCTTGGACTGATAGATGGTGTCGATCTTAGACTGTGGAGTTACAGATTCGATTGATGGGAAGTCATCGTCTTCTTCGCTACACTCCATTTCTTAGCCTAGTTTTGATTAACCCAATTTTCCCTCTCTCTCTCTCTCTCTCTCTCTCTCTCTGAAACTACAAGCAAAAACTTCAGAGTCCAAGAAGACGAAGAAGAAGAAGGGGGGTTGTTGTTGTAGTGTTTCGGCGGACTATCGTGATCACTTCTCCCCCATGCCATGGATTTTAGAGCCCATCATTTTCACATTTGATTTGACCCCACTTTCTTCTTGCTTCACCTACATATTTTGATTTTTTTTATTTATAAATATTTACACCTTAATTTCAATTTAAAATTTAAATTTTTTTTATTTTTTTATAAAAAATGTGAAAAAAAAAATATGTATAGATGATTTGGAGAAGTTATTGGTTGGTTTAGTGACGTGGCACTTCATGTATATTGTGATTAGGGAAAATGATGAGCTCACAAAATTCAGAGAACTCCATATCTATGAATTTTCTCTCTCTTTTTTCTTGGTAAAGTGAAGAAAAATAGCATTTTTATCTTTTGATGTTAATGTATTTTTGTTTTTGTAATCTTGAAACTAAATTTCTCTAGTCTTTTATATGAGTCTAGAGAAAATTCAAAGTTTGTTATTGTAATCCATAAAAAATTATGATTATTACAAATTTCTCTAGACTTTTATGTTTGTGTTTTTTTATTTGTTTTTATATTTAACAATTTATTTTTCTCCTATTTTTCTTGGCAGCCAAACAAACTATGTTTTTATGATTCACTTGAAATCTAAAGAAAATTCTGAGAAAATTCAAAACAAAAAAAATCTAGACTAGAATCTAAAGAATTTCTCTAGTCTTTTTAAAATTTATCTGGAGAGAAATTCTCTGGGAAGTCTAGAGAATTCTCTGGATATATGTATATTAGTTGTTATTGTTACTTATTTGGGTGATCGATTCGTGTATTGCACATTGTGATCAGGAAGTTAGAGAAATTTTCTAGTTTGAATCCAAATAAATTCTTGCGAAAATTAGAGAAATTCTTTGGAAATCCAGAGAAAATCTCGAGACTAGAATCCAAAGAATTTATCTGAATTCCCCTGGATCGATACTGAGGGACCTTAAACATTACGAAAATATTATATGTCCTTTATGTTATAAAATCTGAATTCCAGAGCCTTAAAAAAAATCCCCTAAAAAATATATATTATTTTTTGTTAAAAAAAATTCAACTAGTACTTTAGGCTTGGTTTGGGGTAAATAATACAAAAAGTCAAAAAGTTACTATCCTATTTAAGTCACATCATCTTATTTAAATCACATCACCTCTCTAACACATCACATCAAACCCAACTCAAACCCAACCCATATAAGCCAATAAATGCACTTTTTTAAAACATCCCAAACCAACCCTAATAAAATTACTTTTGATTGTATATTTGATTTTTTTTTAAAATTGTTTTGTTTAATTTTTTTTAAAAAAAAATTACTATGACAATTTTTTTTTTTGTTAATTTTAAATAAATAGCCAAATAATTTGTCATTTTGGTCTAAAAATAATAATTTATATGTTTAAAAAATATCAAAAATAAATAAATATATATATTTCAAATGACAGCTGGAAATTACCACAAAAAAAAAAAAAAAGAGTACTATTTCAGTCAACCGGCCGAACATCCGAGAGGATGTCCGGGCAGACAACCAGGTAGACCCAAAAATTCAAAAACTGTCTGGGAGGATATCCAAGCAGACGACCGGATAGACCAAAAATTTTAAAAACTCTCTGGTTACCAAACATATTTTCAAATATGTTCTGAAATATGATTTTGAATTATATTTTGAAAACTATAATCAAATAGAAGGTTGGAATATAAGGGTGGAATCATGATTCTAGAATTGAACCAAATACAGCCATTATTTTAAAGCAAGGACCAAGGGTCTCGATTACTTCCAATAGCTAGACAAGAGTGTATTGTTCCAAATACAACCATTATTTTAAAGCAAGGCCCAAGTGTCTCGATTACTTCCAATAGCTAGACAAGAGTGTATTGTTCGGGTCTATAGAAGCTATCATAAGTATCGTTTTTTATTATTTGAATAATTTATTTTGTACGATCTCTAGATTGATTTGATAATTATAACATGTTTAATTAATTAAATAAGTTTTTATTTATATAAAAAAATGATATTGATCTAATAATTGTAATTTGTTTAATTTATTACATTTATCATAAAAAAAATTAATACACTTGAGGTTTATTTTTTTAAGATAAATATAATAAATTAAGTAAAATATGATTATCACATAGAACCAATTTTTTTTTGTAAATAAATTTAAAAAAAAAAAAAAACGAATGAAATAGGTTTGATTCAACTAATTGATTGGCCAACCAATTCACTCAATTAAATTGCAATAGCAAATGATTGTTTTGAAACTAGCTTCTTTTTTTTTTTATTTACAAAAAAGGTATTTAAAAAAATATAGAGAATAATTGAATTTTTAATAGTAATTTATTTATTAAAATAACCTACTGCCGAACTTACCTATTTATATTTAGGGTCATATTAATCACAAACTGTTGTAAAAAAAATTCACAAATTTATAAAATACAAAAAATATTTAAATCCCAATACAAATTTTACTTATTTCAAAATATTTTTATATGTATTTACTTATTCCAATATATTTTGTACTCTTTTATCCATAAAGTGCTTAGCACTAATAAATTTGCACAAAAATGTCCCCAAAAAAAAAAAACATTTTAGCTTAAAATTTTTAAAAATAATTTTAAATTTTTTTAATTCATACATTTTTTATTTTTAATAAAAATATTAAATATTTTATTTATTTATTTTACATTTTAGATTCATGTTTTTACTTTTGATCTGCAATTAAACCATTTGAACAGGAGCAGTTTATTAGAAGCGGTTGGTTGACAAAATTATAAATGTAAATAAAATATATTTATATTTTATTTAATTTTACATATGTTTTTGTTTGGAAGACTTGTATATAAGTCTTAATAAGTAAATTTATTGTTCAATAAGTTCTATAATAATTAATGTGTTTTTATCAAATATTATTAAAAAAATCGCTAATTATTAATTTTTACCGACAATTTTAAAATATTGTCGTAAAAATTTGTCACTAATTATAAGTTTAAGATAATTTTTAAAAATCGTAACAAAAAAGTCGTTAATTTTGAACTTTTAGCGATAGTTTAAAAAATCCGTCACAGAAAAATGTCAGTAATTATAAGTTTTAGCGACAATGTATAAAAATCGTAATAAAAAAAGTCATTAATTGTCAATTTTTAATTACATACATAAAAAGCGTTACAATAAATTTTTTTCGTGACGATTTTAGTAAAACTTATTTTTAATAAGATTTGATGAGAATTAAATCTAACTATTAAAACTTATTAGTAATTTTACTCTATAAATTATCGTACATTATCAATGATTTCCTAATTTTCTTTTATTATTAAAACAAGATGGGAACAAATATAGGGGCAATTTGGGAAGCTAAGTAAAAAACTAATTTTTAACTTTTAACTCATTTTGAGGAAATTTTATTTTCACATACTTAATTATTTCAGTGCACATATTTAATGAAATATTATTTTAATAACAATCATGTCTTAAATTAAAATGACCATAATGGACATCCACTAACACTTATAATATTATATGAAAATATTTTATGTACAATCTTTTAAAAATTAAAAAAAAAAAATCTCAATGTACAATTTTTAAATAAAAAAAACTAAATCTTAATTTTTTCATTGTTGTCACTCTGCTTGCTATACACTCTATACTCCTCTATTATTTGCAAATCAATACTCTCATATTGTTTTAATATCTAGATTTATACTCTATTAGTAATGAAAATGTTAGTTTTTTTCATGCAAAACTCTTTTTTCTTTTTCTTTTTTCCTTTTGTGATTGTCAGTCAGACAAACAATACCGAATTATTTTATTATATTTAGACATTAACTGCCGAATTATTTAATTATATTCGGATATCAATCACCGAAGGTTTTTTTTTTTTTTTTTTGAAACAAATTTGTCAAGCTATTCACTTTTATTCATAAGTTAAGTTTCGAATTAAATGTGTAACTTCAAAAAATTAGTGTCGAAATCTCTAAACCGGAAAACATAAATAAAAAAAAAAACAAAACAAAACAAAAAAAAATGTGAAAAAGAGGGTTGAGTAGTATGTGTACAATGATTATAAGTAAATGATATAATTGTAATTTTTAGTGTGTAGATTGAGAAAATTAATTAATAATCAAATTAATAAGTGTATGTATTGAGAGAAGATGTACACTGAGGTAATTAAGTGTGTAGAAATAGAATTTTTTCATTTTAAATCATATCACGTCTCACATTTTTTATACATAGAGAGATAAAAAAAATTAAAAAACTAAAAAATTAACTTTTAACTAATTTCTCAAAAAAATCCATAGGCCCGGTTTGGGAAATAAAAATTTAATTGACTTTTCAGAGGTTAGACTTTTTTTTTTTTTTTTTTAATTTGGGACTAAAAGGTTAATTAGATAATTTTTTAAAAATTTTATAGGAGAAAAAATAAAATAATTATAATTTAAAAATATATATATTTGTTTTCCATACGAAGCCTAATCAGCCGGTAATTTTGCACTATCCACACCGCCTCCATTTTAGGGCAGATTACGCAGAGATATTGAAAGAGAGAACTCATAGTCCCATCGCCACAGCCATTGAAGCAGTCCTCCACTCTCCAGGTACCACCCCTCTCCTCCTCTGCCTTCCCCTCAATCTGGGTTCTTTGTCTTTGTTTCCAAAATCTGAAGAAATTTTCATTATTGGGTGAAAAAGGTGAGAGCTTTGTCTGGATAATTTGTGAATATGAGTAACCCACTTTCCCCATTCATTATTTTCTTGTATGTAATTGAAAAAACTTGTATTTTTATATATGAATTATAGTTTGTTGTCTATGTGTTCTGATTTTAGTATTTGGAACCATTTAAATCAAATTTGGTTGTTGATTTTTTATCAGATCATCTACAATTAGTTTTTTTTTTTGTTTGTTTGTTATAGGGTTTTACATTCACAATTTTTCTATGCTTCTGATTTAGAATATGAGGAAAATCGGTTTAATTTTTTTTATTTCATATAACGATTTTGGGTTTCTGAGGATTTTTTTCTTCCCTTGTATAAGAATTAGCCATTATTGCTTCCTTGTGATTTATTGATTTAGGAATCGATTTGTTCAAAAGGGATTGAGAGGGTATGTATGACTATCCTTTCATGACCAGAAGGGATTAGTGTTCTGTCAAAGCTGAAATCCTGACTCTTCTAGAAGGCCTTAGTGAAACCTAGGTAACTAGGTTAATCGTTCAATAAAACTTTGTGAAGTTGATTTTTTGTTCAGCAAATGCGAGGTGGTTTTGTAAAGAGGAGCCTTTTAACACTTAAGAGAGTGTTTGGTTTGTTGGAATGATTTTGGTAGGAATGGGACGGTTGTTCTTTGACTTCCCAATGGAATGGTCATTCTGGTGATGAACTTTTTTAAAATATTGCCTTACAAAAAAAAAAAAAACATAAATTCCAATCTTTATCCTAGGGTTTCATATAACTATTTCACTCTGCTATTGAAGACGGTCCAACTATTCATTGCAAGAGCTGGCGTTCCGTTAGGCTGGAGAACTTCCCTCTACTCACTAGGTTTTTGCTTTTTTGATTCAAACAGAGTGCTGCAAGGTTTATCCCTCTTTTTTTTAACTTTACTGAGTTGAGATTTTTAATTTTTTGGCAGCGAAATTTGTGTAGTTCATATATCCCGTTGTTGTATTTTTAATTTTATTTTGTTATTTTTATTATTCATTTTTTTGCAATAATTTTTGGCTAAATGAATGAAACCCTAGCAAAATTTTCACTCTGGTTTTTTCGATTCACTTACCAGTGGCTTTAATGATGGATCAATCCTCAAAACTCAGTGATTCTAAAGAAAAAGATCGGATCAGCAATTTGCCAGACGCAATTCTTTCTCATATATTGTGTTTTATGCCCACGAAATATGCTGCCCGAACCAGCTTATTATCTACCAGATGGAAATCCATTTGGACTTCAGTCCACATTATTGACTTAGACAGTCTTGGTGAGAGACGCCACAACGAGCGAAGTTCTGGCTTCGTGGATTTTGTAGACAGACTTCTGCTTCTCCGCAATTCCCCAAATTTAAATAAGTTTCGCCTTCGATGTCGATTTGGGTACTATAATCCGTATCGTCTTAATTCATGGATTTGCACCGTAATCAAGCTTAAGGTTAAAGAGCTTGTTCTTAATTTCAAAATTGATCAGCTTGTTGAATTGCCTCAAAGCCTATTTACCTCTATCAATCTTGTGGTTTTGAAGTTAGCTGGTGATGTCATTTTTGGGTTTCCTATGCCAGTTTTTTTGCCAAGTCTCAAGGTCCTCCATCTTCATTTATTGATGTTTCTGGATGATGATTCTTTCCAAAACATCCTCTCTGGCTGCCCAGTCCTTGAAGAATTGGACATAGAGGAGACTTATCTGGGGGATAACATAAAGACATTATGCATTTGCTCATCTACTCTGAAGAAATTACGTATAAATAACTGCTTCAGTTTTACAAGTCTCCAATGTAGTGTCATGATTAAAGCCCCAGTTCTTGAAATCTTTCAGCTTACTGATATGTACAGTGTTTATGATGCGGATGAACTCCCCTCCTTAGTTAAAGCAAATTTTAACTATAATGGTGTAGTTGGGATACTTGGAAAGATTTCTAATGTGCAGCATTTGGAATTAAGCAATGGCATCCCCAAGGTAATTAGCAGTTTAATGTTATTATGGTCATAAGTTTATTAATACTCTTTTAAGTTGAGTTTAAATTGTCACTTAAAAAAAATAATAATAATAATAATAAAATCTTTTTCAGGTTGTCATTGAAGCTTTTGACTACAATACACCGTTGTTTCCTAATTTGACCCATTTGCGCTTGCAAATTTACGATATTCATTGGTCAATTGTGCTGGACTTGCTTGGCCACATGCCTAATTTGAAAGTTTTAGTTTTCAACAAGTTCAAGGTGAGTTCATTTGTTAGAGATCATTTTAGTTTTTATTATTATATATTTACTGGTATATTTGATGTTTTTTTTGTGTGATTGTTATTAGGGTTGCAGGGTCGGCGAGTTGTGTTTGTGGAGTGGGGAACCAGAGAGTGTGCCCAAATGTGTGTCACTCTGCCTCGAGGCAATTGAATTTAGTGGATTTGCAGGGTCTAAGGGGGAAATGATGCTGGTAAGGTATCTTTTGGGGAATGCAATGGTTTTGAAGAAGCTGACTATTACGTCTCGGACTAGGAATAAAAAAATAAAGGCAAATGTTCTAAAGTTTCCAAGAGGCTCAAGCACATGTCAAATTAAAATGCTCTACTGTCGCTACTCCATGTACCCCAAAGTAGTGGAGTGGCTTTGATATTTGGCAGGATATTGCAGCACCGGACCAAAAGTAGCAACATGTACTCTCATGGGATTGCATTTTGGTCTTAGGATTTCTAGTCACCAAGATAGCAGGAATGAACTTGTCTAGACACGGCGTCATAACAGGATAGATTGGATTAGAACCAACTGATATTATCAATAATTTCTTTCCTCTAGGATGTAGCCCTTGAAAGAGCTGGTAGTCGAGAAAAGACTGTAAGCTTCCTGTTTGAGAACCAGATGTAGATCACTTTCTTTTAACATAGCTTTGTTCTTAAAAGGCTAGTGGAAATCATTGCAAAGAGTAGATAGTTTTTGGTTTGCTGGAATAAATAGAGAATGCTCATTCATTAACCTTTCTATAGAACGATAGTTCAGTTATAATGATGAATGATGATTTTATTTACAGTATATTGTTTACATCATTTTTTAATTTATTTATGGAATGATCATCAGCGGCACCGGCCTCGAGGAAATATTCTGAGTTCCTACTCCTCGGTAGATAGACTCAAATGTAAAAACTCTCTCTCTCTCTTTCTCAATTTGTTTTTCTTATTCACAATTAAGTATACAATAGTTGTTAAAGTTAGAGTTTTGATTGTCGAAATTCATTTAAAGATACAAGAATAGTTGAGGGTTTTCCTTTGGATTGTGCTTACTTTATTTATTTGGGATTTTAGTTTAATTTTTGAATAAACCCTTACATCATCTGAAATTTGGATTTAATATTTATCACCTCCTGATGTTTGGAAAATAACACTGACCCCCCTATTATTGTAATTATTTAGACGAAATTAATGTTTGTATAAAAAAGAAATTGAATTCATATACTCTTTTTTTCTTACTTTGCTTTACTCTTTTTTTTCCCCCTTTTTTTGCTTTACTTTTTTTTTCAATGTAATTTTTTTTGTTTTTCTATCGAGAGTTGTTACCTTTTATATAAAGAGAGAGTTTTGTGAAATGAGATTATTAACCACAAAGATGGAAATATAATTTCTATAACGTCAAGTGGTGTGATGTAATCAAACCAAACCCTAGGAGTGTCAGTGTAATTTACTCGCAATTTTTTTACTTCATCTTTTTCTAACACTCTAAGAAACTTTTTATTCAAAAAAAAAAAAAAGTTTGGAAACTCCCTATAATAATTAAAAAGTTAATAAAAAAAGATTAAAAAAATTAAAAAATTATACAAAAAAATTCAAAATTTTCATTTTCTCTTTATTTTTTGATTTTTTTTTTTTTGGTTGTAAAAATTTATAAATCATTTCAAACATAAATTATTTTTTTCGTCTCATATTTGAATCAAAAAGTCAAAAAGTTACTATTAAAATAATCTATTTTCAAACCAACCGTCCATTTGAATGGAGGGATTTGGTGAGGGGGAAAAAAAAAATTTTGAATAGTTATTAGGGGGATGCACCAATAAATCCCAAATTAATAACTTATGCACTGTTTAGTCCTACAAATTTTCTTATAGACTGAAAGGTCCCATTACAATGTTAATAACATCAGATACAATGTTAATAACATCAGAGTCATATAAACATTAGATTTCAAACATCTAATGTTATATTATTTGAATGATTAAATAGGTGAGAAATGATAAAAAAAAATAATAATAAAAGAACTCTTATTAGAATTGTGTTTTGTTTTTTATCAAAAGTAATAAAATTTGGTAATAAAAAAAAGCTGCGTAATGATTATTTTTTAAAAATATCAAAATTACTCTTAAAAAAAACCATAAATTTCAATCTTTATCCTAGGTTTTAACATATAACTATTTTTTTTTGTTTTTTTTTTTTTTGCTGGTTTTTTTTTTAACGATAAAAAAAGAAATTTTTATCGATAAATCCCATTTAGAAGTGTTTTAACCCAAAAAGTCCATGAAAGAATTTTTTAACCCATTTAGTCCCATGTACGTATAGTTTTAGGGATTTTTATTGATAAATCTCATTTAGAAGTGTTTTAACCCAAGAAGTCCATGAATGAATTTTTTAACCCATTTAGTCTCATGTATGTATAGTTTTATTCCATAAAATCCTTTTTTTTTATTTACACTATTTTCTTGGACACTTGTGCCCTTATATTCAATTTTGATACCCTTATAAATATTTTTTGAACGGTTAGTAATTTTATGATGTGAACATTCATATTTAAAGTTCACATTGGTAGGAATGTAAAATTGACTTGTGGGCGGCCTGAAACCCGCCCGCGAGCCGGGGCGGGCCCGGCCCATTAACAATGCGAATATTCACATTGACATGTTAACATTCAAATTAATAGGAGTGTAAAATTGGCCCACGTCCCGTGGTGGCGCTTGGCTCCGGCCCATGGACGGCGAGGCGGGCAGTCCGCCGTTGACAATGTGAATATTCACATTGACATGTGCATTCACATTGATAAGAGTATAAAATTGGTCGCGACCCGTGGGCGAAAAGCCGCTTCATGACGGGCGGCCGTATTGACAATGTGAATATTCACATTGACATGTTAACATTCACATTGATAGGAGTGTAAAATTAGCCCGCGCCCCGTGGTTGTCCGAAACTCGCCCACGGCCTGTGGGCGGCCCGGGGCAGGGCCGGCCCAGCCTGTTAACAATGTGAATATTCACATTGATATGTTAACATTCACATTGATAAGAATATAAAATTGGCCAGCTGTCCAGGGCGGGCCCGACCTGGCCCGTTGACAATGTGAATATTCACATTGACATGTTAACATTCACATTGATAAGAGTGTAAAATTGACTGCGGCGGTGGGCGACGGCTTAGCCGTGACATTGTGAATACTCACATTGACATGTTAACATTAACATTGATAGGAGTATAAAATTTGCTAGCTGCCCGAAGCTTGCTCGCGGCCCGGGGTAGGCCCGATCCGGCTCGTTGACAATGTGAATATTTACATTGACATGTTAACATGCACATTGATAGGAATGTAGAATTGGCCCGCGGCTCGTGGGCTTCCCGAAGCCTGTCCACGGCCCGGGGCAGGTTCGTTTGGGTCCGGGCCCAAGCCGGTGGGTCGAGCCTCGGGTCAGGCCGATGGGCCTGGGCCTAGCCTCAGGCTTGGGCCAGCCTGGCCATTTTTTTTTAATTCTTTTTAATTTTTTCTACCAAAATTTTATTATTTTCTACAAAAAAAGACACTAGGCCTCGGACCAAGCCTGGAATGGGCCTTAATTGGCCGATAGGGCCGGGCAGTAGGCCGGCTTCAAAGTGATGGCCCAGGACCTAGCCTAGGGTCTCGGACTAGGCTCGAGCCCGAGCCCAAACGAGCCTTTCCGAGCCGCGAGCGGGCTTTGGGCAGCCCACGGGCCGCGGGCCAATTCTACATTTCTATCAATGTGCATGTTAACATGTCAATGTGAATATTCACATTGTCAACGGGTCGGGTCGAGCCTACCCCAAGCAGCGGGCAAGCTTCGGGCAGCGGGCAAATTTTACACTCCTATCAATGTTAATGTTAACATGTCAATGTGAGTATTCACAATGTCACGAAGTCGGGCGTTCACCGCCTAGTGCGGACCAATTTTACACTCTTATCAATGTGAATGTTAAAATGTCAATGTGAATATTCACATTGCCAACGGGGCAAGTCGGGCCCCCTGGCCAATTTTATACTCTTATCAATGTGAATGTTAACATGTCAATGTGAATATTCACATTGTCAACAGGCCGGGCCGGGCCCGCCCCGGGCCGTCCACAGGCCGTGGACATGTTTCGGGCAGCCACGAGATGCGGGCTAATTTTACACTCCTATCAATGTGAATGTTAACATGTCAATATGAATATTCACATTGTCAACGAGCCGGGCTAGGCCCGTCCCAGGCCGCGGGTGGGCCTTTGGCCCCCCATGGGCTGCGGGCCAATTTTATACTCTTATCAATGTGAATGTTAACATGTCAATATGAATATTCACATTGTCAACGGGCCAGACCGGGCCTCCCATGGGCCTCGGGCGGGTTTCGTGCCGCCACAAGAAAGATTTCTAATGTGCAGCATTTGGAATTAAGCAATGGCATCCCCAAGGTAATTAGCAGTTTAATGTTATTATGGTCATAAGTTTATTAATACTCTTTTAAGTTGAGTTTAAATTCTCACTTAAAAAATAAAAAAAATAAAAAAATCTTTTTCAGGTTGTCACTGAAGCTTTTGACTACAATACACTGTTGTTTCATAATTTGACCCATTTGTGCTTGCAAATTTGCGATATTCATTGGTCAATTTTGAAAGTTTTAGATTTCAACAAGTTCACGGTGAGTTCATTTGTTAGAGATCATTTCAGTTTTTATTATTATATATTTACTGGTATGTTTGATGTGTTTTTTGTGATTGTTATTTGGATTCCAAGGTCGGCGAGCTGTGTTTGTGGAGTGGGGAACCAGAGAGTGTGCCCAAATGTCTGTCACTCTGCCTGGAGGCAATTGAATTTAGTGGATTTGCAGGGTCTAAGGGGGAAATGAAGCTAGTAAGGTATCTTTTGGGGAATGCAATGGTTTTGAAGGAGCTGACTATTACATCTCGGACTAGGAATAAAAAAATAAAGGCAAATGTTCTAAAGTTTCCAAGAGGCTCAAGCACATGTCAAATTAAACTGCTCTACCGTAGCTATTCCATGTACCCCAAAGTAGTGGAGTGGCTTTGATATTTGGCAGGATATAGCAACACCGGACCAAAAGCAGCAACATGAACGCTTATGGGATTGCATTTTGGTCTTGGGATTTCTAGTCACCAAGATAGCAGGAATGAACTTGTCTAGACACAGTGTCATAACAGGATAGATTGGATTAGAACCAACTCATATTATCAATAATTTCTTTCCTCTAGGATGTAGCCCTTGAAAGAGCTGGTAGTCGAGAAAAGATTGTAAGCTTCCGGTTTGAGAACCAGATGTAGATCACTTTCTTTTAACATAGCTTTGTTCTTAAAAGGCTAGTGGAAATCATTGTAAAGAGTAGATAGTTTTTGGTTTACTGGAATAAATATAGAATGCTCATTCATTTATCTTTCTATAGAATGATCGTTCATTTATAATGATGGATGATGATTTCATTTGCAGTATATTGTTTACATCATTTTTTAATTTATTTATGGAATTATCATTATATTTTCTGACACTACCTAAAGAGGAGCTTCGATATTTAAGTCTATAATTCATCAGACAAACAATTAATTGAGACTTGAAGAACGTTGTATGACTTGGAAATGAAATGATTGGAGTCCCTTTTGTTCTTACCTTATGTTCTAATCTTGACTCTTGAGTAACGGTTTGATTTACATTCTCCTTGTATGAATGAATTTTGTTTGCTAATTCAGTTCGGACTATTTTGAAGAAGAGCTTTAGTTTTCCTTTTGCTAATTGACATGTAGATCTCCTCGGGCAGCTCTCAGGACTGAATGGATGAATCTTGAATGATCTTAAGATTTATTCTTGGGTTATTAGTGGTGCTAGTAACATTTATCTAAACAAGGAATTGCAAATGGAATCAATTCAAGTGCAAGATGAGCACTTGATTGATATCTACAATAGCATCTGTGGAATGATTAACGCACAAAGCTAGTTTAGCTGGTTGAGTTGTTAATCCTAGTTAGTTTGCCTTTAAATCCCACCTTTATCCGGGTGGAATTGGATAAAATGAGTCGCATGCAATTGAATGGGCATGCAGCAACGCTGGAATTCTTGATCCACTAGATAAATTTTGGTACTCGTAGATATGTATTAATTATTATATTTTGAGTTTAAGGGTAAAAAAGAACAAAAATTGTAAGTTCACAACAGGAAACAAATGTTGCTGTCACCACTAACTATTTCATAGAACAATTGAGGAAATGTATTGATTGCAACGCAAATATTAGAGCAACCTTGAACAAGATAACTTTTTCCTGGATGAGAACCGATAACATAGGGAACGAACATGAAGTTTCTGCAAGAACCGGTGTTTGTTTTGGAAGGATTGGCATGGGATTGGACTATTTATCTGGATGGACTAATAGTCCGTTGTTTGTTTTAAAAGTTTTGCTCTGGACTATTAGTTCTATATTTGTGGGATTACGCTATCCCATGGAGGGATAGAAACCATGGGATAACTCATCCCATGGGATTAGCTAATAAAATTATATTTTTGCCCTCCAGTATTTAATTATGTATTATATTTAGTAAAATTTAATAAAACTTAAATGTTTCAAATTAAAAATAAAATAATTTTATTTAATTTTTATTTTTGTTTTATTTATTTAATTTTTTAAAATAATTTTTTATGGATATTTTATTGATGTTTTATTTTATATTTTATTTAATTTCATTATTTTAATTTTAATAGATGTTTTATTTTATTTCATTATTTAATTATTATTATTATTTAAAATAAATTTATTTAAAATTTTAATTAAAAAATAACATATATTTTTATTGATATTTAATTTATTTAATTTTTTTAAAATAAATTTATTTAATTGTGCAAAAAATAAAATAAAATAAATTTTTATTTAATCTAGCTAAAAATAATTAAAACATTAAAGTTATGTTTAATATTACTATTACTTAGAAAATAATTGAAAAGGATAAAATAGTCATTTGAGCATTTATCCTTCTCCATAATATCCCAAACAAACATTGGATTCATTAAAAATAGTTCAATCCAGACATCTAATTCCATGACTAAACAAACATAGGATACAAATCCAGTCCAACCAAATAGTCCGGGGACAATGTATCCCAGGACTAATAGTTCGATGGATTACAATCCCCCCTCATCTAGTCTGTCTAAACAAATGTTTGTTTTGGAAGGATTGGGTATGGGATTGTTTGTTTCAAAAGTTTTACTCCGGACTAATAGTCTATTAGTCCCATATTTGTGGGACTATGCTATCCTATAGGGGGTGGGTGGGATAGAAACTATGGGATAACTCATCCCATGGAATTAGCTAATACAATTACATTTTTGCCCTTTGGTATTTGATTATGTATTATATTTAGTAAAATTCAATAAAATTTAAATGTCTTAATTTAAAAATAAAATAATTTTATTTAATTTTTATTTCTGTTTTATTTATTTAATTTTTTAAAATAATTTTTTATAAATATTTTATTGATGTTTTATTTTAAAATTTTGTTTATATTTTATTTAATTTCATTATTTAAATTTTAATAGATGTTTTATTTTATTTCATTATTATTATTATTTAAAATAAATTTATTTAAAATTTTAATTAAAAAATAACATATATTTTTATTGATATTTAATTTATTTAATTTTTCAAAAATAAATTTATTTAATTATGCAAAAAATAAAATAAAATAAATTTTTATTTAATCTAGCTAAAAATAATTAAAAACATTAAAGCTATGTTTAATATTGCTATTACTTAGAAAATAATTGAAAAGGATAAAATAGTCATTTGAGCATTTATCCTTCTCCATAATATCCCAAACAAACATTGGATTCACTAAAAATAGTCCAATCCAGACATCTAATCCCATGACTAAACAAACATAGGATACAAATCCAGTCCAACCAAATAATCTGGGGACAATGTATCCTAGGACTAATAGTCCGATGGATTACAATCCTCCCTTATTCAGTCCGTCCAAACAAACACACCCGCAGAGCAAAAGATGTGACCACTCGAGCACAAGAAATTGTCACTCGAGCATGAAATACAAATTCTTAATAGTTTTTCAGACAGAAGGCAAACGCTCAAGCACAATAAGGGTCGCTCGAGCTAAGACCGCTCGACCGCAAGAAGCTTAGCTCGAGCGAAGACTTCCAATTCCCAGTAGTTTTGCAGACCTGCAAAAGTACTGAGAGTTCACAAAAACCGCTCGAGTGCAAGAAGTTACGCTCAAGCGTAGGATCAAAATGTTAGGCAACAACAATTCGAAAACAAAGCTACTAACTTGTTCCCAACACAACCAAAACAATCCAAAAGCCAAACTCAAAGACGTAAAAGGCGAAACAAGCCATGAATAAACTATACATGACAATGAAACCCAAATCCAAAACATACCATGGGTTAGGTCTAAACCAGGGACGCTATAAGGTGGAACCACTTCCTATGAGTCTAAGGGTGACTCTAGAGCACTCATGAAATATGATATAGAATAAAACCAATCCACTTGTTGATTTTTTGAATTATCTAAAGAGAATGAAATTTATGTGTGAGACGTGTGCAATGATTGATTCGTTCTTATGAGTGAGTTGGGCAAAAAATTCGTCGGGACCTGTTATAAGTGATAGTGTCAAAGCACAGCCATCATATTATAAGTGATAGTGTCAAAGCACAGCCATCATAGATATGATAACAGGAAAGATAAAAATTGACTATTGTGAAGGACTTTATACACTAAAAATTGTTAGAGTCCTTCAACCATTGGAGAATTATGTGAAGGGAAATTTCTAAAATAATATAAACAAAATTAGTATATTGATTATCCTAAAATGAAAAATAAGAAATAAAAAGTCTTTAAAGACCTACTCAATATAACTATCTTGTGCTTATCTTTCACTCTGGAACTATCCCTCGCTCATTATTGGAATCTGTCATTTTTCATGTGATTGTTGTCAATAGCACCGGCCTCGGGGAAATATTCTGAGTTCCTACTCCCCAATAGATAGGCCCTGTTTGGTACAGCTTATTTCAGCTTTTAGCTTAATTTAAGCTATTTTGATGTGTTTGGTTCACAACAATCTGACTTATAATTTTTGTAAGTCGAAATTAACTTATTCTTTGAGTGGGAGGAGAAGCTTAATTTATAAGTCAGAAATCAGCTTATATTCACTGTTATAAGTTATAAACTGTTAAGGTATAAGCTATAATCACTTTCCCACAGCTCTACCAAACAGGGCCATAGACTCAAATGTAAAAACTCTCTCTCTCTCTCTCTCTCTCTCTCTCTCTCAACTTGTTTTTCTTATTCACAATTCAGCATACAATGGTTGTTAAATTTATTTGATTGTTGAAATTCATTTGAAGATACAAGAATAGTGGAGGGTTTTCTTTTGGATTGTGCTTAATTTATTTATTTAGGATTTTAGTTTAATTTTTACATAAATTACATTTACACCTTTTGAGATTTGGATTTAATATTTATTACCTCTTAATATTTGAAAAATTACACTGACTCCTTGTTATTGTAATTATTTAGACGAAATTAATGTTTGTATAAAAAAGATATTAAATTCATATATTCTTTTTTTTTTTTTACTTTGTTTTACTCTTCGGTTTGGTTTTTTTTTTTTTTTTCTATGTAATTTTTTCTGCCTTTCTATCAAGAATTGTTACTTTTTATATAAATAGGGGATTTTGTGAAATGTGATTATTAAACACAAGAGTGGAAATATAAGTGTGTTTGGTTTGTGTTTCGAAACATGTTTTTGGAAGAAAATTTCTAAAAACATGTTTGGTTACTAATTTTTTCAAAAAAAATTTAAAATTACTTCTCTCTCTATTACACATCAATCAATCACTTTTCCTCTCTTCTCTCTCATCCTCAATCATTTTTTTTCTCACACATATTTACTTAATTACAATAAAAAATCGAATCATTGCAAATTCCCAAACTCTAAAACTATTTTCAAAATATAGAACTAAACAAACCAAAAAAATTTATAGACTCTCTCCCCAGATTTTTTTAAAAAAATTTATCTCAAATTACAAACCAAAAACACCCATAATTTCTGTAATGCCAAGTAGTGGGATGTAATCAAACCAAATCCCAGGGTGTCAATATAATTTACCCTTAATTTTTTTACTTCATCTTTTTCTAACACTCTAAGTAAGTTTGAAAACTCTATATAATAGTTAAAAAGTTATTTAAAAAAAAGACAAAAAAAAATTATACAAAATTATACAAAAAATTCAAAGATTTCATTCTCTCTTTATTTTTTGAATTTTTTTAAATTTTTTTTTTTATAAATCATTCCAAATATAAATTATCTTTTCACCTCATATTTTAATCAAAAAGTCAAAAGTTACTATTAAAATAGTCTATTTCCAAACCAACTCTCTGTTTGAATAGACGGATTTGGTGAGGAAAAAAAAAAGAAATGAAATGATTTTGAATGGTTATTATTTGAATGATTAAGTAGGTGAGAAATAATAAAAAATAGTACAAAAAAAGCTCTTCTTAGAACTGTGTTTTATTTTGGATAAATTACACTAATAATCCCTATAGTTTGAGACTTGCGTCACTTTAATCCCTGACTTTTTAATTGTGACACATTTGATCCTAAATTTTGAATCTTGTTCCAAATAAGGACAATTGAAGATATCATTAAATTTTTCAAAGGTAAAATTTTCAATTTGATAAAATATAAACTAATTTGACAAAAATAAATATCAAACAAATATTTTAAAATTTTTAAAAATTATTTCTACCCACTAAAATTAATAAATCTTTTAGACATTTATTTATTTTTTTTACCAAATTAATTTTTATTATATGTTTGGATAATGATAATGTAAAATTAATTTTTTAAAATTAATAATGTAATTTTTATTAATTTTTTTATCAATTTTACATGATTTTATCATTGATGAACAAAATAATTTTTAAAAAATTAAAAATATTTTTTTAACATTTATTTTTATCAAATAAGTTTATATTTTATTAAATTGACGCTATTGCTCTTGAATTTAAAAAATGGTATCTTCAATTGTCTTTATTTGGAACAAGATTCAAAATTCATAGTCAAATGTGTCACAATTGAAAAGCCAGGAACTAAAGTGACGCAAGACACGAGTGACAAACTATAGGAACTGTTAGTGTAATTTGTCATTTTATTTTTCATCAAAAAATAATAAAATTTGATAATAATAATAAAAAAAACGTAATGAAACTTTTTTAAAATATTAAAATTACTCTTACAAAAAAAAAAAAAAAAACATAAATTCCAACTATTCATTGCAAGACTCTGGCGTTCCTTTATGCTGGAGAACTTCGTTCCTTTATGCTGGAGAACTTCCCTCTACTCACCAGGTTTTTGCTTTTTTGATTCAATACACTTTTTTTAACTATATATCTACATATTATATTTGAACAAACAGAGTGCTGTAAGGTTTATCCCTCTTTTTTTTTTTAACTTTACTGAGTTGAGATTTTTAATTTTTTGGTAGCGAAATTTGTGTAGTTCATATATCCCATTGTTGTATTTTTAATTTTATTTTGTTATTTTATTATTCATTTTTCTGCAATAATTTTTGGCTAAATGAATGAAACCCTAGCAAAATTTTCACTCTGGTTTTTTCGATTCACTTACCAGTGGCTTTAATGATGGATCAATCCTCAAAACTCAGTGATTCTAAAGAAAAAGATCGGATCAGCAATTTGCCAGACGCAATTCTTTCTCATATATTGTGTTTTATGCCCACGAAATATGCTGCCCGAACCAGCTTATTATCTACCAGATGGAAATCCATTTGGACTTCAGTCCACATTATTGACTTAGACAGTTTTAGTGAGAGAGGCCACAACGAAGTTAAGCTTCATGGATTTTGTGTAGACTTCTGCTTCTCCGCAATTCCCCAAATTTAAATAAGTTTCGCCTTCGATGTCGATTTGGGTACTATAATCCGTATCGTCTTAATTCATGGATTTGCACCGTAATCAAGCTTAATGTTAAAGAGCTTGTTCTTAATTTCAAAATTGATCAGCTTGTTGTTGAGTTGCCTCGAAGCCTATTTACCTCTGTCAATCTTTTGGTTTTGAAGTTAGCTGGTGATCTCTTTTTTCGGTTTCCTATGCCAATTTTTTGGCCAAGTCTCAAGGTCCTCCATCTTCATTCATTGACGTTTCTGGATGACGATTCTTTCCAAAACATCCTCTCTGGCTGCCCAGTCCTTGAAGAATTGGACATAGAGAGGACTAATCGGGGGGATAACATAAAGACATTATGCATTTGCTCATCTACTCTGAAGAAATTATGTATAATGACTCCGATGGAACAAGTCTCCAACATAGTGTCGTGATTAATGTCCGGTTCTCGAAATCTTTTCGACAATGATTTTGTGTCCAGTGTTTTTGATGTGGATGAACTCCCCTCCTTAGTTAAAGCAAATTTTTCATTTTATTTTGAGAATCACAGAAATAAGGATTACTATAATGGTGTAGTTGGGTTGCTTGGAAAGATTTCTAATGTACAGCATTTGGAATTAAGCAATGGCATCCCCAAGGTAATTAGCAGTTTAATGTTATTATGGTCATAAGTTTATTAATACTCTTTTAAGTTGAGTTTAAATTCTCACTTAAAAAAATAATAATAATAAAATCTTTTTCAGGTTGTCACTGAAGCTTTTGACTACAATACACTGTTGTTTCATAATTTGACCCATTTGCGCTTGCAAATTTGCGATATTCATTGGTCAATTTTGCTTGACTTGCTTGGCCACATGCCTAATTTGAAACTTTTAGTTTTCAACAAGTTCACGGTGAGTTCATTTGTTAGAGATCATTTCTGTCACGCCCCAAAATAATTCATAAAACCCATCACTTTAGACATGCATTGATATAGAATAAATCTACCATTTCTATTCATCAGAGTAGTTCTTACAACAGTGTTACATGTTAACAACAAAAGAAAATGCCCTACGGGCTTACAACTTTCCAAGTCAACACTTGGTTACATAGAGTAGAGTACTAACTCAAATACATATAAAGCCCTTGGCTTGAAACCACATGTAACACATCAAAAGAAAAACAAAACATCAAGGGGTCCATTCGCCTCTAGCCTCCCAAGCTACATCCTTGGAGGTGGCAAGCTACCTGTACCTGAAAATGATATTCCCGTATAGGGTGAGCTAACAGCCCAGTAGAAATACACTAAACCAGCTATGAATAATGACTAAAAGATTAACAGTTTGATAGATGGTTAACACTTTTACATTCTTTCATAACACATTACAGTTTCATTTTCCATTCCTTTACAATTCTCAATTTATAACCATGGTTTCGAACCTGACCAAATAACCGATATGAGACAGTAACTCATATTAAACATTTCCTCATTTCATAATAGATAAGCTTACTAGCTATATCAACACATCAACGATAAGTATAAGAACTATATCAACACTTCCATATATCACACTTCAACAGATAAGCATATGAGCTGTATCTACGGAGTCCATCACCTCTCTTCTCCCACATAACACCCGGTTTAGAGTTTCCTCCCCTCGCTTCCCCTAAACCGTCGAGTACATCACCTCTCTCCTCCAACACAACACAATGCATATAAACAATTATTATACACATCATCAATCAATACATAAAGTTAATGTATTCTTTCATTCATCATACTCAATGACACATTCCAGTGATTAGTTTTAGTTTGCCTAATCATCATGCATTGTCTACAACAATCAAGACTATCCTCCACCGATAGCCCAAAGCAGTTATTTCTAAACAGAAAATAAATGCACAAAATGAATATAAATTCAATATTTCAACTAGGTGAGTGACTAATAATTTAACTACACCCTTTAACCCCATACATTCCCATTTCTAACATTTCTCTATGCTAAACATGCATATAGGTTTATTATAAATAAAACCCCAACTTTTGTAAAATTGCACAAAAGTCCCTAAACTTTCTCAAAATTACCCAACAACCCCCAACATATCAAAATGCTAAAATTTAAAGACAAAACTCATAAAGAGGAGTAGGTTATCCCTACCTCAAATTCGAAGCTCAAACGGAGAAGATGAAAAGAGTTGAAACTCGATCTCCACCACACACCACAAAGCCCTCGAGAATTAACACAACTTTGGCGAAGGAACTATGGCCAAAATCCCAATGGAACTATGGCCAAAATCCAGCTCGGCACAACTAAAAATTTATAACTCAAGCTCGGTTCGTAATGGCTAATTAAACCAAGAAAGAACCATAGAAATTGGTAAGCTAACCCTATGCCCTTGCACCCTATATATAGAAGTTTGTCCACCTTAAAATGTGTCTCCCAACCGATGTGGGACTCCCAACAAACATATAGAAGTTTGTCTACCTAAAAATGTATCTTGTAACCGATGTGGGACTTCCAACAAACACACTAAAGGTTCCCAAAATAGAATGAAAGGTCCAAATACATTTACCAAAAGCCCACAAGTGCTACAATTTCAGTTTTTATTATTATATATTTACTGGTATGTTTGATGTGTTTTTTGTGATTGTTATTTGGATTGCAAGGTCGGCGAGTTGTGTTTGTGGAGTGGGGAACCAGAGAGTGTGCCCAAATGTCTGTCACTCTGCCTGGAGGCAATTGAATTTAGTGGATTTGCAGGGTGTAAGGGGGAAATGAAGCTGGTAAGGTATCTTTTGGGGAATGCAATGGTTTTGAAGAAGCTGACTATTACGTCTCGGACTAGGAATAAAAAAATAAAGGCAAATGTTCTAAAGTTTCCAAGAGGCTCAAGCACATGTCAAATTAAACTGCTCTACCGTAGCTATTCCATGTACCCCAAAGTAATGGAGTGGCTTTGATATTTGGCAGGATATAGCAGCACCGGACCCAAAGCAACAACATGAACTCTTATGGGATAGCATTTTGGTCTTAGGATTTCTAGTCACCAAGATAGCAGGAATGAACTTGTCTAGACACAGCGTTGTAACAAGATAGATTGGATTAGAACCAACTGATATTATCAATAATGTCTTTCCTCTAGGATGTAGCCCTTGAAAGAGCTGGTAGTCGAGAAAAGACTGTAAGCTTCCGGTTTGAGAACCAGATGTAGATCACTTTCTTTTAACATAGCTTTGTTCTTAAAAGGCTAGTGGAAATCATTGTAAAGAGTAGATAGTTTTTGGTTTACTGTAATAAATATAGAATGCTCATTCATTAATCTTTCTATAGAATGATCGTTCATTTATAATGATGAATGATGAATGATAAATGATGAATGATGAATGATGAATGATGATTTCATTTGCAGTATATTGTTAACATCATTTTTTAATTTATTTATGGAATGATCATTATATTTTCTGACACGACCTAAAGAGGAGCTTCAATATTTAAGTCTATAATTCATCAGACAAACAATTAATTGAGACTTGAAGAACGTTGTATGACTTGGAAATGAAATGATTTGAGTCCCTTTTGTTCTTACCTTATGTTCTAATCTTGACTCTTGAGTAACAGTTTGATTTACATTCTCCTTGTATGAATGAATTTTGTTTGCTAATTCAGTTCGGACTATTTTGAATAAGAGCTTTAGGCCTTGTTTGGTTTGTATTTGAGAAACATGTTTTGAGATAAAAAGTACGAAAATTTGTTTGGTTTGGTTTTTTTTCAAAAGATGCTTTGAAAAATTATTTTGAGAGAGAGTTTTGGAAAAAGTGATTGATTTGATGTGTATGAGAGAGAGATTTGTTTGGAAAATTTGTAAACCAAGAAAGTTTTGGAAAATTTTTTTGGAAAAATTTGTTTGGTTTGATTACTTTTGAAAACTTATTTGTCGAAAAATTTTCTCAAAATTTTTTGAGAAACACAAACCAAACAAAGTTTTCCTTTTGCTAATTGACTGTAAATCTCCTCGGGCAGCTCTCAGGACTGAATGGATGAATGTTGACTGATCTTAAGACTTATTCTTGGGTTATTAGTGGTGCTGGTAACATTTATCTAAACATGGAATTGCAGATGGAATCAATTCAAGTGCAAGATGAGCAATTGATTGATATCTACAATAGCATCTGTGGAATGATTAAGGCACAAAGATAGTTTAGCTGGTTGAGTTGTTAATACTAGTTAGTTTGCCTTTAAATCCCACCTTTATCCGGGTGGGATTGGATAAAATGAGTCGCATGCAATTGAATGGGCACGCAGCAGCGCTGGAATTCTTGATCCACTAGATAAATTTTGGCACTCATAGATATGTATTACTTATTATATTTTGAGTTTAAGGGGGAAAAGAGAACAAAAATAGTAAGTTTACGACAGTAAACAGAAGTTACTGTCACCACTAACCACTAACTATTTCATAGAACAATTGAGGAGATGTATTGATTGCAACGCAAATATTAGATCAACTTTGAACAAGATAACTTTTTCCTGGATGAGAACAGAGAACATAGAGAACGAACATAAAGTTTCTGCAAGAACCTGTGTGAGCAAAAGATGTGACCGCTCGAGCACAAGAAGTTATCGCTTGAACATGTAATACAAATTCCTAATAGTTTTTCATACAGAAGGCAAACGTTCAAGCATAATAAGGGCCGCTCGAGCATAAGAAGCGTAGCTCGAGCAAAGAATACAAATTCTCAGTAGTTTTGTAGACCTGCAAAAGTACTGAGAGTTCATAAAGATCGCTTGAGTGTAAAAAGTTATGCTCGAGCGTAGGAGCAAAATGTTGGGCAACAACAATTTGAAAAATAAGCTACTAACCTGTTTCCAACACAACCAAAACAACCCAAAAGCCAAACTCAAAGAGGTAAAAGGGAATACAAGACATGAACAACTATACAAGACAATGAAATCCGGATCCAAAACATACAATGGGTCAGGTCTAAACCATAGATGCTATAAGGTGGAATCACTTCCTATGAGTCTAAGGGTGACTCTAGAGCACTCATGAAATATGATATAGAGATAAAACCAATCCACTTGTCGATATTTTGAATTATCTAAAGAGAATGAATTTATTGTGAGAACTGCACAATGATTGATTTGTGCTTATGAGTTAGTTCGGCAAAAAATTCGTCGGGACTTGTTACAAGTGATAGTGTCAAAGCACAGCCATCATAGATATGACTACAAGAAAGATAAAAATTGACTATTATGAAGGACTTTATACACTAAAAATCGTTAGGGTCCTTCAACCATTATAGAATTATGTGAAGGGAAATTTCTAAAATAATATAAACAAAATCAGTATATTGATTATCCTAAAAATAAAAAATAAAAATAAAAAGTCTTTAAAGACCCAATCAATATAAGTATCTTGCGCTTATTTCTCACTCTGGAACTATCCCTTGCTCATTATTGGAATCTGCCATTTTCGTGTGTGATCGTTGTCAACGGCACCGGCCTCGGAAAAATATTCTGAGTTCCTACTGCCTAGTAGATAGACTCAAATGTAAAAATTCTCTCTCTCTCAACTTGTTTTTATTATTCACAATTCAACATACAATGGTTGTTAAAGTTATTTGGTTGTTGAAATTCATTTAAAGATACAAGAATAGTGGAGGTTTTCCTTTTGGATTGTGCTTACTTTATTTATTTGGGATTTTAGTCTAATTTTTGAATAAATTACGTTTACACCTTTTGAGATTTGGATTTAATATTTATCACCTCTTGATGTTTGAAAAATTACACTAACTCTTTATTATTGTAAGTATTTAGACGAAATTAATGTTTGTATAAAAAAGATATTAAATTTATATATTCTTTTTTTTTTCTTGCTTTGTTTTACTCTTTTTTTTCTTTTTCTTTTTTTCCTTCTTTGCTTTATTTTTTTTTTCAATGTAATTTTTTCTGTTTTTCTATCAAGAGTTGTTACCTTTTATATAAATAAGGGTTTTGTGAAATTAGATTATTAACCACAAGAGTGGAAATATCATTTTTATAACGCTAGGTGGTGGGATGTAATCAAACCAAACCCCAAAGTGTCAGTGTAATTTACCCATAATTTCTTTACTTCATCTTTTTCTAACACTCTGAGTAAGTTTGCAAACTCCTTATAATAGTTAAAAAGTTATTAAAAAAAGGTAAAAAAAATTATACAAAAAATTCAAAGATTTCATTCTCTCTTTATTTTTTGAATTGCTTTTTTTTTTTTTTTAAATTATAAATCATTCCAAATATAAATTATTTTTTCACCTTATATTTTAATCAAAAAATCAAAAGTTACTATTAAAATAGTCTATTTCCAAACCAACCCTCCCTTTGAATCGAGGGATTTGGTGAGGAAAAAAAAAAAGAAAAAGAAAAAATTTTGAATGGTTATTATTTGAATGATTAGGTGTATGAGAAATTGTAAAAAATAGTACAAAAAAAAGTTCTTATTAGAAGTGTGTTTTCTTTTTCATCAAAAATAATAAGATTTGGAAATTAAAAAAAAAATACGTAATGAAACTATTTTAAAATATCAAAATTACTCTAACAAAAAAAAAAAAAAAAACATAAATTCCAATCTTTATCCTAGGGTTTCATATAACTATTTCACTATGCTATTAAAGGCGGTCCAACTATTGATTGCAAGACTCTGGCGTTCCTTTTTGCTGCAGAACCTCCCTCTACTCACCAGGTTTTTGTTTTTTTTGATTCAATAAACTTTTTATAACTACATATCTACATATTATATTTGAACAAACAGAGTGCTACAAGGTTTATCCCTCTTTTTTTTAAACTTTACTGAGTTGAGATTTTTAATTTTTTGGAAGCGAAATTTGTGTAGTTCATATATACCATTGTTGTATTTTTAATTTTATTTTGTTATTTTTACTATTCATTTTTCTGCAATAATTTTTGGCTAAATGAATGAAACCTAGCGAAATTTTCACTCTGGTTTTTTTGATTCACTTACCAGTGGCTTTAATGATGGATCATTCCTCAAAACTCAGTGATTCTAAAGAAAAAGATTAGATCAGCAATTTGCCAGACGCAATTCTTTCTCATATATTGTGTTTTATGCCCACGAAATATGCTGCCCGAACCAGCTTATTATCTACCAGATGGAAATCCATTTGGACTTCAGTCCACATTATTGACTTGGACAGTTTTAGTGAGAGACACCACAACGAGCAAAGTTCTGGCTTCATGAATTTTGTAGACAGACTTCTGCTTCTCCGCAATTCCCCAAATTTAAATACGTTTCGCCTTCGATGTCGATTTGGGTACTATAATCCGTATCGTCTTAATTCATGGATTTGCACCGTAATCAAGCTTAATGTTAAAGAGCTTGTTCTTAATTCGAAATTGATCAGCTTGTTGTTAAGTTGCCTCGAAGCCTATTTACCTCTGTCAATCTTGTGGTTTTGAAGTTAGCTGGTGATGTCTTTTTTCGGTTTCCTATGCCAGTTTTTTGGCCAAGTCTCAAGGTCCTCCATCTTCATTCATTGACATTTCTGGATGACGATTCTTTCCAAAACATCCTCTCTGGCTGCCCCAGTCCTTGAAGAATTGGACATAGAGAGGACTAATCGAGGGGATAACATAAAGACATTATGCATTTTCTCATCTACTCTGAAGAAATTATGTATGTATAACAGCTCCAGTGGAACAAGTCTCCAACATAGTGTCGTGATTAAAGCCCCAGTTCTCGAAATCTTTCAGCTTAATGATTTTGTGTCCAGTGTTTTTGATGTGGATGAACTCCCCTCCCTAGTTAAAGCAAATTTTTCATCAACAGTTTGAAAAACAAGCTACCAACTTGTTCCTCACACAACCAACACAATCCAAAAGCCAAACTCAAAGAGGTAAAAGGGAAAACAAGACATGGATAACTATACAAGACAATGAAACCTAATCCAAAACATATCATGTGTCGGGTCTAAACCAGAGACGCTATAAGGTGAAACCGCTTCCTATGAGTTTAAGGGTGACTCTAGAGCACTCATGAAACATGATATAGAGATAAAACCAATCCACTTGTCGATTTTTTAAATTATTTAAAGAGAATGAAATTTATGTGTGAGACGTGCGCAGTGATTGATTCGTGCTTATGAGTTAGCTGGGCAAAAAATTCGTCGGGACTTCTTACAAGTGATAGTGTCGAAGCACAACCATCATAGATATGATAACAGGAAAGATAAAAATTGACTATTGTGAAGGACTTTATACACTAAAAATTGTTAAGAGTCCTTCAACCATTAGAGAATTATGTGAAGGGAAATTTCTAAAATAATATAAACCAAATCAGTATATTGATTATATTAAAAAAAAAATTTAAAAAAAAAGTCTTTAAAGACCCAATCAATATAACTATCTTGCGCTTATCTCTCACTCTGGAACTATCCCTCGCTCATTATTGGAATCTACCATTTTTCATGTGATCGTTGTCAACGGCACCGGCCTCGGGGAAATATTCTGAGTTCCTACTCCCCAGTGGATAGACTCAAATGTAAAAACTCTCTCTCTCTCTCTCTCTCTCTCTCTCTCTCTCTCAACTTGTTTTTCTTATTCACAATTCAGCCTACAATGGTTGTTAAAGTTATTTGATTGTTGAAATTCATTTAAAGATACAAGAATAGTTGAGGGTTTTCTTTTGGATTGTGCTTACTTTATTTATTTGGGATTTTAGTTTAATTTTTGAATAAATTACGTTTACATCTTTTGAGATTTGGATTTAATATTTATTACCTCTTGATGTTTGAAAAATTACACTGTCTCTCTGTTATTGTAATTATTTAGACAAAATTAATGTTTGTGTAAAAAAGATATTAAATTCATACATTCTTTTTTTTTTCTGCTTTATTTTACTCTTTTTTTTTTCTTTTTTTTCCTTCTTTGCTTTATTAATTTTTTTTTTCAATGTAATTTTTTTTGCTTTTCTGTCAAGAGTTGTTATTTTTTATATAAATAGGGAGTTTCGTGAAAGGCAAATGTTTGAGGGCCACAATTTTTATAGCCGCAATGGCTCAAAACTGTTAAAACGATGTCGTTTTGGCATGTTTTGCACCCAAAACGACGTCGTTTTGACAGTTTTGAGCCATTGTGGCTACAAAAATTGTGGCCCTCTAACATTGTTGTTTGTGAAATGAGATTATTAAACACAAGAGTGGAAATATAGGGTGTGTTTGGTTTGTGTTTTGAAACATGTTTTTGGAAGTAAATTACTTCTCTCTCTATTACACATCAATCAATCACTTTTTCTCTCTTCTCTCTCATCCTCATTCATTTTTCTCTCACATATATTTACTTAATTACATCAAAAATCAAATCATCTCAAATTCCTAAACTCCAAAACTATTTTCAAAATATACAACCAAATAAACTATTTTCATATATACAACCAAACTAAACTCTCTCTCCAATTTTTCTTAAAAAAATTTATCTCAAAATACAAACCAAAAACACCCATAATTTACAGAACCAAGTGGTGGGATATAATCAAACCATATCCCGTGGTGTCAAGATATAATTTACCCTTAATTTTTTTGCTTCATCTTTTCTAGCACTCGAGTAAGTTTGAAAACTCTCTATAATAGTTTAAAAGTTTTAAAAAATAAAATAAAATAAAAAATGATACAAAAAATTTAAAGATTTCATTCTCTCTTTATTTTTTGATTTTTTTTAAAAAAAATTATAAATCATTCCAAATATAAATTATTTTTTCACCTCATATTTTAATCAAAAAGTCAAAAGTTACTATTAAAATAGACTATTTCCAAACCAACCCTCCGCTTGAATTGACGGATTTGGTGAGGGAAAAAAAAAGAAGAGAGAAATGATTTTGAATGGTTATTATTTGAATAATTAAGTATGTGAGAAATAATAATAAATAAAAAAAACAGTACAAAAAAAGCGCTTCTTAGAACTGTGTTTTATTTTGGGTGAATTATACTAATAGTCCCTAAAGTTTGAGACTTGTGTCACTTTGATCCTTGACTTTTCAATTGTAACATATTTGACCCCGAATTTTGAATCTTATTCCAAATAAGGATAATTAAAGATATCATTAGATTTTTTAAGGATAAAATTATCAATTTGATAGAATATAAATTAATTTGACAAAAATAAATGTTAAACAAATATTTTTGAATTTTTAAAAATTATTTCTACCCACTAAAAATAAAATTATGAAAAATTAATAAATCTTTTAGATATTTATTTATTTTTTACTAAATTAATTTTTATTATATGTTTGGATAATGATCATGTAAAATTAATTTTTAAAAATTAATCTTGTAATTTTTATTAATTTTTATCAATTTTACATAATTTTATCATTGGTGGATAAAAATAATTTTTAAAAAATTTAAAATATTTTTTTGACATTTATTTGTCAAATTAATTTATATTTTATTAAATTGACAATTTTGCCTTTGAAATTAAAAAATGATATCTTCAATTGTCCTTATTTAGAACAAGATTCAAAATTTAAGGTCAAATGTGTCACAATTAAAAAATCAGAGATCAAAATGACACGAGTTCTAAATTATAGAAACTGTTAAAGTAATTTTCCATTTTATTTTTCATCAAAAAATAATAAGATTTGGTAACAAAAAAAAAAGTACGTAATGAACTTTTTTAAAATATTGCCTTACAAAAAAATTTAAAAAAAAAACATAAATTCCAATCTTTGTCCTAGGGTTTCATAGGGTTTCATATAACTATTGAACTCTGCTATTGAAGACGGTCCAACTATTCATTGCAAGAGCTGGCCCAACTATTCATTGCAAGAGCTGGCGTTCCGTTAGGCTGGAGAACTTCCCTCTACTCACCAGGTTTTTGCTTTTTTGATTCAAACAGAGTGCTGCAAGGTTTATCCCTCTTTTTTTTAACTTTACTGAGCTGAGGTTTTTAATTTTTTGGCAGCAAAATTTGTGTAGTTCATATATCCCATTGTTGTATTTTCCAAGCAAGTTTATCCTAATTTTTTACCCTAACATGTACTACAAACATATTTGAAGCACAACCTTTGCACAAATAACAAGGTAATCAATGTGTGCAAAATGATTGGTGGCAAATATGTGTGCACTAAATAAACATTACAATACAAACATTCCCATACAAACATTCCCTCCCACCACAGAACCCCAAAACCAACAAAACCAAAGACCGTCCACTAAAAAAAGTACCATCGTTTAAGGTGTGGTGTGTGATTTGAGTCTTATTATCTACTACGTGATTCAATTTCCCTTTCCCCTATTCCCTTCGTAAAAAGAAAACCAACAAAACCAACCAGCATCAAATTCCAACTATGCAATGAAACCAGGATTTCATAATGTAGATAATGGGTGAGGTGCACATTTGTACATGGACATGAAAAGATAAAAAATAAAATAGTTTATTGAGGATTAGGCCATCTAAATACTTTAATTAAAACTTGGGACCTATATTGACTGCTTAAATGCACTTTCTTTGAACATAGGTACCATAATCAGGAGCAAAGCAGAGTCAATTGCTACAAATCTTTTAAGTTCTAAACCACAACAACAACAGTTAACAAACTAGCTCTTAACTCTAAATGGCCTCGCATGTTAGCCTCAATATCTTTGAATATAGCTCATAAATTCATCCAATGCCATCTTAATCCCTGAATATCATCGCCGTCTGATCAAGCTAATTCGATTGGACATGTCAGTCTTCTGGATCTGACAAGTAGACGGGACTTTCAAGTTCACCCATCTGAGCAGAAGCAAAAGACTCGAATGAATCGACTGTGGAGAGTGAAGAAGGAGACTCATCGGTGTCTGAGAATTGCTCATCATTCATCATGATGTGTTCATCGTCCATTGCGATGTGGTCTTCATCAATATCTGATGTATCTGACCCAGAGGCTCCCTGTAGAAGCTTGTGTATTGCCGTTTTTGCAGTTTCAGCAAACCATTCGTCTGCGGGAAGTGCACTGACAAAAGAAAAAGAAAAAAAATCAATTCAATTGAAGGTAGAAGAACAGAATGGAAGGAGAAAATATTCTAAGCAAAATGGATTGATGGTTGGCTTACCTTTGTGGGTTTATGCCCCTAGCAGAGAAGGTCCTGATTGCACGGGTTATTATGGAAGATGCTATCTGGTGGATGTGTCGGGATGGGTAACCCGCAAAACGTGCAATTTCAACGGTGAAGTGCATATCTAGAATTAACCGCCAAGGCAAAGTTGAATAAAAGCTCAACACAGAGAGAGAGAGAGAGAGAGAGAGATTAACACCATCCGGTGAAAAAGACCTAAATAATAAAGCTCAATAGGAGCAAAGTACATACTAAATCGAGATCTCAACAAATATACATGGACAACAAATTTCCTTTTTGAATGTTGTTAAGTTAATTACAAGAAAATTGGTAATAGGTATTTCATAGGCTGTTAACACACCCACATGGAATTCCAAGCACATGGAACATACAACTTATGGACAGTGACTACCCTAAAGCCCATCTAGTGCCACCCCTGATGCTGAACACCCTCCACATGTAGTCCAATCTTGTGCATCTTTTTTGTTAGAGGTTATCCACTTGACTGTGTACAACATCTTTTTTATAGATGTATCCCCAACTGAAAGACTTCTCACCTAAAGCTCATTCTTTACTTTGATGCCAATCTCTCTCTCTCTAAAATGAACCCTCTTTTCTTTCTTTGTTTCTTAGATCTTCACTCAAATCTCTTTCCCACTATCTTCCAAGATTCAATTCTGAAGATTCCACATTGATCCAATCTAGAATTATAATTCAAAAACAAACTTCCTTCTTATGCAAGATGAGAAATATTTGATTTTGAATTCTAAGATTAAGGAGGAAAGGTTTGGAATGGGATACAATTACGAAAAACAACACAAACAGCAGATGTAGATCAGTTACCCATCACTGAAAAAATAATTTAATAGACAGCACATTCTCTTCTCTTACTTATTATGATTAGTTTGGCTTGCCTTCCCATTTATTAGTGCTTTTCTCATCTTACCATATCTTTCACTTTATCTTAAATAAATTGGACAGAGCAATCTAGATAGTAAAAGTCACCTGCTGCAACCCTAATGGCTGAAGATGAGCAGAAGCATCCTCTAACACACCCCAGAACTCCTGTTCATCAGACAACCACATTACCACGGTCTCTGTTAGCCTGGCAAGCAAAATTTTCTGTATTCTCTCTTTTCCAAGTAACACATCTCCAGCCACAGTTGCTAACTGTTGCAGCTTCCCAAACAATGCCTGAAATCATAGCATGAGGTTTCATTAGCAGAACATGAAGAAAATTGGTTGAAAAGAAGAAATGTACTTGTTATTTGGTTAAATAAAAGAAGGTATTTTTCAAAGCATATTTGTAGGGTCCAATATAGGGGTGACTATTGGTTCAATAGTAAAACCTTGGCCTAATAACCTTGAGGTTATGAGTTCAAGTCATAGGGCAAGGCAACTATTTTGTACACTGTGCTGAATGTTAGGTATGTATCAAATATTTCCCCTCCTAAACACACATTAATGTGTACTAATTGAGCGTTGTTTTTATTTGTAGCGTCCAATATATCTGGGAAAATGCACTTTTCTGGCAAGATATAACTCGAATTTTTCAGAAGTGAAAATAAAATAGATTGGGGTGGAATTTCCAGGAATTCTAAGTGTAAGGTTTTGCAAAAAACATGTACAAATGGATAACACAACACCAAACAGCAGTTATTACACGCCACCTTACACAACATGCCCACACATGCAAGAAGCACCTAAACTCACACAAACATTTTAGTATGTTATCCAACATAAAACCATCAGATACAGTAGCTCAAAACAATTAAACAAGTCAAAAAATACAAACAACAACACAATGTGGACGGGAAGTATTATCAAATAAAAAAGTATTAGATGGAAGTAGAAGTATTAAAAGCTCACAAGATTACACGAAGTGATTAAAGTTTACATAATTTTTATATTACCAAAACTTACATGTGTCTACTTACTTCATTGACACTTAAAACAAATGAAAAAATGAATTGGCTTCCCATTTAAACATGGGAATCTGGATAACAGAGAGAGCATATTAAGGGTTGGTTTAGGATGTTCTAAAAAAGTGCACTTTTTGACTTATTGGCTTATATGGGTTGGGTTTGGGTTGGGTTTGATGTAATGTGTTAGAGAGGTGATGTGATTTAAATAAGATGATGTGACTTAAATAGGATAGTGACTTTTTAACTTTTTGTATTATTTAGGTTATGCCAAA
The DNA here is from genome assembly GCA_025200525.1 of Camellia lanceoleosa. Classification (NCBI taxonomy): domain Eukaryota; kingdom Viridiplantae; phylum Streptophyta; class Magnoliopsida; order Ericales; family Theaceae; genus Camellia; species Camellia lanceoleosa. Next base: position 96,861,336 of record CM045762.1, read on the forward strand.
CTTGGCCTAAATTATACCATGCATCGAAGAATAGTGTATAACATCTGAGGGCAATGATAATTTCAGCAATTTGAGGAGAAAAAGATAACCTGGAAGGGTAGTGAAGGCAGGTTAGAATCCCAAATCGGATCATCACCTTTACCATGTAAATAAATCTGTGCATCTAAACGTGCTTCTCCATCTCTTGAATAAATAAAATTTAAAACATATTGTCGACAGAAGTGATCTCTGAGCTTGTCCAATGAATGCTGAAGATGGCGCCTCCAATCCTTGAGTTCTATAGCATTGTTTGCCATAGGCAGGATGTTTTCAACAACTCCGTTCGCTGCTTCCTTGCTTTCATTCAATGCGCTCCAAATTCTAGACACAAGCATTGGCAATAGTTCATCCGCAACAGAAATGCAGTTCCCAATAGAGCAAGCTGTTCAGAATCTGTTTCAACTCTAAAAGGTACAGCTTCTTTCAACTCTGTAAGATTGTCATCTTCAGATGGGCCAGGTAACGCTCTAATCAAAGCATCCACGTACTTATCAAAAAGCTGTGAAATTCTAGTCAATACGTTTCCGCCAAAGTGAAAAATAACCAGGGGGGTTAACTGCTCCACTATATCCTGTAAAGAATATTTCACTATTAAGGTTACGAAATGAATTGATAATTGAGACATCACCAACCACGTACCCCAAAAAAAAAAAAAAAAAATTTGAATTGAGTATGTATCACCCATCTCTCTATTGGCTCTAACTATGCTGTTTGATTCCTGGAAAAGCCTCCAAGATAATCATTCTTAAGTCAGCATGCAACCAAACCATACAACACATCCATGCGCATGGTTTGAAGTTGACTTACAAGACATTTGCCATGTGTCAAGAATATTATTATAGCTAAAAATACATAAAAACTTTGGGCATGCACACATGCATGTAATGATATCCATCCTTAAGCAAATCTACAAGAATACATGTCTGTAGACACAAGCCATAGACATGCATCCAACATGTGTAGGAAACATAAACAAATAAAACACATTTGGACAGATGTCCTACATGGGCAGCACATGTCGATGAGTGTCATTGTCCAACACATGTCAGACATGGCTTATTAGGAGGCATATCCTTGTTTTCTATAATGCATGTAACTAGATTGACTAATTTAAGAAATATTTAGCATCTGAGCCACACACCAGAAGCATGTCTCCCTAAGCTTCATTACTTGATGCCTAGGGACATTGCATGGGAACGGCAGAGCAAGGCCTACATTTCAGTAGACCACAATGGGGTATGGTTGACCCTAATGCATATGATGAGAGAATGATTTTATAATTGCAAGATTTTCTCTGTCACTTCTTCTCATAGGAAACTTGTTTGTCTAGATTCTCAAATTACGCAAAATCTCATGGTCCAAAAAGTATTTCAAATCCTAAGTACTTTCAAAATCTCCAATGTAAGTCACAGCAAATAAATATATTGCTTTATAATTATTTGCGTGCAAACCATGTACAATGAAAGTTTCACTATTGGGATAAGAGATAATTCCCCTAACAGATGAGAAAAACTTACTTTGGCAACGAAAATGAACCTCATTCCACTGTGAATGAGCAAACTATCACATGATGTTGCAAAAATAGATAGTGGCGATGCAAAACGAGGCGACAACTGCAAGCTCTCATCAGTGCCAGCAATGTCAAGGACTACTCTTCTAGCCCGCCTAAAATTCAACTCCAAGACTTCTTCTATGTATGGCCGCAAAAGTACCAAAAGCAATTTTGAGAGTTTTAAACCTTGTGATTCCAATGCAGAACAGTGGCTAAGACTAGCCTGAACACAAATACTAGCAGCATGTAAAGCAAATATTGTGTCAGAAGGAGGTGCATTCTCCTTAACCAACCGTACAAAAGATTCAATTTCACATTCTGCCCATTGAATGACTCTGTTGGTATAAGCAGGATTGTCACCAAATATCAAACCAGATTCTTTTGTTGTCAATGAGATTGAAGAGAATACAAGGTTAGACAACGTGGCTGAATATGTTTCTGGGTAAGTATGGCAGAATGGAAGAAAAGCCTTGATGCTATTCTGGAGGTGGGACCCATATGATTTCAACAGTAGCTGATGTGCCAAAGGACCTTTTCCAAGCTTTAGCAATCCGGATAAAGCCTTCTTCAGTTCAAGAATACCAACTAAGGGTTGTTTCGTGATCTCAACTAGCTGATCCTCAAGCATTTCCTTCCTTTTCAAGAAAGCGGACTTGTATGAGGACGGTTCAGTAGAAGAAGTATCTCCTGAGCCTTTCAGCTCGGGATGGCTTCTCTCTTCAGTATCCAATACCTCCAGTGCTTCTTCCACTTTATGCTCAGCCAAGAGAACATCAACATTCTCTAGAAACATCCTCTCGTGACCCTCTGCTTCATTTAGCAAGGGAACTTCAAGTTCACAATTTTCAAGATTTTGCTCAGCTTCCTGTACGTCACCGCTAGACCCGTTAAACTCATCCAATTCACGGCATACACCACTCATCAAATCCTGAACTAGAATCCCTTGAGCTGAAATATGCTTACGGAGCTCATTTAGCTCGTGCTCCACTTCCACGACTTCTTCAGATAACATACAACAATCATCATAATCAACGTTCTACATATGTAGTCAACCACTAATGTACCAAACAAAAGCAATTAAAGTAAGTTAGGAAGCAATTAACAACCACAAGCTGATTTTTATGAAGTAAATATCTTCAAAACAAAGGGGTGCACTCTTTTGACAAGGAAAATTGCATTAAAAATTGTACCAAAAGAGAATGCTGTTCAACGCACTCATATAGAATGAGGCGAACTTGGTTCTGGGAAAAAACAACTTAGAGGTATACGTTTGAGTGAGATATTTTATAGGATCATTAGTGATGTACCATAATAGTTGTTGGACCTATTAGAACTTGATATTTTTTTGCTGTCTAGATCATTAAATCATCAGTCTTATTAGATATATAAACATACAAACACACATTATATTGCTATTGATATTTTTATGAGTTTTAGCAAGGATCAAATTTTGAGACTTTATATATATTGTGAGGAATAAATGTTTATTGTTATACTTGTTTTTTGGGTTTTATGTGTAGGTTAATTTTCTGAGCTACAGCTCCTCGTGTTTGGTCTCAGGTGAATCCTCCGGTTGATCAGGTTTTCAGATGTCTGAATGATGCTTTGGGGCAGGATGGTCCTGAGCTACGGTCAGTGGTGTCTGGGGCAAAGAAGGTTTTGGGGAATGGTATCTTAGATCAGGTGATGGGATGTGTTGGTTTGGAGAAGGATGGTGTTGAGCAGGCGTGTGCGTCGCCGGATGCGAGGGAGTTTGTGGAGGAGCAAAACAGTGAGGGGCTTTAAAGAGGGATGGGAATAAAGGGGATAATTATCATTATTGTCATATTAACACATCCCAGTCTTTAAAGAGGGATGGGACTAAAAGGGATGGATTTAGATAGATGCATAAACACAAAGGGAGGGATCATACAGCAACCAAAAAACAGAGACATAGTATTACCTCAAGAAAGCCAAGTACTTTGTACGTGTATTGCCACATAAGTTCTCCACTGCATCCTTTAAATCCAAAAGCTCAAAACAGAGCTTTCTAATTCCCTACACAAATAAGCATGGTCAAAATATAATTATTGAATAAATTGAATACCTAAAATTTGTGTTCCTCCTATGAAATTGATTTTATCACATTCTATTGTGGATAGTTTACGATATTAATGTCTGTAAAACTTTCCTTGTGACAAATCCATAGTATTGAATTGACATCAGGTTCAATCCTTCTAGTGTTACCCGCTAAGACTAACATTTCTCGCTATTTAATTGGAAGAGTAAATCCAATTACAATAAATAAAGGCCATGGGCTTGTTTTGAACTTGAAATTGTTAAGGGAAAAGGAAAAGGAAAGGAAAGGAAAGTGAAAACAAAAACGATTTTACTCCGTGACTTCCCTTCCACGTTAAAAATCATTATATTATAAATTTTATATGAAACGACATGAAAATAATGAAAAACAGATGAAATGGTATCTAGAATCAAGAACTTTACCATATACGCATCTTATTTTCTTTTTATAATCGAATTCTATGGCAACCAAACAAGGAATAATGATTCCCATGCATTTTCTTTCCATTTTCCCTCAACAATTCATAACCAAACAAAGCACTAAAAAGACATATATAAACTTTTTGCACAACACCAACCTAAAACTAAAAAAAACCCACATTATCAGAAACCAATTAAGATGAAAACCACAAAAACCTACACTCCCCGTAGATTGAACACAAAATACTTCAGACCCCAATAACAAAGCACAACACAACCATGGACTAACTTCAAACCGAGATGGTAAGTAAAATGCAGCCCCTTTCACGGAATTAAACTTCAAATAGGTAAAATTCAAACTTTAGAAGAAAAAAAAAATTAAAAAATCAAAACAAAGGGTTGATCAAAAATAAAAACTATCTTAATAAATGATCAAGGTTTAACAAAGATGATTTCAAACAAAATCCTTACCTTTTACCTAGTTATCAAAAAAGAAAAAGCCTTATCTTTTACCCATATCAAATTTAAATTTGAGTTAAAAAACCCCCAAAAACCCTTACTTTACTCCAACTCAAATCAAAAAGAGCTTTTTTACTCAAATTGAGGGATACTCAAATTTTTTCAAAGCTATTTTGGCTTTCAAATTTATCACTTTTATTTAAGCTTTAACTCAAATTTTTGCTTCCATTCAATTACTTCATATCAAATAAAACTTTTGCACAAATTTTAGATTTGATTTGAGTAAAGGCTGGATGTGGCCCCGATGGAGTCGTAATTTTGTGGGAATAGTTGAATTACAGTATTAGGCTAAGCAGATGAATAGATTTTAGGCACATTGAAATTTATTTTCTTCTTAGTACATTTTCTCAACAACCAAACAAAATGGGAAGGAAAAAAGAAAAATGAAACATTAGTATACCTTTTCGGTCTTGGACTGATAGATGGTGTCGATCTTAGACTGTGGAGTTACAGATTCGATTGATGGGAAGTCATCGTCTTCTTCGCTACTCTCCATTTCTTAGCCTAGTTTTGATTAACCCAATTAACCCAAAAATCAAAAGTTCAGAGTCCAAGAAGAAGAAGAAGGGGGGTTGTTGTTGTAGTGTTTCGGCGGACTATCGTGATCACTTCTCCCCCATGCCATGGATTTTAGAGCCCATCATTTTCACATTTGATTTGACCCCACTTTCTTCTTGCTTCACCTACATATTTTGATTTTTTTTATTTATAAATATTTACACCTTAATTTCAATTTAAAATTTAAATTTTTTTTATTTTTTTATAAAAAATGTGAAAAAAAATATATATATAGATGATTTGAAAAAGTTATTGGTTGGTTTAGTGACGTGGCACTTCATATATATTGTGATTAAGGAAAATGATGAGCTCACAAAATTCAGAGAACTCCATATCTATGAATTTTCTCTCTCTTTTTTCTTGGTAAAGTGAAGAAAAATAACATTTTTATCTTTTGATGTTAATGTATTTTTGTTTTTGTAATCTTGAAAGTAAATTTCTCTAGTCTTTTATATGAGTTCAAAGAAAATTCAAAGTTTGTTATTGTAATCCATAAAAAATTATGATTATTACAAATTTCTCTAGACTTTTATGTTTGTGTTTTTTTATTTGTTTTTATATTTAACAATTTATTTTTCGCCTATTTTTCTTGGCAGCCAAACAAACTATGTTTTTATGATTCACTTGAAATCTAAAGAAAATTCTGAGAAAATTCAAAAAAAAAAAAAAATCTAGACTAGAATCTAAAGAATTTCTCTAGTCTTTTTAAAATTTCTCTGGAGAGAAATTCTCTGGGAAGTCTAGAGAATTCTCTGAATATATGTATATTAGTTGTTATTGTTACTTATTTGGGTGATCGATTTGTATATTGTACATTGTGATCAGGAAGTTAAGAAATTTTCTAGTTTGAATCCAAATAAATTCTTGCAAAAATAGAGTCCAAGAAGAAGGGGGGTTGTTGTTGTAGTGCTTCACCTACATATTTTGATTTTTTTTATTTATAAATATTTACACCTTAATTTCAATTTAAAATTTAAATTTTTTTTATTTTTTTATAAAAAATGTGAAAAAAAAAATATGTATAGATGATTTGGAGAAGTTATTGGTTGGTTTAGTGACGTGGCACTTCATGTATATTGTGATTAGGGAAAATGATGAACTCACAAAATTCAGAGAACGTATTTGAAAAGATGAGATAGATTTTATTTGAGTTGTTGTATTGAAAAATATGTTGAAATGATGTTTGAATTTAAAATGATAAATTTGTTCCTAAAATTATATTTTTAAAATTGATATAAAGGGGCAAAATGATAATTTCGCCCTTGATGTATCACTGCAGCCTATTTTTTATTTTTTATTTTTTAAAACCTGTAAATAGTATTATTTTTGGGTTTTTTTTTATCAAATGAGGCTATAATAGCCTCATTTCCGACTTCCCAAACAGCGCCATTTGAGACTTGCGTTTACGTTTTGGCGGATAGGTGGATGTGATGATTAATAAAAAAGATTATTAGCAAAAGAGGTTATTAATTTAGAAGTTGGTGGTGAGGAGATTAAATAAAAATGTATTTATTTTAATGATAATGTAAGAGATGATTAGAGATGAAATTGTTAAATTATTTTTATATAAAATAAATAAATGAATTATTTCTATATTAAAAAAATTGAAATAAATATTAAAACAAATATGTGCACTTGATTAAAAAAAATAAAATTAAAAAAATAATTTTTGTATATGAAATAGACTCAATCCCCTCACTATTTTCTTAATCTCACTTAAAATTCATCCAAACTAATCCCTTTAAGTAGGGGATTACTAGGCCCTCCACAATAGCAATCCTCCCTCCCAAATCAATACCAAACAAGCCTGGGAACCCACGACTTACCTTGATCCATCGGCCTCCCACGCCTTAAACAAGCATAGCCTGAACTCTTAATTAGAGCATGCGTGGTAGAGTAAAATTATAAATTGAATGACAGATTGCTAAATTAATAGATTGGTAAATTATGATTGGAGTAGTTTTGGACGAATTAGTAGATTAAAGAATATTTTAAGGATATTTATTAATAAATCTTATCTCACAAATAAGTATTTCAATTAGTCCTAAGTTTTTTCTATTGATCTATTAAGTCTTATTAGTGGAGAGTTGCTTTCCGTGTAGTCCTATTTTTTTTATTTATTTTAGTAGTGTTTTGATGGACAACTATACCCTTTTATTAATGTGACAGATATGATGTGATCCTCCAATATAGCAGGTGTTAATGTGACACTTTAAAAAAAATTAAAAACTCCTTAGTGTACTTTTCATAAATGTGACAACGTGATGGGTATAATATGACACTCTATGACTTTTACTCCAAAAACACTAAAAACTCCTTACTATACTTTTCTTAAATGTGACAACGTGACGGGTATGATGTGACACTCAAAGACTTTTTATCCAAAAAAACTAAAAACTCCTTAGTATATTTTTTTATTCAAATGTAATAACGTGGCGGGTATGATGTGATACTCCAAAAAAACTAAAAATTTCTTAGTGTACTTTTCCTAAATGTAACAACGTTGCGGGTATGATGTGAAGCTCTAAAAAAAATAAAAACTCTTTTGTGTACTTTTTTCAAATGTGACAACATGGCGGGTATGATGTGACACTTTGGAAAAAAAAAGTTCCTTAGTGTATTTTTTCCAAATGTGACAACATGACGGGTATGATGTGACACTCTAAAAAAAATAATAACTAGTTAGCATATTTTTTCCAAATGTGATCTGACACTCTAACGTGGCGTATATGAACTGACACTCTCTAAACAAATTAAAAACTTTTTAATGTATTTTTTTCAAATATGATACTCCAACGTGGCGGATATGATGTGATACTAAAAAACTCCTTAGTGTACCTTTTTTAAATGTGACACTCCAATGTGGCAAGCAAATGAGTCATTACATATTTAAAATGACTAAATAGACCACAAGAAAAAATATAAGACTATATAGATTACAAATCCAAAATATGGGACGTATTGGTCAATCTCCCAATATTTTAACTAATTATTAAGTCTTTGCATAATAGATAATACTAATTTGTATAATATTTTTCATATATATAACTACTAATTTGTAATAAATTTCACATCTTAAATCTATCTCACACTAATTTTTACTTTGATATTTATTATAAGTTAACAAATATATATATATATATATATTAACTATAACAGAGTGAAGCGGCTTCAAAGGAGAATTATAAATTTTAAAGTTTAAACTACAGTAACCGGATAGAGCGGTGTGGATTGATGTGGATCGGTGCGTTTTTGGCAGATTAGACGATATTCTGCACAACCTTATACTTAACTAGCATATGAACTCGTGCGACTCACATGCTAAACAAATCATTAAAAATAATTTTAATATTAAATAATAACACAATTTTTTTTAAAAAAAAGTATAGAAAAATAATTTAGAATGAATGAAATTTTAAGCATTTTATTATAATATATATTGCAATTGTTATGTCATTAATTGAATATTCTAAGTTCACAATAAAAAACATATGCCATGATTTAATTGGTAAAGATGAAAAAAATATATATTTATTATAAAATAATAATAAATTTCATTCTATAAATTTTTTAGCTTTAGTTTATTCTATGTTAAAATTTGTCATAAAACTTAAATATACCTTTTAGAAATTAAAAAATATATAAAAATTTTTTTGATAAAATCGTTAAAATTGGACAAAAGATCAACCAACATAAACAAAAATTAATTATTTAAAACTTTTAAATTTTATTTTATTTTAAAATTTAAACTGCCTTCAACTGAAATATACACAATACAACAATATTAAAATGATGCATAGGTTTACTTTATATAAGTAAAACTCTTTCCTTCTTTTTCTGATGTAAGATTGTGTAAAATAAAAATTAACAATTGCTCAGGTGGAAAGTTTATTTCGAATAAAACAATATCAGTCATTTAGTCAATCTTTAATTTTTTTCGAATCAAACAAATCTAACCAATATATTTTAATAAAATTGCTAAGATCGCTTTTAAACCCGTGAATTAGTCAAACCAAAAACGATTCAACCTAATCAGCTAGATTAAAAGACCAATCAACTTATACAAAATTAAAATTTTTAAATGTTATTTTAATTTTAAAATTTAAACTGTCTTAAATTGAATGGGAGCATAAGGTTAACTTTTTATAAGTAAAACAACTCACTTTTTCCTTCATTTCCCAATGTGGGATTATAAAATAAAAGTTAACAATTGTTTAGATAGGGAATTTATTTCTAATCAAGCAATCTTAGTCGTTCAACTTTTAATTAGATCAATATTTAGTTTATTTCGAATTAAATAAATTTAACCAATATAATCTGATAAAACTGCTAAAATCGTGATTAAACCAATCAGTCAAACAAAAAATGATTCAACCTAATTGACTAGGTCAAAAGACCAACCAACTTACACAAAATTAATTAATTAAAACTTTCAAATTTTATTTTAAAATTTAAACTATCTTGAACTAAAACATGCACAACACTACAATATTAAATAGAAATATAAGATTCACTTTATATAAGTAACACAATTTACTTTTTCTTTCTTTTTCTGATGTGGAATTATAAAATAAATCATAGACTAATTAGAGTTTTTATTTTAAAATTTAAATTGTCGTGAACTAAACTATGCACAACTATAATATTAAATGAGAGTATAAGATCCACTTTTATATAAATGAAACAACTCATTTTTCCCTTCTTCTCCAAATGTGGGATTGTAAAATAAATCATGGACTAATTAGAGTTTTTTTTTTTTTTTTATACGGTTGAATGGGTCAATAGAGATTTTTTAATTGTTTAAAATTAAGAAAATCAGTATGAGAAATTGTGTTAAATCGGCGAATCAGTCAAACGGAAAACAATTTAGCCTAATTGGTTAGGTCAAAAGACCAACTAACTTATACAAAAATTAATTAATTAAAACTTTTAAATGTTATTTTAATTTTAAAATATAAACTATCTTGAATTGAAATATACATAGCACTACAATATTAAATGGGAGCATAAGTATCACTTTATATAAGTGAAACAATTCACTTTTTCTTTTTCTTTTTCCCAATGTGGGATTATAAAACAAAAGTTAATAATTGTCTCGGCGAGAAATTTATTTCTAATCTAGTAATCTTAGTCATTCAATCTTTAATTAGAACAATCTTTAGTTTATTTTAAATCAAACAAATCTAACCAATATATTTTGATAAAATCGTGGTTAAACCAACGAATTAGTCAAACCAAAAATGATTCAGCTTAATCGGTTAGGTCAAAAGACCAACAAACTTACACAAAATTTAATTAATTAAAATTTTAAATTTAACTGTCTTGAACTAAAACTTACATAACACTATAATATTAAATGAGAGGATAAGATTCACTTTATATAAATAAAACAACTCACTTTTTCCTTCTTTTTTCGATGTGGGATTATTAAATAAATCATAAACTAATTAAATTTTTATTTTTATATGGATAAATGGAAGGTAATGAATAGAGATTTTTTTAATTGTTTAAAATTAAGAAAATTAGTATAAGATATTGAAACTCTCACAAGGTTTTTCACTAAAAATTCTCTTTTACTTATATAATATATAGATTAGTAAGCGAATTGTTGAATATGTTTTATGATAATTAATGATATTTTTTTATCAAATATTATTAAAAAAAATGTCATTAATTGTTAATTTTCAAGGACAATTTAAAAAATTTATTACAAAAAATATCATTAATTATAAATTTTAGCAATAGTTTAAAAGAAGCGTCACAAAAAAGCATTACTAATTTTTAACTTTTAGTGACTATTTGAAAAATTCGTCACAAAAATGTTATTAATTGAAAGTTTAAGTGACAATTTATAAATATCGTGATTAAAAAAAAATGTACTAATTGTCAATTTTGAGTGACATGTAAAAATCGTCACAAAAAATTATTTTTAATTACGATTTTACTATAACTTATTTTCAATAGAATTTGATGAGAATTAAGTTAAACTATTGGAACCTACTGATAGTTCACCCATTCTATTTCTACATCTTAATTGCTCTCGGTATACACATCTTAATGAATTCTTTTTCAGTTCACACATCAAATAAACAAAAGGGAAATTCTATTTATAGACCACAAATTCTCTCAGTGTACACTATTTACTATTTTTTAAAATTCTTATTGTATTCCTCAACTAAATTACTAGACATAACCCAAAAACTCACTCTTACTTCACACCACACTAGCAACCATCATCACCACTGGCATAGCCATAGCCACCACCACAATCAGCCAACGCCTTTGTCGCTACCCCTTTTCCAGCATTCATTTCTTCTTCTTCTTCTTCTTCTTCTTCTTCTTCTTCTTCTTCTTCTAGATCTAAGGTTCAAGAAAAGAGGTTATATCTAGTGTTTAGGATGGCGGCGACAATTACAACCACCAGTAAACTTTTCTTCTTCTTCAAATCTCTCACTCTCTCGCTACGTGGTGAAGGTTGTGGGGGTGGGAAGATTGCGGACATAGCTGGTCATGGTGGTGGGATAATGGAGGTAGTGGGCTATAGCCAACTACAATGATGGCTGAAGAGGGAGTGGTAGTAGAAAATGAGGTTAGGAAATAAATGGAAAGGGATGACGAGGTGGGGAGGTCGATCACAGAGATACAGATCGACGACAGAATAAACTGGCAGTAGCAACGGAAGGGTGTTGAGAAAGGAGTGGCATGAAACAGATGAGGGAGTTAGGGAGGGTTGGTAGCCGGGAGGGGATGGCAACGAGCGACAATTGATTTCGACAGCTATGGTGATAATCACAATGACAACAACAGCAGTAGTGGGTAGTGATGCTAGGTTAGGGTTAGGGTTAGGGTTAGGGTTAGGATTAAGGTTAGGGTATGTGATTAAGGAAGAAAGGGTATTTTGGTACTAAATGTAAATTAATGGTGTGAATTGAGAAAAAATTAAAATATTCAAATGGATTGTGTTGTATACTGAGAAGATTGGTGGCGTGTCAATAGAATTTTCCTAAACAAAAATTCTCAATACACATCTCTTTATTCCAATAATACATGCATCTTTAATTTTAAAACTCTCTGCCATGTTTGGTTTAGTTTTTAAAATCTGTTTTCTGAAAGGAAAAAAAATTAAATAACAAAAAATTAGTTTGGTGAAAAAAAATTTAAAAAATGAAAAACACCTATCCTTTTTTAATAGTTTTATCCTTTTGGATAATAGAAACAAATTTTAAAAATTCAAAAATATTTTTTTATCAAACTAGTTTCTAGTTTTTTTTATAAAAAAAATTCAAAAATTAGTCTTAGAAAATCAAACCAAACATGGCCTTAATTTTTCTTCCATCTACCCATAATTTCTTAACTCTCGTTGCCATCATTCTCAGACCTCCATCACTACTCGCCACTCCCAACTCATCCCTTTCCATTTTAGACCTCTATATCAACTTCGAAAGTGAATAGTTCATGGCGGCTTGTGGGTCTCTATGGTTCATGACGAAAGGTGGTCATAGGTGGAATGAGGAGGCAAGGGGATGACAGAGAAAAGAGGTGACATTGGCAATAGATGATGGTTGTGGTATTTTAAAATTAAGGTTTTGGTGGGAGAAGATAAAGATAATATGGTATTTTTATTTGAGGACAAAGTTGTATTAAGGAAAAATTTCATGAAGTGTATGAATTGAGTAGAATTAGTATGTGTCACGCCCCACTTTTTATTACTCAAATAATATTACCATATCCATTAATATAAATCTTTTTTTCATTAAGAACATGCGGAACTATACATACATTACATCAAAAAATAAATAAAAGTCCTCTCAATCGTACATAATTGTAATGCAATGGGAATTACATTTAAACAAAATGCTCATAGGCTTACATCTTTACATTAAAAGTAAGGGTTTAACCCTTTTACAAGTGTAGGCCTTGTGGCCAACAATTAAGGAAGATCACCGATCTTGAATCATCTCTCAACGTGCACCTAAAAATGATTAGTAACGTGAGATGAACATAAAGTCCAATAGAGATCCCAACATGATCCTAAATAATAACAACATACAAATATCTATGATCATGAATGCACCATGACGTACAATATAAATAATGTGACAGTTTAATATTTAAAATATACTTATATAAGTACATTTTCTCCAAAAACATCCATTTGAATACTGCAAGGTGTAAAACTATTTGTTTTCTCTCTAATTATCCTATTTAGTTTCAAAAGCATTTATTCACAATACAACCTTAGTTATTTAAACCTCCACAGTAATATAAAAGAGTTCAGTTTCCACATTTGTTTTGAAAATACATTCACATATACGGGTCATAACCCAATCCTATAACTCAACCCACTACACACACTTATGCAACAACACATTTACTATCTTCCCTGGCCAAAGACCCAAGGGCAAGGAACACCCACAACAGGATACCAAGAAACATCTATTTCTAAATATAAATAACTAAGCGTATTATATACTTCCATTTCCACCGCCCTATAACACGAATGACAAATAATACAATCCACATAACACATAACGCTTTGCCGGCCTCACCAAGGAACGACTTAAGGTCACGCCATCGAGCGTAAACCAGATGGGAGAGGAACACATCTCAAGGCGCCATGCTTTACTGGCTTCTCGAAGAGAAATGGACCTTAATTTCACACTTTACCGGGTGCAAACCGGAAGGGAAAGGAACCTCGGTTAAGGCGCCACGCTTTACCGGCTTAACCAAAAAGAAACAGACCTCTAACCACATCACAACATGCTATATTACATAGCTACCACACAAGTGTATTACATACTCATAAGCCATTTAACAACAACATCATCCTCCATTGATGTCCAAAGACAAAACCTCTAACATTTTTTTTTTTTTTTTTGAAAGGAAACCTCTAACATTTAAATACAAGACTTTTATAACTAGATTTCACAACTTATTCTACCATTTCAAATCAACCATTTTCCGTTTCATTAAACCAAAAGAATTACCAACATAATTTTGTTATGAAGCACAACCCATTGTTCCAAAAGCCCCAACACCTTTGTCAAAAACTCTATTCCATTAACACAATCTTCTTTAAGATATAGAACTTCAACCCAACTCAATGCATCACAAACAAAACAATTACTAGGCCCGGTTAATTCCTTTTAGCAGCCAATGCATTAATTCAATCCCCCAAAGTATTTGTTTAAATCTCATAAGCATTAATTCAATCTCATAACACATAATCCAATTATTACCTAACTTTACCTCTTGTTGTTTATAAATTCTTAATCTACGCTCAAGCTCCAACTCCCACGCTTGAGCGGATCAACAACATACAAGGGGTTCACTCGAGCGTGACTTTGGTCGCTTGAGCGGAGAGCTCATGCTTGCAAAAAAATACTGAGAGCTCGCATTCTCTGCTCGAGCGCAGGTTTCCTCGCTCGAGCAGACTGCAAAATTCTGGGTTTCCAAAAACAGAGTTTGAGCTTCAAAATGTGATTTCAATGGCAAACTCATGCATGGTTTGATCAAAACACTTGGAAAGCTTTTCCAAAACATGAATACATGATCATTCTCAAACGTTTAGCTCAAAACTCAAGGATTTAGCAAATTTGAACTTAAAAGCTCATGCATGAAAGATTTTTCAAACTTCTTTCTTGATTTCTCCAAAACATGTAAATGGTTGGTATGAATCCATGAATTTCCAAAACATTATGCAAGATATGGACTCACATGCTAGCAATGACTTCAAAACTCTAACAAAAAATGATGGAACCAAAAGGTTAATCCCAAAGGATGCACATGCAAGACATCTACAGGCCCAAAGACCCACTTCTCTTGCTAATTTCATGAAAATGGTTCAAAGATGTGTTGAAATCACGATGCATGGGAGTTAACTGCAGAATTTAACCATAAAATCCTTACCCAAAGCTTGTTCCCAAATTATGAGAGGTGAATCTTCCTATTTCTCTTCTTCTTCTTCTTCAAACTTTTGAGCTTTCTCACTCTAAAGCCAAACTCTCTCTCTCTCTCTAACTTGAATTCTCTCGGTATAAGGACTCAAATAAGCATAAAGGAATGGTACAAACATTCACACACTCAGCTGAACAAACACAACTCACACTCTCACACTTTGAATACACTACATGTGTACACACATACACCACTCCAACACACCCACAAGGATTTATCCTCTAAACTCAACACCACCAAGGCTTAGCACACCTTACTCTTAATTACATCTTGGATCACTAAAATGATTAGATTAGGCACCAATCATGCATTATTTAAATCAAACATAAGTAACCTTAATTTATTCAGGTTAGCACGAATTCAGTTAATCCAAAATAGTCCCTTCAAGGCTCAATTTAATCACATGCGATTCTTACTAAACTGAATCAATTTTTAATAAAAATTGCCATAGCGTTCTAAAAATTCCAAATAACACATTGATGTAATCAATTTCGGTTTCGGGTGCCGATAAGGCTTCAATTTCCATTTTTAAAGCAGTGTTCCAAACAGATATTTCTATAAGTAACAGATAGAAAGCCAAATATCATGCAAATTACATAATAATCCCATAATTTATTTTAACTACTCAATTAACATCCTTAATTACTGATTAGTAGCTAATTACGGGTCGGGGTCATTACACTTTTAGCATAAGAATGACCCTCAAGATATTCTACAACAAGATGATTATACACACCACAAACAACTATCAAGATCCACTCATCATTTGTAGCCAATTTTTTGCCCTTCAATAAAAAAAGACATTCACATTTTTTTGTACCAGTCAGTCTTGCTTTTTTTGTCTTAAGCCTGCTGTTTTTTCGAGTGTCTCTATAAGATCCACTCCTCTCACAAGCTAAGCTAAGTCTTGGCTTTCTACCTCGAATACCACCCTCATCTGATTTCTACACGACAATAACGAATCCATTTCTTCTTCCAACTTGACGTGCCCATCGAATTAACTCATTTCGACTCTTGAATATCTGAAATAAATAAATTAAACTAAAAAATTATTGCACATAAAAAAGGTGCATTAATTGTAAAATAATCAAAGACTCACCTCATGAGTAACAAATTCATTACTATAATCCATTACAAGTTCTGAATCAACCTTACTGCCTCTAGTCAAAACATCACCCTAGAAACACGTGTGAATGTAATTTCAAAATTGAAAAAATGATGTTCATTTCAACAGTCTTGAAACTAATGGTTTTGTTCCGTTCAACAGTGACGAAAATAAAGATGATATTTGGTTCAACAGTACTGACTATCTACATTAATATTCGGAACCTATGTATTGAACGAAAGGATATGTTTAGTACTGTATTACCAAACATAATTCTAATAGTTAGCAAACCAGTATCGAACTGCTCAAACGAAGCAAGAACGACCGAAAACGATCGAGAATTTTAATACAAGGCAGACAAACTTACCAATGGAACGCCGGTCTCACTAGAATTGTTATCCTCGTCCTCCATTGCTCTACACAGTGAAATAAGTGATGAAGTATACATTATACTTGAAGCAAAACTTTCAAGTTTAATAGCGTTGATGATGGTGATGAAGATGACACATTCAGGATTTAAGATGATTGTGAAAAATAATAGATTTAGGGTTTATGTTGGTTTGTTATGAAAAGTAATAGGTTTAGGGTTTACAAATATGGAATATGTATAGTTGGAGTTGAAGGTGGGGGTGGGTGTCCAATATTATAGAGTATTAGTTCTTATTGATAGGTAGATGTTCCATTTAATAATGTCTTTTAATGTAATTTTACTTTAAGGTATAATTGTAATAAAAAAAAATTATAAAATGGGAGGTCCAAAGAATTTTGACAAGTGCTAATAACAGTACTTCGAAGAAAAAAGGTAAGGGCATTTAGTAGCCTCTTTCTAATCTATTCAAATGTTTTCTGCAATTTTTATTCCAAAAATACCGCTACAGGTTTCAACCAGTAATGTGTTTTTTTTTTTGAGCAACCAGCAGTAAGGTGTTTGAGAATGCTTTTTGAATCTATTCAAATGTTTTCTACAATTTACTTCATATGTATGTAAGTTGAGCTGTTCAGCAGGTGTTTGCATGTGTATAACATGACATACCAATCCCACATAGATGGAAGATCAATCATAAACACGGCTAGCTGCTTATAGTGTGCTAATAATGTAATCTTTAGTCTGAATTTTCAGTTGGCCCAATAGAAATTTAACTTTAAATTTTGCTTCTACTTTTTTATTTGAGCCATTGTAGATATTAGAAATATATTTGTCTTCAATAAGTGGATGGTTTCTATTCTAAAATTATATGTACGGTCAGTTGCTGGGTCAGAACATTAAGTTAGAAGGGGCATTATTAAAAAAATTATAATCAACATGAAGATAATAATAATTTTATGAGTTAAATTTAACAATAAAAAATTACATATTCATTATTAATAGGAACAAATTAAAATTCTATAATAGTGCAGAATAGTTCGATGCGAGATGGTGATGTAAGTTTTTAATTTTAGCATAAAAAATTATGGATCAAAATTTCTAATTTTAAAAAATAAAAACACATCCTTTATAGCACAAATTATTATCAAATCTATTTAATTTTTATTTGACAGAAATTTATTAAAAGATGACATTGTTTATAAATAATGTGTTTTGAAGGAAAATTATTAAACTAACTTAGAATACCATATAGCATTGCCAACCTGATGCTCAAAGCAAGTGAAATTACAAATCACACTAAGTAGTTTGTCAATTGCCTAAAAATAATGAGTTCATTGTATCCAATTTATAAAAAATTTTGCTATACTATTGGTTTAAACTATTACATAAATAATACCACATAGTGATCTCAAAATATCAAATAACTATTTGTTATGAACAATACAATAAATCTTTAGCCAAAAAATATACATTTTATATATGACCAAAAAAAAAAAATCAAAATTAAGGGAGGGCACGTGACCCCCTCGGCCTGCTTTCCCTCCACCACTATGTACGGTTAATTTTTTTAAAACAAATATAATATGAACATTGATATCTAACTAATTTGATGTTTTTACCTAAATTATTTATTTGAAAGAATCTTATAAAATAGATAGTTTGAATTATAAAAATGAGTTTAGAGTGAATCCTTACACATTATCAATTTCAATACGCACAAATATATAATAAATAGGGCTATTTTAAAAAGATGGCTAAAATTCATCTTCCAACTTTTAACTCATTTTGGATCACATCATCTCTCACATTTTTTACACATTTTTTAAAAAAAGTAAAAAAAAAATCAATTTTTAACCATATTTCCAAAACAACCTTTAATGAATTTAAAGTATTATGTTATTAATCTTTGAGTAATCAAAACTTAATGAAATTTTGTGAAACCCCGTATTTTATATAATAAAATATAATATATATATATGTATATATATTTAATTTTCTGAAATAATTACTCACAATATTTTCAATTTAATAGTCTGTATATTTTTATACTGAAAATTATTCAAAATAAAATAAAATAAAATATTTTGACTTTATATTATTACTCAATATTAATTTCTGAATCGTATGATATTTTTATTATATTTTTTTCTATATTTTTTTTGTAATCAAATTACACTGGAACCTAATATTTTATGTACAAAAATCCAATCAAAAACCATGGGTTGCTCCCCAGGTTTTCTTACATCCCACCTTCCACGTGCAATCATTTTCTGTAAAGAAAATGTGGTGGACATGCAAGCTATACACCTCCCTTCTTTTTAATTTGTCTTTATCATAAATTGAGCCCAAGTTTTCCTCACCTCTCTTCACCTCCAAAGATTCATCTCTCTCGATTCTCTCTTTCCCTCCACCTCTTATTCTCAAAACTCTCTTTCTCCTTCCTTATCTATGTTTTTCCTCCTCCCCCGACCTCTATAGCCATGGCCTCAACCCATACTATCACCATCCGAACCACCAACCTGCGAACTTCACCACCATTGGCGCACCGTCGGACCGCCACCACCACCATCACCTATTTCCATTATCATCTCAAACCACCATTCACAAAGTGTTGTAGGCGAAGATAGAGAAGAAGAAGGAAGATGGTGGAGAAAGAAACAAAGTTAGAAAAGTTTATTTTGAATTTTTAAAGTTGGTTTTCGGTTTACTTTTGGCATGCCAAAACCATCCATTCCGGGAAGAAGTGAGAAAAATAGGCCATGCAAGATGAAGTATGAAGTAAGCTGAAGAGATTGGCGAAAGAATGAAGTAAAACTATTAAGAATTAAGAAAGTTATGGAATCCGAAAGATGGTTCGCAAAAAATGTCCGAGACGGTAGGAAAATAATTTTATTTTTTGTCAAATTTTGGAGATCCGACGACATGCAAAAAGAGACTGAACAAGACGTGTGAGTAGTGAACCAAAAACTAGGCCGTGAGGTAAATCTAATGACAGAAAAATTAGATAAAACGGAGTTACGATGAAGAAGATACAAGTATTTGAACTGGTGATATTGAAACTAAAATTCTGGGTCTCTCTATCGTGCATGCTGAGGCTGGTGGAGAAGATGAACTAAATTTTATCCAGTGTTTCTCGGCCCATGGTGTTACGGTGCATCCTAGTACATTTAGGTTAATCGAGTGGTCCTATGACTTTGGGGATGACCACCCTTAGGTTTTTCGACGTGTAGAATCCATTTTTGAGGTTAGATCTTGCAAATTCTAAGTCTAAGATGATGATCAACAACTAAAAGTTCTAAGAGAATCCAATGGAAGATCAACGGTGAGATCGCGTCCGATTAATGTGAAATTTCAGCAAGACGATCATGGAGCCAGGACGGTCATATCTTACGATCAAAATCATAAATCAAATTCGGACAATAAATCGTTAGCAACCTAACATAGTAAGAAAACCCTCTTAACCTTTTTATTTTTTTTTATATTTGAAATTTTCAGATTATATACATATGATAAAATGTCTAAACTTGTAGATAGAATTTTATTTATAATTGTATGAAAAATTATGATGGTATATCAAATATTGATAGTCTGAAAATCATGATAATATTGTGGAATTTAGACTTGCATGTGTAGTTTATGCCATCAAAAAGATTATTGAAGATGTTATTTGGCCCTTTAAATCTGCCAGAAAGTTGAACGAATATTTAGACAATTTTATACTCAAAATTTGAAGATGATTTCTTCTATAAAGTTGTTGATAATGATGTCTAGTTCATCCACAAAATTCTTCAATAATTATTGAGTTTTGTACGAATTTATACAAAATTTCCACCAAATCTGGTAATTTCTAAGCAAAAAATGAAATTTGAGAAGTCTAGTTTCATAATAAATTTTTAGATTATGGAATTGATTTATAAATTTAAGTATGGAATTAATTTAAGAAAATACGATAAATCTGTGTCATGAACATTCTTGGAATTTTTAAGAATCATTTATAATTTATTTTTGAAAAATGCTTTCTGAAAAATGACCATAACATATTTATTGAGTATTCTGTAGATTTATATGAATTTTAGAGTTGTATAAGTAATTTATTTATAATTTTATTTGTAAGATATGCATTCTGAAAACTTTGGCAGATTAAGGAGGGATCAAAAATTATCTCTTCAATTATTTATTTGGACTAAAATTTAATATTATGCTAATCTAATCTTGTAGATTAAAAATCCATGTATGTGAGTGATTATGATTTATTTCTTCTTTTTGGTATCTACATTATTATTTCATACTATGGTTTAAATTAATTGTTTATTTAAACTTTGTACATTTGTTTACTATTGTGTAACATGCATAATATTTTATGTTGGGAATTTTAATGAGTTGGTATAACATTATTGGTAATTAAATGTTGAATTATTGTGAATATCTCAACAAGTAAAGAGACACGAAATTTAACAAATGATACATTACATTTAAAAGTGATGGGGTGAGCCCAGTCTAGAATCTTGCGCAAGTGAGTTGCGAACCCTAACATGACACGGGAAGGTATCTCGGCTCTTATCGGTGTAGGCGATATAAGGTTGGTGGTGCGGGTGTCACAACATAGACCGTTCCCTTGGGGAAGACCGTGATGTCACGACTCGGGTATGTAACCCTGGTGCGTGGGCATCATTGGTAGTTGCGGTAGGTATCATTTGAATATCTGACCAAGGGGGAGTCAGAATTGCCCGTGGCCAGTGCTTAGCGGTTGAGTGAAAATGGTGCTCCGCGGGGAGTTACTTAAACTTATCTGATAAATTAAATTTATGAGAATTTAAAAAGAAAAGTGGGCACTTTCCTTATGATGAAATACTGCCTCTGTTTGTCATTTTTATTTATTTATTATCTATTGTTGTTATTCCAACTGATGGCATTCCTATTATACTTATTAAATGCTACCTGTTATTCTATTACTACGCATTATTCATTGTGGGTATTATTATCGGGGTGGGTATTTCGGGTTGTGGTATCTTATTGAGCTCGTCGCTCATTGGCATCCTCGTTGCCCTGGCGTTTCATAACAGGTACCGAAGAAACTAAAGGAAACACCGAGGTGTTGGAAAGCAACATTCAGCCCTGATTAGCTTGAAGCGTGCCAAAGTTCCATGAATTATTTTTCTGAGTTTTCTAGTTTTTCTCTAGTTTTTTTTTATTTGTGTACTAAGATAAAGTTTTAAGTTTGACTGGAGTTGTAATTTAAGAACTTTTAGTTTTGGTGTTGTTAATTAATGGATGATGGTAAATTTGGTGGCAAGATTGATGAGGATTCTTAATTAAGAAAATTGATTTTAAGTTTTAAATTTTATTATGATGTCCTTAAATTTTGGGGCGTCACAAATTTAATCGGATTAAATTTTTCAACTTGTGAGAAACAAAATAGAGAAGAGACAAAATAATTGTGAAACAAAAAAAAAATGTCTTTGTAAGTAATTAAAAATTCCTTGCTTTAAAAAACGTTTTCTTTTTCTTTTAATATATTGCCTATGTTTTCTATTTCAAAAAGAAAAAAAAAAAACAAAAACAAAAACAAAAAAGAAGAAGAGAATTTCATATTTTAAAAGAAGCTTAATTTCTTTCTTTCTTTCTTATTTATAAACTCTATTTATATATACAATTTATACCAAAAAAATTCACAAAAATTGTAACGTCCCGAAAATACGGATACCAAATAACTCACTATAATGCCCCATTAACATTCATTCTCATTAAGTAATGCGGAAGCTTAATTAATTACAATCATTTGATATAAGAACATTTTTGAAAGCATATTTCATTCATTAACATCCCTTCAGTATTACAAAATCACATCGCATGTATTAATACATTTATTGATTTTAAGACACGAATCTATTGCATGTGATTGATAAGAAACAACATCTAAACTAGTTTATACCTTAAAAGTTATAAATTCCAAGGCATTGCCCAGTTATATCAACAAGAGTTACAAATCCCAACATACGTAAACCTTTGGCTTTACAAAAGCAAATAAACAAAAATGAGCTTCAAGCTCCCAGATCCTTGCATGTCATTACTTTGACGGAGGTATACTATCAGCACCTGAAAATGTTTTCCTCGTAGGACGACCTAAAAGCCTAGTAGAAATTGAAAGTTTAACTAACAATGGCAAATTGATCGGTGATCCCGTGAGGGTGTTTATCACGCAAGAAAGTCGATAATCTGGAAAGTGAAGAATATAATATTTGTTGGTGTTCAAGTGCCTTTCTGCATTGCTCTTGGCCAAGTATTTATAGACATCATGGTGTCTTTACAAAAAGGTCACAACCTTAGGAATATCATACAAGAGAATAGAGTCATAATGCTTCACAAAGCATTGTGCCTCGTCATTTAAAATTCAAACCCATTTTCCAGATTCTTCTTTCTTCCTGAGGGAAGGTTTAAGAATCAGCAGTTATGAGGGCTATGATTTGGTGTTAGAAGATGCACCATATTATGGTGTGAACACCTCTCATACTTTCATCTCCCACTTGAGCACACTATAATATTCGTGATAAAACCTGATTTGGGCATGTTTACCTTGGTATGAAAATTTTGCCTTATGCCAACTTTCATCTATGAATTTACCTCATAGATTGACGTCCGATTGTGACTTGGCCATACGTGCGCACGTATTTGCCACCAATCTGACCGCATCCGTACGAATATGCTCTCCCACTGAAAACACACTCCAAATGACTTCAATTCACTATATTTCAAGTGAATGGTATCAATTTTCAGTGTTGGGTTCATAGTCTATACCCAATCACCATTGATGACTTTAGCCGTATACATTCCTCATGTGTTGACCTGTGAAGAAATTATTGTTAAGTAATTCCTCTAAGGCCCATTCTTGAAGGTTTTTCTTAACACACTTTATCAACGACTTTTTGTTGATCAAGCAGACAACATCATCTAGTCAGCATGTTGCATATCATGGACTTTACATATCGTGCTAATTATGATATCCGTTCCTTGTCAGTTCCTTTACCTTATTACCTGACCAAACACATGTTTCCATGCAAGATAGAGTCACATAACATTGATTATCCAGGCGTGCCCAGAGTCATCCGACTATACCCTTATATAAGTAGCCAAACCACCTAACTACGCATTTTCAATCCCATATTAGCTACATGTTCTTTGAATCTTTCCAGAGACAACTCTTTGGTTGTAGGGTTGGCCACCATCTCTTCTGAGGGTATATAGTTGACTTTAATTTCTCTCATCTCCACTATATCTTGAATGTAGTGATAATTTACATCAACACATTTTCCTCTACACCTATTCACTCCACTTAAACTGTCAACAAATCGTTTTATCCTGACCGCATTACTAACGGTTGTGCTGCAAGCTATGTATTCAGCTTCCATAGCGTACTTTGCAACACAATTTTGTTTCTTACTTAACCAAGAAACTGTCGTTCCACCAAACAAGAACACATGACCACTAGTAGATTTTCTGTCATCTATATCTCCGGCAAAATCCGCGTCTGTGTATCCTTTTATGTCTAGATCACACAAACCAAAACATAATTTCAAATTGTTAGTGCTTTTTAAATATCTAAATATTCTTTTGACAGCTCGCCAATGTTCTTTACTTGGATTGGATTGAAACCTACTTACTAATCCGACTGCATAACAGATGTCAAGTCTTGTGCTTGTCATAACATACATTAGGTTGCCTACTGCCTGAGCATATGGGACATCTCTCATTTCCTCAATTTCAGACTTAGTTTGAGGATTCATACTTTTACTAAGACTTTGTCCCTTGTAAACATGTGTGCTTAAAGAATTACAATTATCCATATTAAATTCTTTGAGCACCTTGTCTATATATTTTTCTTAATCTAGATATACTAACTTTGAATTTCTATCTCTTGAAATTCTAATTCCTAGAACATAGGTTGCAAGACTCATGTCTAGGTAGGATTGCAAGACCCATATTATTAAATCATTGTGTTTATACTTGGATTGGATTGAAAGTCTAAGAAAGTTTTGGTTTTCATAATCATATCTAGACAATTTCATGCTAATAATATGTTATCTACATATAAAGACAATATTGCTAACTTATCATCATTTTTCCAGATATAAACACAATGATCTACTAGACTCACAATATAGCCCATTTCTAAAATAGTTTGGTGGAATTTCAAGTACCATTGTCTTAACGATTGTTTGAGTCCATACAGGGATCTTTTTAGCTTGTAGACTTTATCCTCGTTGCCTTGGATTTTGAAACCATCAGGTTGCATCACATAAATTTTCTCTTTTAATTCACCATTGAGAAAAACTATTTTAACATCTAACTGATGCAATTCCAAATCCATCCTGGCTACTACCGCCATTAGAATCCTTATTGAGTCAAATTTTGCAGCAAAAGAATACGTATCCACGAAGTCTACTCCAGGTTGTTGTGTGAATCCTTTGGCTACTAGCCTTGCCTTGTATTTCTCCAAAGTTCCATCTACTTTGAATTTCTTTCTAAGAATCCATTTGTAACCAATGGCTTTTCTTCCATTCGGTAGATTGGTTAATTCCCAAACATCATTTTCTTGATCGAGTCAAATTCTTTATTCATTGCCTCAAACCATTGTGTAGCGTCATTGCTACTCATTGCTTCCTTATAACTAGTAGGATCTTCTACTAAGTTATTAAGTTCGTCAACTTGAAAAACATAATGATCTTTCAAAAATGTAGATGGACGTCTTGCTCTCTTACTCCAATTTATCTCAAGATCCGAAGGAAGTAACACAACGTCATGTAGTTTTCTTTTCCTCCCATTATTAGGTGGTTCTGGAAGAACTTGTGGTGCTGGTGACAAATAGGGAAGAGAAGAATCCTGAAATATCTCGAAATGCAATTCAATTTGTTCAATAGAAATAACAAAATCAGTGGATTCAAGAAAAATAGCATCTCTACTTTTTATTAATCCACGTTCAGGATAGTAAAAACGATAACTACTTCCATTTTCAACATAGCCAATAAACTTGCATTCCCAAGTTTTACATCCCAATTTATCCCTTAAGGTTTTGGAATAAGTACATGTGCTTTACATCCCCAAACTTTGAGATTTAGAACATTAGGTTTAGTACCATTCCAATATTCATAAGGAGTTAGAAGTTTAGCTTTTATTATATGTACGCAGTGGTGGACAAGGCTTATCCCCAAAAATGAATAGGAAGATCAGCACGAGTCATCATAGACCTTGTCATTTCTATTAGAGTACGATTTCGTCTTTCTGCAATCCTATTTTGTTGTGGAGTGTATGGCATTGTAAACAAATGTTTTATGCTATTGTCCTTGCAGAAAGAATCCATAGCATCATATTCGCTACCTCTATCATTATTCAAGTTTTTAATTGACCGACTAAGTTGCTTTTCTATCTCTAATTTATATTCCTTAAAATTTTCAATTACCTCTGATTTGTGTTTAAGAGGGTAGATATGTCCATATCTTGAATAATTATCAGTGAAAGTAATGAAGTAGTCCATGCCTCGATAAGTTTTAGTTCTTAAAGGGCCACAAATGTCTGAATGAATTACTTCAAGTAATGATTTCCAATGTTTTCAAAATAGCTTGCTAGTCATTTTTCCTTTGATACATGGTTCACATGTATCAAAATAATCGAAACACACTTTAGGCAATAGGCCACTTTTAAACATTTGAGACATTTTATTTTTATTAATGTTACCTATTAGATGCCATAAATAAGAGCTATTATTGGTAAAAATAACAAATAATCATAAATACATACTTTATTATTATCGATAGGAAGAGAGTACATGTTATTCACTCTTACACCTTTCACTAATACATTTCCTTTCTTAATCAATACTGTGTTAAATCTAAACTTAATCTCAAAACCCTTTTGGATTAATACTGGAATTGAAACTAAATTTCGGCGAATACTGGGCACATAAAGCACATCATGAAGTACGATTGAAGTTTCCTTAATAGAGAATTGACAATTGCATATACCCAAAACATCACTATACGAGTTGTTGCCCATATAGATTCTGTGTTCACCAATATTCTTTTCAGTAAACTCCACGAACCAGTCTTTGTTTTGCACAATATGCCTAGTTGTAACAAAATCAATCCACCATGAATTTGATGAAGGTTCAAGGACCATTTCTTTAGAAATTGTCATGGCAATGGGTTTATGATCCTTTTTCTGCTTGTTTTGAGGACAAGTGGCTTTGATATGACCTTTTTTACTACAATTGTAATATGGGCCAGCCTGATTCTTGTGATGCTGTTGTTTGTGTCATCCTTGTTGTTTCTTTCATTTTTTCTTAAAAGAAGTAGTCTTTCTCTTGTTCAATGGTGTGTGGGAATTATTTTGTGGAGGTGGCGAAGATTGAGCCATCAACAAGTTAGAACAATTCTTTTTTACGCTTTCGCTTCATTCTTTCTTCTTCCAAAACTAAGAGTACAGGCAATGTCACCATTGAAATCTCTCGTCTGCTATGAGTTAGAGATGTGACAATATGATCCCAAGCCAATGAAAGACTATTAAGTATTGTAATTACTTGCATCTTGTCCGACAAAGAGTGATCAACGTTGAATAATTCTTTAACAATTAATTTCATTTGATTAACACGATCACCAACACTATCATTATCACGCATACGAGTGTTATTATATTTGTCCAAGAGCAATTGTATTTGAGTGTTTGATCAAACTCCATACTTACTTTCTAGTGCTTCTATCAATTGTTTTGCAGTTTCAGGTTCTTCAAATAGTAGAATAATGTTGTCTTTCATATTATGTGTGGGGATGTATTTTTCTGAGTACCAGCACGTGGCAAGGTGACGCCGACGTGTCAGCCGACGTGCCACGTGTCATGGTAGTTATGCCGAGGTTATCTCAGTTAGGCCGAGGTCATCTCCGACGATATCGGAATCCGAGATAAGCGGATAAGGGACAAGAGTCCTAGAATGAAGAAAGACTTCGAGATGGATAAAGATAGTATTCTTGGAGAATTTATCCTTATCTCTTGATTGAGTCCAAGGTAAGTCCTGAATGAGAGTCCATAGAAGTCAGGCTTCTATTGGGACTAGGATTGAGTTAACTATAAAAGAGAGGCACCCCCATGGGTCTAAGGTACGCAATTTATATTCTGAATAGTGAGTTTTGCACGATTGATTATCTTTGAGAGATATACTAATTTGATCATCGGAGTGCCCCCGGGTGGACGAACCACCGCTGGAGACTTCTCTTTCTGTTGCAGGTTAGCTAAAAGCCATCTATTTTGCCAGTGCCTCTCCAGCTGAGTACTAAGTCAGCAGTGTGGTCAAAAAATCACTCACACAATTTGGCGCCGTCTGTGGGAACGAAAAGAATGATAGATGGCCAGTAACAGACAGCAAGAAAAGATTGGGGATGATACTTCTGCTGGGAGTGGGAGACCTATTGATCTTGACGTCAAAGGAGACGACCGCAATACAGAAACTCGTGATCAGAATCACAGAGTTAATGACGTCGGCCAGAAAGGCAACGTACCAAACGAACCAGACCAGAGCAGATACTATAACGAAGACAACCTCCAGGTATGGAGGGATAGATGGCTACGGAGGGATGAAGAGGTAAAAGAGATGGCAAACAAGTAGGCGGACCTGCAATCGGTCGTCAACTTCATGATGCAAAACAATGTCATGCAGCCACCATTCCCGCTGCAAGACACGCCGATTCCAGCGGCTTATGCCTAGAAGGGAGGGCAGAAAACAATTCCTATAGCCCCTCAGCATACCAGGAGTGAAAGACACTCTCACCGGCCCTCAAGGGAGGTTGGGCGAGAAGAGTCAAGGAGGGAGGAATCACGGAGGACGCATCACACCAAAGAGGCCGACCCCAAAGAACATCAACATGTTCAGGGGCAGGTACTATGCTTCAACACACCTAACAGAGAAGGGTCGAAAAGGGCACGCAACGAAGCTGAGAGCAGTGCTCCGAAGAAACTGAAGTCAAGAGACAGTCGAGCTTCTGGCCGAACAAAAGAGGACTTGAGAGATTACCTCAAAAGGAGACAAGATCATGCCGAGGTAACCTCCACTGTAAAGCCGAGAACTTCATTCTCAGTAGAGTTAGACAAATTTGAGGCGCCGAAGAGATTCAGTATACCGAGGTTCCAAATATACGATGGTAAGTCAGACCCTAACTTCCATGTTGGATTATACTTGAACTCAATGGCATTGTATAGTGGGAACGAGCCGTTGCTCTGCAAAGTGTTCCCCTCATCCTTCGAGGAGATTGCATCAGATTGGTTCCACAAACTACCAAAGGGAAGCGTGAAGACCTGGGAAGGCCTGGCCGAGATGTTTGTGGCCAGGTTCATAACAAACAAGTTGCAGCCATTAAGGGTGGACGCATTGATGGCTCTGAAGATCAGTAAGAATGAAGGCCTTAGGGCCTATGCAAAAAGGTACTATGAGGTATTCAATCGAATACCCGAATGCAACCAAGAGGTGGCGGTCGTGTCTTTCAAGAACGGCCTGAAAGATGAATGTCCACTATGGAAGTCTTTGGCAAAGACATTGCCAAAAAGCATGGAAGAGCTCATGGCGAGAATCGAGAAGTATGCCAGAGTCGAGTAGGATACATCGGGGAATAAGGAAACGAAGCAAGAAAAAGGAAACGGCTCACCGAAACGAGGCCGAGGTAACAACAAATCCAACAAGCAAGAGACGGAATTGAGGGCTAAACAGGCAGTGACGACTGTGTTCCGAATCCTGGTCCACAAAGTCCTGGATCAAATTCGAAACCAACCCTTTTTTAGGACACCAGCAAGGGCACCAGGAGAATTTATGGGAAGGAACGTCGGTAGGTGTTGTGCTTACCACAATGAAGAAGGGCACCCAACTTAGGGTTGTAGAGCCCTAAAAGCACACTTAGAAGACTTGGTGAGGCAAGGCCATCTGAGGGACCTTGTCGATGAGGCCAAGACAAGGGAAGAACAGGCAAGATTGCCTCAAGCACCAGCAGCTCCACCTCCCCCAGCACAACAACCACAAGCAGGAGGACCACGGGTGGTTAATGTAATTCACTCGAAGGTAAACGAAAACGACATACGGGGAGAGACCCAGAAGGTAAAACACCTGCAGCATGTGAACCAGGTCGGACAGAAAAGACCTCGATCTGAAGAGTGTCAGGGACTGATGATAGCCTTCATTGAGGCCGACCTAGAGATGGTCCAGTATCCGCATAATGATGCCTTGGTAGTATCCCTCCAGGTTAGGGAATGCCAAGTGAAACGCATCCTGATTGATCAAGGTAGCTCTTGCGACATCATGTATGTTAGATGTTACAAGGAGCTGGGCCTTTACCCTGATGACATGGAGCAATCCAATAGCCCGATGGTCGAATTCAATGGAACGCCGACATGGCCACTGGGCGTAACAAGCTTGGAAGTAAAAGCTGGTACTAAGAAGATCAAGACAGAATTCGTCGTGATTGATACACCCTCACCATATAACATCATCTTGGGAAGGCCATGGTTGCATGCGATGGGGGCAGTTCCCTCAACATTGCAACAACTATTGCGGTTCCCAACAGAGCATGGGATTAAAGAAGTCAGAGGAGATCAACTGCAGGCAAAGAATTGCTCCATGGCAGCAATGAAATCCACCTGCAACATTCAAGAACTAGAGAAGACAGAGATTGAAGACGAGGACATGAAGGTACTAGATGATGTCAGCAATGAGCCAGCCGAGAAGAGTGAAGAAGCATTGAAGAAAATCCTCGTCCAAGAAGATGATGAAGAACGCTTCTTTCTTCTCGGCTCGGGCTTAGCCAAAGAAGAGGAAAGAGAGTTTGAAGCTTTTTTGAGAAGAAACATTGAGGTGTTCGCATGGACACCTTATGAAATGCCTGGCATTAACCCCAAGGTCACATGCCACAAATTAAACGTTGACAGGTCGGCCAAACCTGTAATACAACGAGCCAGAAGACCGATGTTGATGCACGTCGAAGCAATGGAGGAGGAAGTAGACAGACTTCTAGAAGTCAGGGCCATCAGAGAAGTCAATTATCTGACATGGCTATCAAACACAGTGGTAGTAAAGAAAAAGAATGGTAAATGGAGGGTCTGCGTAGACTTTACAAGCCTGAACAAAGCCTGTCCCAAAGACAGCTTTCCTCTACCCAAGATTGACCAGTTGGTGGACGCCACATCTGGACATGGAAGGATAAGCTTCCTGGATGCTTATAGGGGATACCACTAGATAGCCATGTACCCCCCAGATGAGGAGAAAACAGCGTTCATCACCCCAAAAGGTCTGTACTGTTACAGAGTAATGCCTTTTGGGTTGAAAAACGCAGGAGCAACCTACGAAAGGTTGGTAACCAAGATGTTCAAACATCTAATTGGCCAAACAGTAGAAGTCTACATCGACGACATAGTCGTGAAGACCAAGGAACCTAAGGGTCATCTTGCCGACCTAAAAGAGGTCTTTGAGATCCTCAAAACATATCGGCTCCGACTCAATGCATCGAAGTACGCGTTTAGAGTTGGATCTGGTAAGTTCTTGGGGTACCTGGTGACAAAAAGGGGCATTGAGGCCAGCCCATATCAGATCAAGGCTATCCTAGAGTTACAAAGCCCAACATCGGCAAAACAGGTACAAATGCTTACCGGAAGGGCCGCAGCCCTAAACAGGTTCATAAGCCAAAGCTCAGAAAAATGTAAACCTTTCTTTAACCTAGTGAAGAAGGCCACGGACTTCCTATGGACTGAGGAATGTGAAGCCGCTTTGGCCAACCTAAAGAAATATCTGACCACGGCTCCAGTCCTCTCAACACCTGAACTTGGGGAAGAGTTGTTTTTGTACTTAGCTTTGAACCTTGATAAGTGCAGTGGTATTCCGAGAAGAAAAAAGGGAGCAAAAGGCTGTTTACTATGTAAGCAAAACCTTGGCCAATGCAGAAACAAGGTATCTACCATTAAAGAAATTAATGCTGGCCTTAGTAATGGCTTCAAAAAAGCTGAACCATTACTTTCAGGCCCACAAGATTGTAGTGCTAACAGAGCACCCACTGAAGTCCTTGTTGCAACAAAGAGACTTAACTAGAAGAATAACAAGATGGGCAGTAGCCTTGGGCCAGTATGACCTGGAGTTCAGGCCGAGAACAGCAATTAAGGGCCAAGTTTTGGCCGACTTTGTGGCCGAGTTCACGCCAGAATCCATCGAACATCGGGCTCCGTTGAGCCAAGATGAACGATGTCCAAACAAGCAAAGGGAAGCCCAGCCAAAGGCAAAAGAACAAAGGAAGGAAAAACTCAGACCCTACAGCATTTACATCAGCGACTCCTTTCGACTATTCGTTGATAGGAGCTCAAACCCACAAGGAGCAGGAGCAGGAGCAGGGGCATGAGTAATATTGATATCTCCAGATGGAGAGATATTGGAACAGTCCATTCGATTGAGGTTCAAGGCCTCGAACAATGAGGCATAATATGAAGCATTGATTGCAGGACTGAAGCTGGCAGTAACAGCAGAAGCAGATGAGGTAATAGTTTTTTGTGACTCACAACTTATAGTGAATCAGACCACAGGAGAGTTTGCAGCCCGAGATGAAAGAATGTCGGCATACACAAAGGAAGTCATCAGGCTGGCAGCCTTGTTTCATAACTGCCGACTTCTTCAGGTTAGTCGAGATGATAACAGTCACGCCAACGCGTTGGCCAACCTAGCAAGTTCAATACAAACTGGAAAAACAAGGACAATAATGATTGACTATTTGTCGGGCCCGAGCATAGAACCGCCAATCACAGAACAAGAGGTAATGTGTGTGGACATGGGACCTAGCTGGATGGATGCAATTGTTGCATTCCTGAAAGAAGGAAAGCTGCCAGAAGGTCGTAAGGAGGCACACAAGGTCAGATTGAAGTCGGCAAGATTTAGTCTGACAGCAGACGGACAGCTCTACAGAAGGTCCTTCACTGGGCCCCTTTTAAGGTGCATTCACCCTTTGCAGGTTGAAGATTTTTTATATGAAATTCATGAAGGAATTTGTGGAAGCAATGCAGGGGGTAGATCACTAGCTCACAGGGCCATTACCCAGGGGTATTGGTGGCCCTACATGCAAAAAGATGCAGAAGCCTACGTGAAAAAGTGTGAACAATGCCAAAGGTTTGCACCTTTGATACACCAGCCAGCTGCTGACCTGAACCCTGTATCCAGTCCATGGCCATTTGCCCAATGGGACGTGGATCTTGTTGGGTAATTGCCCCAAGCAACTGGACAAAGGAAGTACTTGCTGGTAGCAACAGATTACTTCACGAAGTGGATAGAAGCAGAACCTCTTGCCAAACTTCGAAATGTGGATGTCAAGAACTTCATATGGAGAAACATCATCACCAGATTTGGGATTCCAAGAGCAATAGTTGCCGACAACGGAACACAGTTTGACAGCAAACTCATCAAGAACTTCTGTGCGAAATTCAAGATAAAGAATAACTTTTCAACCCCAAGCTTTCCTCAAAGCAATGGGCAAGCAGAAGCATCCAACAAAGTAATCTTGGATGGGATAAAGAAGAGGCTGTAGGCAGCAAAAGGAAAGTGGGTAGACGAGTTGCCCAATGTACTCTAGGCCTATCGAACTACGCCGAGAAGATCAACAGGGGAATCCCCCTTTGCCATGGCTTATGGTGCAGAAGCAGTCATTCCACTGGAGGTCGACATCCTAGGGATCAGAACCCAGGGAGTAGAGAATGGGGTTAATGATATACTTTTAGCTCGAGATCTGGATCTCTTAGAAGAACGAAGGGAGAAAGCTGCAATTCAGCTTGCAGCATACCAGCAGCAGCTTGCTAGAGCTTACAATAAGAAGGTCAATCCAAGGGATTTTCAAGTCGACGACCTAGTCCTACGAAAAGTCGTCGGCAATAAGAAGGATCCTAGAGAGGGCAAGCTTGGCCCAAACTGGGAAGGACCCTATAGAATCACTTTGGTACTAGGAAATGGGGCATATCGGCTTGAAGATAATAAGGGCAAAGCATTGCCTAGACCCTGGAACACTTGTAAGTTGAAATTTTTCTATTATTAGATGTTGCTTGTTTTTTACCGATGTCATCAATAAAACCTTGTCAGAATTCTTTAACACTTGTGACTGATAAAGATGCATAATGTTGTTTCTGGAAGACATGAATAATGAGAACCCTAGTGGAACCCAGGTTCACATTAGGGGGCAGAGAGAAGACAAAAACGTTTAACACTTGTTGAAATTTGTAGCAATTTACAAGTTGAAGTTAAATCGAGATCATTGTTTAACACTTGTTGAAATTGGTAGCAATTTACAAGTTGAAGTTAAACCGAGATCATTGTTTAAACACTTGTTGAAATTTGTAGCAATTTACAAGTTGAAGTTAAACCGAGATCATTGTTTAACACTTGTGGAAATTTGTAGCAATTTACAAATTGAAGTTAAACCGAGATCATTGTTTAACACTTGTGGAAATTTGTAGCAATTTACAAGTTGAAGTTAAACCGAGATCATTGTTTAACACTTGTTGAAATTTGTAGCAATTTACAAGTTGAAGTCAAACCGAGATCATTGTTAACCGAGGTATGTCACCCCGAGAAGGTTGCACGAAGAAGGAAGAATATATACATACAAAATATTCTAAATATAGAATCATGCAAAAGCAATAAAAAGAAGACAGAGGTATAAGCATTCAAAGAAGGAAAGTTGTATTAAAGCATTCAAACAGAAACAGAGGCACATCGGCCATGAGAAGCTTACACTATTTTAAGACAAAGAAGTACAAAATTCAAAGTGCAAAAGAAATAAAAGAAAAGACACGAAAGCTAAGACTCCTTAGCATCGGCAACAGGCTGGGTCTGGACCTCGGTAGACTGTTGAGAAGCCACCTCGGCCGCCTTTTCTGCCGCGAGCTCGGCATCGATTTCCGCAAGGGTTTCATCAATACTTTTGTCAGCCAGAGAAATGTCGGATGATGCCTGCTCAGGGGTAGCTTCCTTGGCAACCTCCTCATCTTCCTCATCATGAGTCAAGTCCAGGACTTGCTTATTTAGAGAAAGAGACTTGGTCCCAACAACCTCCTTAGATTTTCTCACCAAGGCCTCATCCTCATCCTCATCCTCATCCTCAGATTCAAAGTCACCATCAGATTGGGTTGGACTTGGAGTTGGAGGGAATGGAAGAGGAATGGCGTCGGATTTCCGAAGAGGCGAGTCCTCGAGGACCTCAAGTTTTTTCAAAAGGGACATCCACCCAAGGGTAAAACCCTTGTTGCATGCAGCCTTCACTTGTTTCTCATAAGCCTCCGTGATATCGGCCATTCCTTGAGCATACACCTTCTCATCGGCATTTTTTATTTCGGCTTCTTTGGTGGCCAGGGCCTCCTGAAGCTCCTTTTGGGCCTCGACCATCTTGTCCTCGGCCTCTTTCTTCTGGGCCTTAAGAACCTTCTTGATGGCCTCGGCAGATTCATCATTTTCTTCGGCATCAGTCTAGGCTTTAATGGCAGCCTCGGCCTGGTCCTCCAGTTTCTTCATTTTGGATTGTAGACTTTTGTTGGCTTTTTGAAGGCTGGAGACCTCCTTCTTCATCTCGGCTAACCTCTCACGGTTCTCAAAAGATTGTATTGAAAAAGAGTGGGCATGTTGGATGGCCTGAAAGAAGACAGAAGTATTAGAAAATATTCTAAATATAAAACGAAGAGAATGTAGGAAAAAAGTACCAAGCAAAACGCTTACCTGAACAGAGTGCTGAAGCATCAATGCATAGTTCTCGTACTTGCTGTACTTGGCATTTCGCTCCAGATTGCCAGGAAAAAGCAGAGCAGTACTGAGGGCAACGCCGACATTGATATCATCGATGCTATCACTAGCCATTACAGGCTTATCTTCCAGAGTAACTTCAGGGGCCTAGGGGACATCATGCTTTTTAGACCCTGAGGTCGTTGCAGAGGATGACCTCGGCTTCTTCGATTTTGGGGATTCCGATGGTTGGGCCTCAGAGTGCCTCTTCCCAGCAGAGGGCTGAGATTTGTCACTCTCGGCCAACTTGGAGATCGGCAAAGTATCCTCGAATTCGATTTGAGTTACTTTAGCCTTTGGTTGAGTTTTTTTTTTTACCCTTTTTGGCTTTGGAGGCTGGGTTGGAACTGGCTGAGCATCAACGTCGGTTGGAATGCTGGCTAGGAGATCTTTGGCAACTGGTTTTGGGCGTCTCATCTCAGCAAAAGAAACTGTTTGGTGTCGACGACGACGTTGGGATATTGGAATTACGTATGGAGCCGAGGTTGATGGCTGATCGGCTGGATCAGAGGTTGAACCCTGATCTGTCCGAGATGTGGATGCAGGTTGTGGAGTTATGGCAGAGGATGGAGAAAGACTTTTTCTCTTCTTCTTGGGGACGTTGGGGAGAGCTGACTTATATGTTAGGATGAAGTTGAGAAGCAGAGGCGCCTTCCGTTTGTGCACTGGCAAACCCAAAAGTTTCTTCAAGTCTTTGCTGGGACAGAAAGACTCGCGGAAACCCTTTGGTGGCTTGGGGACAACTGCAAAAAGAACAGACGTTAGAGACAGATAAAGTATTTGAGACTTTGAAAGAAAACAGGTAAGTCTGAATACAGGGCTCTTACCATTGCCCTCTACAAAAACTGAATGTGGAAGAGGGAAGAGATGGAGGTCCTCGTCTGGGCCGAACTCCCAGTTCCCCGAAGTAATGAAATAGTCGTCCCCAGCTCCCTTCTTGGAGTCAAGGAGGTCGGCGACAATTTTATATTCGGTTGACCTCGGCTTGAGGTAGTAAACGTAGCCAGTATCCTTTTTGAGGCCACACATGGTGTAGCAGTATTGAATGTCGGCTAAAGTGATCCTAGCTTTTTCCTATTTGGCTAAGGCTATGATCCCATTAATGGTTCGATAGGAATTAATGGCAAGTTGCATTGGGTTCAGCTTGTAGTAATGGGAATCTCACGAAATAGGGTGTTAAGTGGAAGCCGAAGTCCACACTTAATAAAAGCTACTACAGGGAAGGGCATAGAATCAGTTGTAGGCATGATGGAGTCATCATCCCCAGCCAACCTCAAATTGACATCGGCTACGATTTCAAACTCTCGCCTAAAATGTTCCAGTTTGGATGGGGTGTCTACCCTGTGTTTCCACATACTCATAATGTTGGCCCGATAAAAAGGTACTGGATTTCAGAAAAAGAGATGTTTTAAGTGGGTTATTGGGACCTCGGCAAAAACCTAGGTATGTGCAGGTGCAAAGAAATTGTTTCAGTTTTTTTCCTAAAGATTGGCAAGTTCTACAAACAAATCCCAAACCTAGATCTATGACAACGAAGATTGAAGGCGCAAATCTGGAAAAGACACAAAAACAACAGAAAACAAGAACAAAGTTTCAGAATCAAGAACAGAGATTGGCTATCAAGAGCATAAAAGAATACAAAGAGTATCAGGTCAAGAACAGTGACAAAAGCGCAAGAAAGTGGTAAAACAGTGCGTGTATTCAAAACATGGGCAAGAGCCAAATCGTGGAGTAAACGCATTCAGATGTATGATTCACAGACTAAATGTTTGAATAAAGCAGTAATAGCAGCAAGTAATGAAGAGCATCAAAAGAATTGAAAACGAAAAGACGATAAACTCACCAAAGAAAGA
Source organism: Camellia lanceoleosa (assembly GCA_025200525.1). Taxonomy (NCBI): domain Eukaryota; kingdom Viridiplantae; phylum Streptophyta; class Magnoliopsida; order Ericales; family Theaceae; genus Camellia; species Camellia lanceoleosa. Next base: position 96,898,584 of record CM045762.1, read on the forward strand.
AGATAAAAGATCGCCGACGTCGGTGTGATTCTTTGAAGTGACAGGACGACAATGACTTCACTAGAAGGAAGGAATGGAGGCAGTTGCAGAGCTTGAAATCTGGAACAATGGCGGACTCGAGAAGAAAAAATTTAGAGAGGAAAAGCTAGAAAACTGAATACGAAGTAAAGAGATGAGGAGAAGAGAAAAACAAGTTTTGTCAAAAAACTTGAAACGACGGCAAAACAGAGCAATCACTGCGCCTTGAGCAACGAATGCGTCAGACGGCACCTGCAGGCGCAAGATGGCTTTACAGGCGCGTCACACTCACGAGCCAATAAGGATAAAACGCGTGAAATAAAATGGTTGAATAAGTGATGTATGACAGCTCATACGCATGAAAGAGTTCATTGGAATTCTTGTTCTCTAAAGAAGACATGTCGGCCTGAAATGAATGATCTCGGCTGAGAAGTTCTTGAGCCGATGTACAGAAAGGAAGTACCAATATAGGTTCCATCACCTCAGGATGCCGAGGTAATAGAACCTAGGGAGCAGTTGTGGGGATGTATTTTTCTGAGTACCAGCACGTGGCAAGGTGACGTCGATGTGTCAGCCGACGTGCCACGTGTCATGGTAGTTATGCCGAGGTTATCTCAGTTAGGCCGAGGTCATCTCCGACGATATCGGAATCCGAGATAAGCGGATAAGAGACAAGAGTCCTAGAATGAAGAAAGATTTCGAGATGGATAAAGATAGTATTCTTGGAGAATCTATCCTTATCTTTTGATTGAGTCCAAGGTAAGTCCTGAATGAGAGTCCATAGAAGTCAGGCTTCTATTGTGACTAGGATTGAGTTAACTATAAAAGAGAGGCACCCCTATGGGTCTAAGGTACGCAATTTATATTCTGAATAGTGAGTTTTGCATGCTTGATTATCTTTAAGAGATATACTGATTTGATCGTCGGAGTGCCCCCGGGTGGACGAACCACCGCCGGAGACTTCCATTTCTGTTGCAGGTTAGCTAAAAGCCATCTATTCTGCAAGTGCCTCTCCAGCTGAGTACTAAGTCAGCAGCGTGGTCAGAAAATCACTCACACATTATGTAACATAGTTGCCTTTGTCGTTGCATCATCCTCTATCCATTTGTTTTGAAACCAATTAGAATCATCATCTGGTTTGTAAGTGAATAAAGTGTGCAACGTTTTTTCATGTGTAAGAAGATAAGAAATGTGGCGTTTCCACACTCGAAAATTATTTCCATTAATCATCTTAATTCTTGAAGAATCAATAGCATTTTTAATAGCCATTCTAAAACAAATGTGTTACAATAAAAGTACAAATGTGGATATTACAAACAAAATAAACAAATAAGTAAAATAAATACAACAATAAGTCTTAATAAGGATGAGCCTTGTAGTTGTTGAGTCAACCCCTGTGACAAGCAAAATATCAATGTGGAGGAGTAGAATGGTCTCCTTGCCTTGGGTAAGAAGAATGATGAAAACCCAATGGATAATTAAACCTAATTCTCTTCTTATGAGTTTTATGAAAATAGATACGAGCCCAAGGAACACAATGACGCTTTATGATGTTTTCCTAGGTAACACCCTTGGATAGCCTTCTTGTCTAATTATTTCTTCTGGAAATTTAGTACAATTACCTACCACTACTACAAAAATAGTTAAAGATCACACTTTGACAAAAAAAAAGATCTCACTTTTATTGGAAGTGTGATAAAAAAAATTAGATTGATATTTTAATCACACTTAATTTGATTGAGTGTGATAATATTTATTTTTTATGTCACTTTTCAATTAAGTGTGATTATATATATATATTTTTAATCACACCTTCTAATTAAAGTGTGATTATATATACACTATTACTTTTTAATCACACTTTTTAAACAAGTGTGATTATATATATATATATATATTTTAATCACACATTCTAATTAAAGTGTGATTATTTATATATTTTTTAATCACACCTTCTAATTAAAGTGTGATTATATAAACACTACTACTTTTTAATCACACTTTTTAAATAGTTGTGATTATATATATATTTTTTAACCACACATTCTAATTAAAGTGTGATTATTTATATATTTTTTAATCACACCTTCTAATTAAAGTGTGATTATATATACACTACTACTTTTTAATCACACTTTTTAAATAGGTGTGATTATATATATATATTTTTTAATCACACATTCTAATTAAAGTGTGATTATTTATATATTTTTTAATCACACCTTCTAATTAAAGTGTGATTATATATACATTACTACTTTTTAATCACACTTTTTAAATAAGTGTGATTATATATATATTTTTTAATCACACATTTTAATTAAAGTGTGATTATATATACATTACTACTTTTTAATCACACTTTTTAAATAAGTGTAATTATATATATATATATTTAATCACACTCCCTAAATAGGTGTGATTGTATAAAATATCTCAATTTGATTTTTACATAAAATATACAATTTCCAAATCTGCGCCTCTATTCTACCCATGAATGATAGAGACAACTCACTACTAGAAAATGAGGCTTTAGACACGGAACTTTTTCACCCATTTTTTCATCTTTCTATCTCTCTGTCTCTGTCTCTGTCTCTCTCTTACTCATCACTCTTCTCTGTCTGTCTGCCTCTCTCTTTCTCTCTGTGTCTTTGTCTCTCTTATTTTTCTCTCTCTCACTCATCACTCTTCTTTGTCTGTCTGTCTGTCTCTCTTTCTCTCTGTGTCTCTCGTCCATCTCTCTCGCTTCATCTCTCATCTCTCTCTCTCCGCTCTCTTTCTCTATCTCTCTTCTCTTTTCTCTCTCGTTCATCTCTCTCTGTCTCTCTCTCGTTTATCTTTTTCGCTCTTTTTTTTTCTCTTTCTCTTTGTCTATATCTTTTCACCCATTTTTTTCATCTTCTTCTCTTTCTCTCTCATCTTTCTCTCTCTCACTCATCACTTTTTTCTTTCTGTCTATCTGTCTCTCTCATTCATCTATCTCTTCTCTCATCTCTTTTCTCTCTCTGTCTCTTTCGCTCATCTCTCTTCTCTCTATTTCTCTCATCTCTTATCTCTCATCTCTCTCTGTCTCTTTCGTTCATCTCTCTTCTCTCTATCTCTCTCTCGTTCATCTCTCTTCGCTTTATGTCTCTCTCGCTCATCTCTCTTCTCTCTATCTCTCTTGTTCATCTCTCTTCACTCTCTGTCTCATTTTCTGTCTCTCACTCTATATCTCTTGATTTTTTTGTCCCTCTCTCTCTCTTTTCTTTCTTTTTCTCTCTCTCTTTCCCACTGTGTTCGCGTTGCTCACTCTCTCCCTTCCGTCTTCTCTATTTACTAAGCTCCCTCTCGTTTTATCTATCCACTACAAGAAAATGCACTTTTAGCGACCACTTTGTCTCTCTCTCGCTCATCACTTTGTTTTTGTCTCTCTCTCTCTCTCCTCTATCTGTCTCTCGCTTATTTCTCTCTCTCTCACCACCCATCTCCTTTACCACCTTCACCACTACTGCAAACGCCATTTCATTACCACCATTACTATCACTGTCGCCACTTCACCTTTACGACTATCATTACTACTACCATTGCCATCACTACCACTACTGCCACTACTACTACCATTACCTCTCCTTCACCCTTGCCATTTCATCTACTCTACCACTGCCACAACTTCACCACTAATCTCCTTCGCCACCACCGTCACCACCACCACCATCATCTCTTATTCACCACATTCACTACTACTGCCACTACTACTACCATTACCTCTCCTTCACCCTTGCCATTTCATCTATCTACCACTACCACTACTTCACCACTAATTTCCTTTGCCTCCACCACCACCACCACCACCACCATCATCTGTTATCCACCACCTTCATTACTACTGCAAACGTCATTCCACCTTTATTTGTCTATTTGTCTATTTCTCTCTCACTATGTTCGCATTGCTCACTCTCTTACTCCAATTTTCTCTATTTATCGAGCTCCTTCTCGATTTATCGATCCACTATAAACGACGTCGTCTTACTCTTTTGAACATTTCTCTTTTCACCTATTTTTTCATCTTCTTATCTATCTGTCTCTGTCTCTCTTCTCTTTCCCTCTCTTACTCATCACTCTTCTTTGTCTGTTTGTCCCTCTCTTTCTCTATGTGTCTCTGTCTCTCTTCTCTGTCTCTCTCACTCTCATCACTCTTCTCTGTCTGTCCGTCTCTCTCTTTCTCTTTGTGTCTTTGTCTCTCTTCTCTTTCTCACTCATCACTCTTCTCTGTCTGTCTGTCTGTCTCTCTCTCTCTATTTTTCTCTGTGTCTCTCGTTTATCTCTCTTCTCTCTATCTCTTTCATCTATCTTCTCTCTCTGTCTCTCTTATCCCTCTCTTATTTTTTTCTCTCTCGCTTTCTCGCTCATCTCTTTTTGTCTCTATCTCGTTTATTTCTTTTCGTTCTTTTTTTTTTCTCTCTCTGTCTCTCTCTTTGTCTATATCTTTTCACCTATTTTTTTATCTTTTTCTCTCTTTTTTTTCTCTCTCTCACATTCATTACTCTTCTCTCTCTGACTGTCTATTTGTCTCTCTCTCTCTCTGTGTCTCTCATTCATCTATCTCTTCTCTTATCTCTTTTTTTTTTTCTCTCTCTCTCTCTCTCTCTTTGTGCCTCTCACTCATCTCTCTCTCTCACTACTCATCTCCTCTACCATTTTCGCCACTACTGCAAACGCCATTTCACTACCACCACTACTACCACGATCGCCATTTCACCTCTACGCCTACCATTACTACTACCATCGTCACCACTCCACTACCACCACTACCACTATTGCCACTACTACTACTATCATTACCTCTCTTTCACCCCTGCTACTCCATCTACTCTACTACTACCACAACTTCACCACTAATCTCCTTCGCCACTACCACCACCATCATCTCTTATCCACCACCTTCACCACTACTGTCGGTTCCTCTTCTCTACCACAAAATATTACCTCTCTTCTCTCTCTCACTCATCACTCTTCTCTGTCTGTCAGTCTTTGTCTTTGTCTCTTTCTCTTTCTCTATTTGTCTCTCTCTTTTTCTATGTCTTTCTCTCGATTATCTCTTTTCGCTCTCTTTCTCTCTCTCTTTGTCTATCTCTCGCTTATCTCTTGTTTCTCTCTATTTTTCTATATGTCTCTCTCTCTATCTGTTTCTCTCTTTGTCTCCCTGTGTCTCTCTCTCTATGTCCCTTTCTCTCTTTGTCTCTCTCTCACTTATCACTCTTCTTTCTCTCTCTCTCTCTCTCTGTGTCTGTTTGTCTGTCTCTCGCTCTTCTCTCTCTCTCTCTATGTGTTTGTCTGTCTACTTGTCTCTCTCCCCCATTGTGTTCACCTTGCTTACTCTCTCCCTCATCTCTTCTGTATTTACCGAGCTCTCCACTAAAGAAAATGCACTTTTAGCGACCACTTTGTCTTTCTCTCGCTCATCACTTTGTCTCTATCTGTCTGTCCCTCTCTTTTTTTCTCTCTCTCTCTCTCTCTATCTTTCTTCTCTATCTGTCTCTCACTCATCTCTCTCTCACCACCCATCTTCTCTACCACATTCACCACTACTGCAAATGTCATTCCATTATTACCACTACCACCACTACAAATGCCACATTGACCACAAAAATTAACTTTATTTTAATGGAAAATATTATCCCTACTTCTACCAAATAAAAAAATAATAATAATTTTTATTCATTAAAATAAATATGAAACAAATAATAATAATTTTTATCTCTCGCTCATCTCTTGTTTCTCTCTCTTTTTCTGTCTTTCTCTTTCTATCTCTTTCTCTCTTTGTCTGTTTGTTTCGCTCTCTCTCCGTCTCTCTCTCTCTCACTCATCACTCTTAATAGAAAATATTTTTCATTAAAATATTATCCTTACTTCTACCAAATAAAAAATAATAATAATAATTTTTCATTCAATAAATATTCATTTATGATGAAAATAAAAATTATTATTTATTTTCTTTTATTATTTAAATATTTATTTAGGGAGCTTTTTCAATAAATCCATTATCTAAGAGTGTTGTTCCATAAACCCCATAGTGTTTTACAATATTCCATTAGGTCCATTTCATACAGAAAGACCAAAACATCCCTGAACAAAACACGCGCCTTTCTCTCTCTCTTTGAATCTAATAACCGTCTCTCTTCCCCTCTTTATTTGTGGCAACTTGAAAGCTTTCTTCTCTCTCTCTCTCTCTCTCCCTGCAACTTTCAATGGCGTCCAAAGAGGTCAGCAAACCTCCTTCACTCCCTCCTTACCTTGAGGTAAAAACACCCAACTCTTCTCTCAACACCCAGATTTCCCTTTCCTTTCCTATTTCTTTTCCACATCAACACTCTTACCTCAAATTGATCTAAACTCTTCAATATTTTCTGACTTTATTTATTTTTATTTCTTTAACATTTCTGATGAATTTTTGGTTTGTAAAACCTAACTTCAGGATTGTCAAACATTTGTCAAAAATACCTTTAGATTTTTTGTAACCCTTATTTTCTATTTTAAGAAATCAAAATTGAACCTTAGTTTTATCTAAATTTCGTTGTAATCTACTATTTTTTTCTACTTTTAAGTTCGTTCCTAGTGTTTTAATTATAGAATTACATTACCCAAAAACACGATCATCTAACCCTCATCTCGCATCCCTCCATTATAATCCTTAATTTTATTGATTTTTGCACCAAAAAACATTACAGTTGCCATTACATTTTGTTCACAACTGTGAACATTCCAAAATATTTTTGTTGTAGTCGTTGTTATTGAGAGATGTGAACATTCACATTGATTGAAGATGGTTTGATAATCACATTATTGCTGATGTTATCTGGTTGTTGTTCAATGCTATGAACATTCACACGGTTTCAAAATGTTTTGGCCAATTCTGTTTTGTTGTAGTTGATAAAAAATGTGAACATTCACATTGAGTTAAAATGTTTTGTTAATCAGGTAGTAATGGTGTTGTTGTTTTATGCTTTGAACATTCTTGTACATTGAAAATATTTGGCCAATTCTGTTATTGTTCTTGTTGATGAAAGATATGAACATTCACATTGCCTGCAAATTTTAGCAGAATCAGAAATTATTGGTTCTTTTGTTATTAGCTGTGAACATTCACATTGCCTGATAATTGTAGGAGAACCAGATATTATTGGTGCTATTGTTCGATGTTGTCAACAGTCACATTGCCGGCAAAATTTAGTAGAGTCAGATATTGTTCATGCTGTTGTTCTAGGCTGTGAACATTCACATTGCCTGAACATTTTAGTTCAATCAGATATTGTTGGTGCTTTCGCTCTAGGTCAGGAACATTGGCATTGCCTAAACATTTTAGGAGAGTCAAACATTATTGGTCTTTGTTGTTCTAGTATGTGAACAATCACATTGCATGAACATTTTAGTTCAAACAGATATTGTTGGTTCTTTTGGTCTAGGCTGTGAACATTCACATTGCCTGAACATTTTAGTAGAGGCAGATATTATTGGTGCTGCTGTTCGGATATTGTTGTTGTTGGCATGATGTCAACATTTACATGGGGACATGTCCTAAATAAATTTGTTACATGATTATGAACATTGTGTCAACCAAAACTCCAAATAAAAACGTTTCTTCTATTTGTAGTTCAATTTTGACGTGAACCCTGACATTGTGAGCATTAATGCTGTTCATATTTGTCCACTTATTATTCACATCATAGTTGTGTACATTGAAAATATGTGGTTTGTGGGTAATGAATGGGTGATGTTGTCATGTTGTTTGGTTGTTTATAGCCACTATGAATATTTACATTGGTGCTATTTGCTTATAAATGTGTACATATAATCATTGTCATCTTCGTGAATTGTTGTAACCAAATATTGATGTGAACTTTAACATTCTCTTCTATACACATAGACATACCAAATATTATATGGATGTTTAACTATTAACATTTGGTGTGACCACTACTATTTGTACCTAGTAGTAATGTGAATATTCACATCTCCAATGATGTGAATGTTCACATTGCTATGTTTGTCACTTAAATAGCACTTTGTTACTTTTGCTTATATGAATATCGTTGAATGTGTACATCTACACTGATTAATGATGTGCTGATGCTAATGTACATGCCTACCCTACAAATTCTATTGAAATCAAATTTAATGTTCATACAAACACTCACTATTTGTGCATGCCCATGTAATGTATGTTGCATCTAAATTTTGCACAAAAAGAAAGAGGAGGATTATTATGTCAAAGAAGAGAGCATGCCTCTAGAGAGCAACACCCACATCGATATGCGACATGTCAATTATCGATCAACCATCACAGGCTTAGTAAAACCGATGAGAAGCAACAAGTTCTCGGATTTTCAACTGAACTACTTAAGGAAAACTTCGTTGTTCGATAGTTGGGGTTGTCTACTATTCACTAGATATACCGTAATATAGTGCTAGTTTTTTTTTTTTTGATAACTTGCGCTTGAAAACACTTGACAAAGATATATATAAATCAATGATATACTTCTCACATGCCTCTGTCTTTTGATGGTATATTTGATGTTGATGTGTTGTGTGTGCTAAACAATATAGACGTGAACATTCACATCTGCTTTTCTTATGTTGAAGTTTGTGTGAATGTTTACATCTTAATTTATGTTTAATAAATGTGAATGTTCAAATTATGTCTTATGTTTATTGTGGTTGACTACGATGTTAATATTCACATTGTACATTAATTATATGTATGATCATATTAGAATAAACGTGAATCTTCACGCCTATTTATTGCATGGTGAATATTCACAAGAAAATGTGGTTGACTACAAATGTTAATAGTCACATTATACATTAATTAGGTGTACGACCCATGAACAAACATATCATCATTAATGTGAATCTTCACATTTATTTATTATGTGAATATTCACATCATGTTTGTGTCTAAAACAAAATGGTCCTTGAATATTCATATCATCAATATTGCATAATGGTAATGAACACAACAAAAACATATACACCATTCAATATTATATAAAAGTGTAAATATTAACATTAATTGACAATACATATGACAAAATTCTAGTACAAAAACCGTAAATCCGTAAACAAAAACCCATAAAATCTCAAACTCTCAAAAAATAAAAAAAAACCATCACCCACATTCTCATCTTCGTCATCTTCATCATTATCACTACCATGCAGTTCTAACATTACGTCAATCCAACAACAACCTCTGCATGGTGAACCCTTATTGATTTGGCAAGCAAGAACATACTTTGAAACTCATCATCACTGTCCAAAATAACACCTATTAATCCCAACTAGTCGATAGAACAATGAAACACAATCAGTAGATAACGCGCTCCATTTTTCACACACACACACAGTGACACAACATATGTACATTGTGTTTGTGCTGACACAGTCAACATGATGTGAATGTTCACAACCAGACACAAACTCTGGGCATTCACACCCACGCACACAACTGTGAACATGCACATCAGTGGAAATGCTGTGAATGTTCACATCTGTTCCACTACGCTAATCACATGAAAGTGATAAGATTCGAATTCTAAATTATGGTTGGTTGAATTGGGAAATGGAAAAGTCATGTGTTTTAATTAATCTAGTCCGGCTATTCTTAGGCATGGCTGGGTTTGTGTTTTAATTTTGCATATATTGTTTTTGTTGCATTTCAATCTTTTCTCAGCTAAGAATTTAATCTGTGTCATAGTGTTCTTAAGATTTGTGGGAGTTCAGGAGACATTTGTTAGTATAAATCCTTTGCATATTGAAATTGTTGATTGTACATAGCACCAAAACAAAAGAATTGTCACTTGTGGTAAATCTCTTGCAGAGAAAGGAAGATTAATTTAATTTTGTGATTCCTAGTGAAACTTATGCCTTGGTGATTCAAAGAAATGTAATCAAAATTTGCTTGAAATGTTGATTTTGGTGGCTATCATACTTGGAAGTAGCAACAACATAAGCACTGAACACATCTCTACATACTTTGCTCTTTTTTTTTTTTTTTTTTTCTTAAACTTTAAACGAAGCACCATATCAAAAATCTGAATCTGTTTGGGGGTACACAACCCAACTATTGGAGGTTAGCTAAATGGATCATGTTTTGCCATTATGCTAGATCAAGGGCAAATTTATGGAAATTTGGCAAAATCCCTCAGAGCAACGTAAGATTAGAATGGACTAATATATAAAAATGGTGAACTTCACTGGATATGTATCTAAATATAAAAAGAAAGTCGTTGAGGTCAACAACATCAACAAATTCACTAAGCGATTCCGGCGCTGGTGTTGGGGTTCCTCGTTGGGTTCTCTCTTCCGGCGTTGGGTGTGGGTGTTTCGCCGGAGTTGATGACTGGCTTCCATGGAGGTTTTTTTTGGTTCAGGTTCCTTTTTTAATGGAGTGTGGCCTCACGTTCGGCCTGCAGCGTGACTTGGTTACGTATTTAACACAGTGTATATATATATATATATAAGGGCATAATAGTCCACGTATAAATATGAAATTTAAAAAATGGACTTTATGAAATAATCAGAAAATTATATGAGACTCATTGGGATATAATTTTTCTTTGTAGACTTATTAGGATAAAACATCTCTAGATGAGATTTATCAATAAATTTCTCATTTATTTATGATGAAAATTATTATTATTATCATTTTTTTTCCAATCCCGCCCGCTCGGTTCCCCATTTTTTTCCATTCCCGCGCTCCCCAAAATCCCCAATCTCTTAGAACCAAAATCCCTAATTTTTACCAAATATCTCTCTCTCTCACTCTCTCATTTCGTTGTTCTTCATATCTGCACCGATGACTCTCTGATTCTCTCGTTGTTCATCTCATCGCACCGATCATCACATCGCCGATCTACTCACAGGTAAACTCTCTCTCTCAATCTCTGTCTCTCTCTCTCTCTCTCGCCCCGATCGTTGTTTTTTTTGTTTTGTTTTATATATATAGACATATATATATATATATATCAGATATCTCTCTGAACTGATCTGTCTCCCTCACTCTCTCATCTCATCAGTCTCACTCTCTGGTTTTGCATCTTTGTGTTCCCTTCGCCTAGGGTTTTTGTTCAATTGGATTCTCTCATCTGCAGGTACGATCGTTTCCTAGGTTTTCCAACAGTATATCAGCGTTCGCGAATTAGGTTTATAATAAGTTCTTATTATTTGTATTTTTTGTTTATTGAAAGACTCTTCGCTCTTTGGATTTGTATCCGATAAACTATTTGCTAGATTTTTTTTTTTTTTTTTTTTTTTTTTTTTAAATTTTAATGTGTTGTAACCTTGTTTGTCTGAAACTGTTGTCTCCTCACAGTTTTCTCTCTGTCTCTCTCAAGAATTCTTGTTTTGTTTAATGTGTTGTAACCAATTTTTTTGAGTTGTTTTGTTTTTTTTCTTTTGGTTTTTTGGTAGCCTGGATTTTTTTTATTTTTTATTTTTTATTTGTATGGGTTATTGTTTACTGTGATGTAAATTTTGCCATTACCAATGAATAAATGTCAATACAAACTACAAAGGATATATAATTTGCATATACTATTGGAGAAGAGAGAAGGATGACCTTTTTAAATGTGTTTCAAATTTTTCATTACTAACACTCTATTGGTCCTAATGATGGAATTGATGGTAGGTTGTTAGATGTGCTTTCTGAATAGATGCCTTCCTCACTCAAACAACAAAAATATTAATAGATTTTTTCACCCAATGGAATTTAGAAATTGGTTATTGATGTTCGTACTTATATTTTTTGCTGCATGGATTTAAGGTAAGTGAATAGAACAAAATATTCTTTGCCGTAACTAGCTATGTACATTGCGCAATATTGTGCGATATATTGCAATTTTTATCATATAGTGAATTTCATATGAACTATATGTGGAAAGCCATTTGCTATCCATCATATATCGCAATCTTTTGTGATTCAATCACATGAGCAGTTGACTTGGCCTAGTGGATGGGTCACCGTACTCCCATACTCACTGGTCGGGTTCCATTCCCCACCTCTCCTTAAACACTGCGATGTTACCTGAAGTACTTCTGTTCTGCCAAAAAAAAAAAAACGTTAATAGACTGCAATTCTACTCTTAAAAATCTCGATATGTTGCCATATATTTTATTCCATGCTCAATACTTGTGCATAATTGTGTTTGCAACTATCCGGCTTCTTGTTCCATCTAAAGTTATTGGTTGTATAATTGGAAAAAGTGGTTCAATCATAAATGAGATCCGGAAGAGAACTAAAGCTGATGTCCGTATCTCCAAAGGCGAAAAGCCTAAGTGGGCTGATTCCACCGATGAACTTGTTGAGGTATATTTCATGCTGTTTCCATAAGCTTTTAATATAATTGGTATTTTTGTGTAGTTTTTCCTTGCTTTCCATTGACGTGTTTTGTTCTGCATTCAGGTGGTTGGGGAAGTTAGTAGGGTGAGGGATGCACTTATTCAAATTGTTCTGCGGCTTCGAGATGACGTCTTAAAAGACAGGGAAGGTGGTCATAATACTTCTGCTGGTGCCGATTCTATGTATTCTGGTGGTACTGGTTTTTCTATGCCTTCAGTTTATGTCAGTATTTTATTATTTAATTTTTTCACTGTTTTGTCCACTTAATTAATTTTATAACTCCACCCCTGTTCTTGTGGTTCTTATTTGAGTGGTTGTTTCTCTTTTGATAGATGGGAGACAATGGCTATGGATCTTTGTCTTCATACTCGTCAAAGATGTATGGAAGGTTAGTATTATTATGGTCATGAGTTTTTTACTATATTGAAAGACTCTTCAATAACTTTCATTTTGAGCGAAATTAAAGATGGCTGCAGAAAAGAAGGTAAGAATGCTTGTGGTGGTCATACTTTATGAACATAATAAATATACTCACAGCACAGTAATTAATTTTAATGTGTGATCACTGTATGCATGGAAATTATAAATAGCAATCTTTTTTTTTTGCTTTGAAGTTAACTCTCCTTGACAACCACATTTCATTGTACTTTTAGTTTGGAACATAAGCATTCTATATGAAATTTGCATTCTTATCTCATGAGAACTAGCATATAATTTTTCGATGATGCTATTATTCCTTCATATAATTTTGCATTCTTAGTCTTGAATTTTAGTAAATCTAAAACTTCTTCAAGGCACATCCATGGATGGCCCCATCCCTTCTACCATATCCCAGCTGAAAAACATAACTGAGTTGTGAGGACTTATTTACATTTGTAATTACTTTTATCATATTTAGTAAATTGCCTAATTACTGGTCCAATCCCAGATTACATTGGTGAATTGGCTACACTTAAAACATTGTAAGTTATTCTAATCAGTATTCTTACTGGGATGCATGGTTTATATTTTTTTTAATCGAATGCTGATTTGATATCTCCAAACAGACTAAACAGAGAAATGCCAAATTTGTGCTTGTAATCTGGAGTGAACTGGTTGCACAAGATGTTTCACTTGGCATGTTACATTATATGTGATCATTGCAGTGAAGGATAAATAGTTTCAACAGCAAAGCCAAAGAATCTGTAAAATGATGTGATGTCTTGTTTCTTCTTCAAATAATAAAAAATAAATAATTTTACAGGCTTGTCAATACCCTTGGAACCCCCAAGGACACACCACTGTTTCCACGTTTCAGAGGCTCGTCAATACCCTTGGAACCCCCAAGGACACCCCACAGCTCCGTGAGAAATTGTGAGTGTCATCTCTCTACTTTCATGATCTTCGGGGGGGGGGGGGGGGGGGTGGTGCCCGATTAAGCAATTGGGTCAAGTTGGTTTTGTTATAGATATGAATTAAGAGTTTTGAATAAGGATTTATGGTTGTTTTGGGAATTGACTCTCTTAGTAGTTTTTGGGTATTTACGAAAAGCTCTTTTTTTTTTTGTGACTAAAATTGCAATTTCCCAAAATAGCCTTAATAGATGATGAGTTTGACTTAGTGGGTTAGAAATTTTGGTTATGATGATTAGAAGACTGAATTGGAAGGGGATGATGATAAGCAAATTGGATTGAGTAGTAAAAAAATTCATCTCAGTAAGTAATCTGGTTTGGACAAGTTATGGTATTGATGTAGTAATAGATCCTCGCCATTTGGGCTCAATTCTTGTATGGAATATGCCTAGTTGATGAAACATAGAAAATGTAATTTGACAGATGCTAACTGTTCCCATACTAGGACTGTGAGTGAGGAGGGTTTATTGTGATTCTATGGGTTGAGTTTGGTGAGTACCTAGACTTGACTTTCTGCTGTTTATTTGCAGGTTTTCAGCTGGTCTATTTTAGGGGAATTGTTTATTTGAGGGTTGAGTGATTGAGGCATATATTGTTGTATAGTTTTTTCTCTTTCAGTAGTTGACTGCTTGGTGTGAGTTGAGTGTTGTCTGTGGGTTGATTGATATTAGCCAGTTTTATGTGAGTCTTGCAGTTATCTATTGTTGAATTGTCCTATTAATATGTTGATTGCTTGGCTCTCTTAGGATCATTTAACAGAATGATGGCCTGGAGCAAGTAATCCATTTTGATGGATCTTGTCCCAATTGTTGATTGTTGAAGCTCTTGTTTTTGCTGCTGGTTGTATATGTCACTGTGTTGAAGAGTTGGCTGTCTGTATGCTGGTTCTTTTCTGTTACCTTTGTTGTTGCCTGGTTGCTGGTTCCTGCTGGTGTTGCTGTGTTCTTTGCTGTTGCCTTTTTTGGGTTTTGTTCTGGTTTTTGTTATTTTGGATATTTTTAGTGGTTAAGTTGTGCCCAGGTTATGTTGTTCTAAGGCTTTTTGTTTGTCTTGTTCTTGCCCCTCATTTGCTTCTTGCTTATGTGTTGTTTGAACATGATGGTTCTTTTTCTAGTTTGTTCTTGTTTTTTTTTTTTTTTGTTTTGTTGGTTGCTGTGTCCCTGTATAGTTGGTTAGCTCTTGGGGTATACCCCTTGTAGTTTTTTTGTTGTTTAATTTATGACTTATTCACCAAAAAAAAAAAAAAAATTAGATATGGCAAATTCAGCTCAAGGCACCAGAAGCTTATATATATTGGTTGTCGGCTGTATTCCTTTCTATGGTTCTACAAAGAGTGGTCTTGTTAATGCTGGTATATTGTAAGAATATTGGAAAAGCTGGCAAATTATGCTCACGTCAAGTGTTGTGTTATTCTTTACTCGATTGATAATGTTTGTTAAATCACATTATTGCTTATTGCTGCTACTCTCCAGGCTAAAGTTGTTCCTCAGCAAGTATTACCCGTTTGAAAAACTTAAATAGGCAAACCATTGATGTTCTGGCTGCGAGACTCTACTTCTATTACTCTCTCAGTTATTAGCTCACTGGTGATCTTGCTGAAATTCGGAGGTGAGTACTCTCCATTAATGTCAATTCCTTACTTTTATTTGAAATCATTTGTATGTCCTTGCATCTGAGAGTAATGCACAAGTACGTATTTAACAAAAGAAATAGGAAGAAGGAACAAGATTAGAGAGGAATTAGTTGATGGCATGATAGTGGTCTCTTATCTTTGATATAATATAACTGATTAGAGAGGAATTAGTTGAGCTCACTCATCAATAAACAGGCAAAGGGGAAGGCTCCAAACAATTTTTCACTCACACCACTCAACCCACATTTAGTAACCTCACAATACTCATGCTCTGTATCTCCTTGCACCTGCAAAACAGATTCCACTTAATATAGACAAAAGTGTTAGTAAAAACCCACATATATATGGTCTCATAACACTCAACCCACATTTTTAGTGAACCTAAATTCTTCACATCCAGCAAATCCTGCAAAAGAACAGACATTAATAGAAATAAAACACTCCATATGAACTCTCAGCACTCGACCCTTAGTTTAGAGAACTCACAACCTTGAACAATGAACCACTCAATATATACTCACAGCCACTCAACCCATACAACACAGAAACACCTCAATATGTGAGGATACTTCTTGGAAGCCTCCAAGAATTAAGGAACCACTCATCATTATTTGATCTTTTGACATTTGAAAGAGCCATAGCTCTGCATCTAATCATTTGAAAGAGCCAGAGGTTTGTGACTCATGTATGGCCCTACGATTTCATGAATTCAAGATTTAGCTTAACCAAGTAGCATGAAATGCCATAGAGCTGAGGGACAGTGATTTCCAGGTCTTGGTGTAGCTTATTGACCTAGTGTCATATGCGCATGGCTTAGGAACAATTTAAGTGGCTTCTTTTGTCTCAGTCTTATCTTCATTACTTTAATTCCTTTTCTTTATTTTTGTTAATATGTATATATATATATTTTATAATTTTTTTTCCAGGAGTTGTTCTGTTTCCAGAGGCTACCCTTCCTCTAAGAGTTATAAAACCTAACTTTATAGCTGCTATTGAAAGAGCTTTGTGCCAAGTTGATACTCCTTATACCATCGGCGTGGTTTGTGAAGTCATTGACAGCTCATAGTTATTTTCTCTGTGCCTAGGATTTGTTTCACTAGCCTTTTATCTCAAAGTAGCATTATTTGTAAAATTTTGTTCAGGTTCATAGGGATCCTGATAATGGGAGGATGAGGTTTGCAACCGTTGGGACGACTGCAGAGGTATGAGTCAAGAACCTGCCACTCAGGTCTTTTACTGCTTACTGCTTATTTATTTTTATGTTATAAAGTTTTATGACTTTTAAGTGGGCATATTTAATTTAGAACAAAATTTTAGCACCTCTAAAGTATTGACAACATCAAACTCAGTCTAGTTAGATGCTTATCAAATGTTAGACTCAATCCAAGATGCAAGGTGTATTTATTCATATGTATTTCTTTTAATATCTAATTAACAGTCAAATGGACAATGATTATTAAGTATCAAAGTAGAATCCCTGTGCTGAATTATGTTATTTCACAGAGGAGTTATATACCTTCTGTTGCAAAAACTTGCTCCTTTTGTAAAATATTGTGTTGGTTTACAATTCAATGTTTGTTATTGCGGTTTGCTATGTAGAGTGAATGATTATATGCTGTCATTTTTATGTCAAGACTCAGGAGCATTGTTTTATGCTGTTAAGCATTGTCAAGACTCAGGAGCATAGTTTTACTCTTTACGAAATGGAACATACTTTCACTCTTGGCAGCATGTTTGGTTGAATTGATATGATTTGTTAATTGAGATTGGGAGATTGTTGGTGTTAGTGTTTCATACTAGGAAGCTTTTCGGGTAGTTCAAGAGGTGAGAATTAGCTATTTCTTGAGGACAACAAGTAGAGCTGATGTTATTTTGCTTTTTTGGGTTGAACTATTGGCAGTTTTATGTGTTTGGGTTGTTCAATTTTCTGTTAAAATTATTAGAGCAACTGATGACTGTAGTGCTCTGTTCGACTTTAATCTCACCACACAACTTCCAATCTTCTTCTTCATCACTGTATATATATATATATATTGAAAGTACCCAGTTTCATTTTTCCTTTTTAACTTCGAGATATTAGCTATACAGGTTGCATATGTTTGATTGTTTGCTTTCAAATGCTTTATTTTTATTTTTTTCATTTCCTTTTGTTTTTGTTTTTGTTTTTGAACTAAATGTTGCGATTATTGAATATATAAAAATTTCATGGAGCTTTTTTGATATGTCAATAGAGATGCTTCGTCTCTGTAATTTCTTCATTTTTATAGAATCTTTATTGCTCATGAATGCTTGATCTACACAAAATGTGATTCAAATGCATGAAAATTGTAACTTTCTTATAGATTAGCAGTTTAAGCTCTTTAGTTTTGATGATTTTATTGTGTTGTTTAATGATTTTTATTTTTATATTTTTTCCCATTTTCTTGGGTGTAGAAGAAAGTTTGAAATTTATAGCACTCCAATTGTTTGTTCTAAAGTCTAAAAAGAGACTCATTGATGACTTTGGTTTATTAAAATAACTTGTTTTAATTTTGAAACTATACCCTTATTTGGTCTGTGTTGTTCTCAGTTTTTGATTCGTCGATTTGATTGGCTAATGGTGATATTTGTTTGTAACAGGGGAATTTAGTGCTGTTCTAGGAAAAAAACCTAAACTTTGTACTGCTTTTTATTCTTCTTACGTAACTCATGTTCATTGAATGATAAATTTTAGTGAAGGAATGCATTTTCAAAATTTTGGCATATTTATGAAGGGCTGCAGGCTAGGATTGCCTAATTGTTAAGTGTTTTTGTATGGGACACAGACATTCAACACACAACAGATATTTGAAATGCACTCAAAGTATTTGCACAATCAACATTCAATTGTATTTCTTTTGTAAAAAATTAAATATTTGAGATGGATAGAGCCTCTTAAATTAAGTTGTTGGTTATAGTAAAATTTTTGTTGAACTTGCAATTTCTATGGATAAAGTGACATTTTGTTTTTACATGCTTCATGTCGTGGTAGAGGTATTTAATGTTAAGATATTTGAAGGGGTGTGATTAGTCGGACTTTATCTTTTGTAAGACTAGAACAATCTCTACAAATAGTTTATTCATATGATTCTAGTAGTTTCTGAATTAATTTGTGTTTTTATTTTTCAGGTTAGAAATTTTTTGGAGAGATGCAAAATATGATCAAAGAATTCAAGGATTTAGCTTTTCAAGTTTTTTTTTTTTTTTTTTAATATATGTAAGCATAGTTTAAAATTTTTTATTTAATTCCTTTGTATATACTTTTGAACATATTGAATTTTCATTTATGAAATATATGACGTTATTCTATTGAATATGTGGTTATATGACGTTATTCCATTGAATATGTGGTTGTGATTTAAAGTATAGTATATAGTGTGTATTACATTCTTGAAATGCGCGTACAAAAATAATATTGATTATTCTTTAAATATGTCGAATTTTTTTAGTAATTAATCACACTTAAAAGATGTGATGTAAATGTTATTAATCACACTTAAAAGATGTGATCTAAAGTTTATTATCATATGTTTTATTAGTTTTTAATCACACTTAAAAGATGTGATCTAAATGTTTTTAATCACACTTAAAAGATGTGATATAAATGTTATTAATCACACTTAAAAGATGTGATTTAAAGTTTATTATCACAGGTTTTATTAGTTTTTAATCACTTAAAAGATGTGATTTAAATGTTTTTAATCACACTTAAAAGATGTGATTTAAATGTTATTAATCACACTTAAAAGATGTGATTTAAAGTTTATTATCACATGTTTTATTAGTTTTTAATCACTTAAAAGATGTGATCTAAATATTTTTAATCACACTTAAAAGGTGTGATCTAAATATTTTTAATTAGACCTAAAATGTGTGATCTAAATATTTTTAATCACACTTAAAAGGTGTGATCTAAATGTTATTAATCACACTTAAAATGTGTGATCTAAATGTTATTAATCACACTGTGATTAAAAATGACCCCTTTTAATCACACTCCCAAAGATCACACTTTAATAAAATGTGTGATTAAATAACAAACATCACACAAAAAAAGTGTGATCTTTATCTGTTTTTGTAGTAGTGTACGGAGAAATTCTTCACAGAATTCTGGAAATTTTGGCTTTTGAATGACTAAAAACAACTTTGAAATGAACGAGAACGGACGGAAAAATCCCCTGGATCAGGCTGTTGCCGATTCAGGGGTTTGGCTAAACCGGTTGGGACTGAACCGGCGTGTGACGATTAACAAGGTAAATCATTATAAATTTTTAACAAAATTTTAGAATGCTCCTTCGTTTATGCATTAATATATATATATATATAGGGGATGTTGTTGGGGTTATGCTCAAAGAACAACAACTCCCGCTAGGCTGCTACGTGGCTGTACGGTGTCATTTTGGGCCAAAAAACATTGATTTACTTCTCGGCTGTATTGTTTTTTTTTTTTTTTAAAAAGTTGTCCCTTTGTTTTTTCTTTTTAAATAGTATTTCTAAGAAATTCCTTACATTTTCACTGCAACATATTTTTCTATATACAAGTTTTCAACGCTAACAACTGTCTTTAGGACTGTTTTTAGCATTGCTTTTAATAAAAAATAAATAGATTTTGATTTTTGAAATTTACAAATGAGATTGAGTTATTTGTTTGGTAAGTGATTATTTTATTTAAAAAGTCAAAAAAAAAAAAATCAAATATATTTTAACTCATACAAAAAAGTCACAAATTCATTTCTATTCACTTTGCTTTTTGAATGCTTTTTTTGTAAAAGGTGTACAATTAAAAAAAAAAAATCACATTTTAGTAAATAAAATCTCAAAAAAAATCACTTTCCAAACAAGGCCCAATTTTTGTGAGTAATTTCATTTATATTTAGCATGGATCATTAAGAGGTGGTTAATATTGGTATGTGCACAAAAAAATTATATTAAAGTAAGTAAAAAAATGTATAAAATATGTGAAATATGAATTTTTAATAGATTAAATACAATTTTTATATTATTTTATTAAACAACTCATTCAAATAGAAAGCAAAAAAATTATGTTGAGCTTAAAATTCTGTTTACTTTCTTACTTAATTAAATAAAATTATGTAAGAAATTGAAATTTTATAGAAAGGGAATCACACACTCTTTAAATAGTGTGTATTAGATGCATCTTATTATATATTTTTGTGGTATATATTATGTATTTTTTTAGGGGATTTTTATTGATAAATTCTATTTAGAAGTGTTTTAACCCAAAAAGTCCATGAAGGAATTTTTTAACCCATTTTGTCCCATGTATGTTTAGTTTTATTTCATAAAGTCTTTTTTCTTAATTTACACTATTTTCTTGGGCACTTATACCCTTATATTTAATTTTGATACCCTTATAAATAGTTTTTGAACGGTTAACAATTTTATGATGTGAACATTCATATTTTAAAATTCACATTGGTAGGAATGTAAAATTATCCCGTGGGCGGCCCGAAACCCGCCCGTGAGCCGAGACAAGCCCGGCCCGTTGACAATGTGAATATTCACATTGACATGTTAACATTCACATTAATAGGAGTGTAAAATTGGCCCGCGTCCCGTGGCGGCGCGAAACCCCCCCGCGGCCCATGGGCGGCCCGGGGCGGGCCCGGTCCGGTCCGTTGACAATGTGAATATTCACATTGACATTTTGAAATTTGCATTGATAAGAGTATAAAATTAGCCCGCGGCCCGGGGAGCGCCCGGCCCGGTCCGTTAACAATGTGAATATTCACATTGACATGTTAACATTCACATTGATAGGAGTGTAAAATTAGCCCGCACCCCGTGGCTGCCCGAAACCCGTCCACTGCCCGTGGGCGGCAGATGGCGGGCCCGACCCGGCCTGTTGACAATGTGAATATTCGCATTGACATGTTAACATTCACATTGATAAGAGTATAAAATTGGCCAACGGCCTAGGGCGGGCCCGATCTGGCCCGTTGACAATGTGAATATTCACATTGACATGTTAACATTTACATTGATAAGAGTGTAAAATTGGCCCGCAGCCCGTGGGCGGCCCAAAGCCGGACCGCAGCCCGAGGAGGGCTTGGCCTGACTCGTGACATTGTAAATATTCACATTGATATGTTAACATTAACATTGATAGGAGTGTAAAATTTGTCCGCTGCCTGAAGCTTGCTCGCGGCCCGGGGTAGTCCTGGTCCGGCCCGTTGACAATGTGAATATTCACATTAACATGCACATTAATAGGAATGTAGAATTGGCCCGTGGCGTGGCCGCCTAAAGCCACGGCCGGTGGGTCGAGCCTCGAGTTGGGCCGATGGGCCTAGGTCTAGCCTTGGGCTTGGGCGGGCCTGGCCATTTTTTTAAAATTCTTTTTAATTTTTTCTACCAAAATTTTATTATTTTCCACAAAAAAGACACTAGGCCTCGGTGCGGGCCAGGCCTCGGATCGAGCTTTGAATATTCCTTAATCGGGCCGGGCTTCAAAGTGATGGCCCAGGCCCTAGCCTAGGGTCTTAGACTAGGCTCGAGCCTGGGCCCAAACGAAACTTTCCCGGGCCGCGGGCAGGTTTCGGGCAGCCTACGTTCTTTTTTACTATTCCATTAAGTCCTATTTGAGGTAAGAAGACCAAAATATCATTTTCATCTACTTATATTCTATTTAGTCCACATTATTTTCTTATGTTTCAATAAGTCCTATGGGAGACATAATTACCAAAATACCCATAATGTGAATGTTCACATCGTCAATGCGTAGAGGCTCGGGCCGGCCCATATCGAGTCTCGTGAGTGTCCGAAAAAATCCCGGCCGGCCCACGGGCCAAAAAATTAGGCCCAGACCCTAGCCCTAGCAGAAGGGTATTCGGGTTTTGGACAAGCCAATGGATAGAGCCTCGAGTCGGGCCGGTGGGCCTGGGCCTAGCCTTGAGCTTAGGTCGGGCTTGGGCGGGCCTGGCCATTTTTTTTTAATTCTTTTTAATTTTTTTTACCAAAATTTTATTATTTTCCACAAAAAAAGACATTGCGCCTCGGGCGGGCTGGGCCTCGGACCGAGCCTTGAATGGGCCTTAAGCGGGCCGATGGGCCGGACGGGGCTTCAAAGTGATGGCCTAGGCCCTAGCCTAGGGTCTCGGACATGCTCGGGCCCGGATCCAAACCATTGCCCGGGGCCAATTCTATATTCCTATCAATGTGTATGTTAACATGTCAATGTGAATATTCACATTGTCAACGGGCCGGGCCGAGCCTACCCCAAGCCGCAGGCAAGCTTCGGGTAGCGGGCAAATTTTACACTCTTATCGATGTTAATGTTAACATGTCAATGTGAATATTCATATTGTCACAGGTCGGGCCAAGCCCGCCTCGGGCTACGGTTGGGCTTCAGGTCGCCCACGGGCTGCGGGCCAATTTAACACTCTTATCAATGTGAATGTGTAACATATCAATGTGAATATTCACATTGTCAACAGGCCGGGCCGGGCCCACCCTAGGCCGCGCCACGGGCCCTGGGCGAGTTTCGGGTAGCCACAAGGTGCGGGCTAATTTTACACTCCTATCAATGTGAATGTTAACGTGTCAATGTGAATATTCACATTGTCAACAAGCCGGGCAGTAGGACTCGTCACGGGCATGCGGGCTTTTTGGCCGGGCCAATTTTATACTCTTATCAATGTGAATGTTAACATGGCAATGTGAATATTCACATTGTCAACGGGTCGGACCGGGCCCGCCCCAGGCAGCCCATAGGCCGCGGGTGGGTTTCGCGCCGCCACGGGACGCGGGCCAATTTTACACTCCTATTAATGTGAATGTTAACATATCAATGTGAATATTCACATTGTCAACGGGCCAGGCCCGCCCCGACCCGACTCGAATTTTTCCGGGCACCCACGAGGATCGACATGGGCCAGGCCCCTACACATTGACGATATGAACATTCACATTGACTGTGTGAATATTCACATTAGGAGTATTTTGGTAATTATGTCACTCATAGGACTTATTGAAATATAAGAAAATAATGTGAACTAAATGAAACATAAGTAGATGAAAAGGGTATTTTGGTCTTCTTATCTCAAATAGGACCTCATAGAATAGTCAAAAAGAATATGGGTTGGATGGAATAAAACTCTTAGAAAGTGGATTTATAAAAAAAACTCCATTTTTTTAGTAATGTAACATATTTTAGGGTCTAGAGGGTTTTGTTTGGACTTGTGAGACTTACCACGAGTTTCATTTTGATGATCTAAACTGATCAATATGTAGGATTCGTCGAGTACTACATTTATGCAAAAAATCATGCTAAGCAGATATCGATAGCCAATTAATTAGAATACATTTTTGTTAACAAATTATTTTTAAAATAATATTTACTATTGACAAAAATATGATTTGATTAAGTGATTATCAATATTCGATCAACGTGATTATTTTACAGGAATAAATTACTTGAAGAACTCTAAATATTGAAAAAATTTGAAATATCAAAATGGAATCCATAGTAAGTTCCACAAGCCAACAGAATACTCCAATCTAATTTCGAACCGGAGAAGAGCTTGATCCCATATTTTTTATGGTTAAAAAATATTAGTATTATATTTATGACATTATCACAAAATACTAATTTTATTTCTAAATTACAAATTCTCATAAATTTGCCAAAAATTTTACATAATATATATATTTTTTTTTTCTAAAAAAACGTAATGTATATAACCAAAATGTAAAGGAATTTCTTAGAAATATTAGACGTAATCAATGTTTTTTTTGCCCAAAACGGCACCGTAGAGCCGCGTGTGCTGAAAGCACAGCAGCATCCCCATCCCGCCACCCAGAAAATCCTTGCGCAATGCGGTTTATGTGACACCTCTCTCTCTCTCTCTCTCTCCCCTCATTCTTATAGCTCTCTGATCCCGCCACCCAGAAAATCCTTGCGCAAGGCGGTTTATGTGACACCTCTCTCTCTCTCTCTCCCCTCATTCTTATAGCTCTCTGCCTGTTTTAAGCGTCGTAGTTTTCAACAACGATCAAATGTTCTACCCTGACGAGGTTCGGGCTCCGAAAGTTCCCCTCAGACAGATATGGTGATTCAAATTTTGTTTTCCTTTTTATTTACTTTTCATAATTTAACCTGGTTTTCAATTCCTTCGTCTGTGAATTGTGTGTTTTTCTGCAACCTGTGCTTAGCTCATATTCACTGTAATTTATGCGACTGAATGGGAATTGGTTCTTACTCTGTTTTGTTTCTGTGAAATTTTCCTCCCATATTTGGTCATATTGAATCTGAATTAGTTTGTTTATGCAAGTTTACTCCTAATGCATTTGCAATCTCCATCAACTCTCTCTGCTTTCGTAATCTAACGAACATGGATCTAATTCAAGCTCTCTCTCTCTCTCTGTATGTGTGTAATCAAGGATGGCAGCGACAATGCGAGCGAAGATCAATCGGAGGAAGCTGAATAAGCTCAACATTATCGAAATATGGTGAGTTTTCTCTCTAGTTTCTATACCTATCATTCACTCACTTCAATCAAATTGATTTTCTTCTACCTCCTGACAGTGAAGAAATCCAAAATCCATCGATTCAAGGGCTCACGAGACTCAATGGAATTCTAATGGGTAAAGCTATGTAAATTCACCTCAATTTCAATTTTCAATTTCTGTTCTCGACTAACCGTTGGCTTTGTTCGGCTCGTTCGTTCGTTCTCAGCTGGAGTAGTGATTGTCTACGAACGAAAAGTCAAGTTCCTTTACGGTAAGCTTTAGAATCTTATTTGTTTAGTTTTCTCTTTGGCGTATATCTGAATTACAGAGTCTGAATAAGTTTTTCTGATGTGTTTTTATAGATGATGTGAATCGTTTTCTGGTACGTTTGTGAATTCCTTATGTCCTTTATCGATGATCGAATACACTCTGTTTTTTTGCTTCATTTAAATTTTGAATAACGAGAAAAAGAATTCCATAGTAATTTGCGATTCTCTCAGGTGAAGCTAAACGAAGCATGGAAGGTGAAATCTGTTCCAGATCCGACCCTCCTCCCCAAGGGCAAATCTCAGGCCAAGTCAGTCCCACCTTCTCTTTTCTTCTTCTTCTTCTTCCTTAACAATCAGCGCAATTTAGCATCATCTAAGTATAGAGTGAAAATCGGTGCACGATAGAAATTTGATTCGTTTTGCTCATAATGGCGCATTTCATCGTGATTTTAAGTTTCAAGTTTCACTAACGGCGCACTTTAACTTCTTTCTTAACAATCAGCACAATTTAGCATCATCTAGGTATAGAGTGAAAATCGGTGCATGATAGAAATTTGATTCGTTTTGCTCATAATGGCGCATTTCATCATGATTTTAAGTTTCAAGTTTCACTAACGGCGCACTTTAGCCGATATCACAACGTTGAAGTGCATTTTCACGGGAGAGAGGCGTGAGAAATAGGAAGGGTAGGATCGTCAATTCGCACAACTTTTGAATTCTCTCTCTCTCCATTTTCATTTTTTTTTTTTGTTGAAGGTACGAAGCTGTGACATTACCCTATAATAATCAAGAGGCAGAGCTTGGAGAGATCGAAGAGTCGTTTCAACAAACTGGCTATATTGCCATGGTAACATTCCCTTTTTTTTTCTCTACGTCTTTTCTATTTTTTATTTTCAGAAGTTATATATGTGCCAAAATCCCCAACCCAATTCACCCAAAACCCTGTAGGTCTAAACTAAAATCTCTGCTTGACCTTCCCATTTGTGCAGCGACTAGATAATGTGGATGAGCCTTACATTAACAACAACAATCCCAGTGAAAAAGATCAATCAGAACAATACCATCAAGGTTTTCTACTTTCTCCCATAACCTTTTTCTTCTTTGTGATCATTTATGCCGTGTTTAGTTGGAGACTTGAGAAAAGAATTTGGAAAGAAAAAATAAAAGGAGAGGTAAAATATGAATAAAATATATTTATATTTCAATTAATTTCACACGCATTTTTTCATTTTTCTATCCAAATTTTCTAATCAAATCTCCTAACCAAACACAACATTAAACATGTTGATTTTCTGTGTTTATCATCATGCTAGATTTGTTAGTAATATAAATCGCCTAATCCTTCTTTCTCCTCACGGTGATGCCGCTAACATCACCTTATTTGATTCGTATCAGACAGATATGCGGCCATACCATCACTTTGAAAGGTAATTTCTGAATAATGATGTAATGTAAATTTTCGTTCAGGGGGCTTCTTACTCTACTCTCCTAAATGGTTATGTAATAACTCCTATAGTCCTAATCATATGTCCCAAGCAGGGAAACACTGCATTTTGGGTAATTCGTGGGTTCGACTTACTTTTTTTGGGGGGTTATTTTTTGAATGATTTGGCAGGTTTGATATTGAAGGGGACAATGAGACACAGTTGAATTTTAATTCTCAAGAGGACACTCAAATTCCAATACCCTCTCCACCACGTCCAGCAGGGCCTCAAAAACGTAAGCAACATATTAATGCTTCTAATTCTCGTAAACCTGAAAGTTAGAAATTCATATTTGAGTTAAGGATACTTACCATGTTGAACAGTAAAATTTTATCTCAAGTTCAAATGTAAGAAACTATGCTGGTTAGTGATCACTATAAAGGTAAAATATGAATAAAATATATTTATATTTCAATTAATTTCACACGCATTTTTTCATTTTTCTATCCAAATTTCCTAATCAAATCTCCTGACCAAACACAACATTAAACATGTTGATTTTCTGTGTTTATCATCATGCTAGATTTGTTAGTAATATCGTCAGCTAATCCTTCTTTCTCCCTCACAGCTGATGCCGCTAACATCGCCTTATTTGATTTGTATCAGACAGATACGCGGCCATACCATCACTTTGAAAGGTAATTTCTGAATAATGATGTAATGTAAATTTTCGTTCAGGGGGCTTCTTACTCTACTCTCCTAAATGGTTATGTAATAACTCCTATAGTCCTAATCATATGTCCCAAGCAGGGAAACACTGCATTTTGGGTAATTCGTGGGTTCGACTTACTTTTTTTGGGGGGTTATTTTTTGAATGATTTGGCAGGTTTGATATTGAAGGGGACAATGAGACACAGTTGAATTTTAATTCTCAAGAGGACACTCAAATTCCAATACCCTCTCCACCACGTCCAGCAGGGCCTCAAAAACGTAAGCAACATATTAATGCTTCTAATTCTCGTAAACCTGAAAGTTAGAAATTCATATTTGAGTTAAGGATACTTACCATGTTGAACAGTAAAATTTTATCTCAAGTTCAAATGTAAGAAACTATGCTGGTTAGTGATCACTATAAAGGTAAAATATGAATAAAATATATTTATATTTCAATTAATTTCACACGCATTTTTTCATTTTTCTATCCAAATTTCCTAATCAAATCTCCTGACCAAACACAACATTAAACATGTTGATTTTCTGTGTTTATCATCATGCTAGATTTGTTAGTAATATCGTCAGCTAATCCTTCTTTCTCCCTCACAGCTGATGCCGCTAACATCGCCTTATTTGATTCAGACAGATACGCGGCCATACCATCACTTTGAAAGGTAATTTCTGAATAATGATGTAATGTAAATTTTCGTTCAGGGGGCTTCTTACTCTACTCTCCTAAATGGTTATGTAATAACTCCTATAGTCCTAATCATATGTCCCAGCGGAACACTTGCATTTTGGGTAATTCGTGGGTTCGACTTACTTTTTTGGGGGTTATTTTTGAATGATTTGGCGTGTTTGATATTGAAGGGACAATGAGACACAGTTGAATTTTAATTCTCAAGAGGACACTCAAATTCCAATACCCTCTCCACCACGTCCACCAGGGCCTCAAAAACGTAAGCAACATATTAATGCTTCTAATTCTCGTAAACCTGAAAGTTAGAAATTCATATTTGAGTTAAGGATACTTACCATGTTGAACAGTAAAATTTTATCTCAAGTTCAAATGTAAGAAACTATGCTGGTTAGTGATCACTATAAAGGTAAAATATGAATAAAATATATTTATATTTCAATTAATTTCACACGCATTTTTTCATTTTTCTATCCAAATTTCCTAATCAAATCTCCTGACCAAACACAACGTTAAACATGTTGATTTTCTGTGTTTATCATCATGCTAGATTTGTTAGTAATATCGTCAGCTAATCCTTCTTTCTCTCTCGCAGCTGATGCCGCTAACATCACCTTATTTGATTCGTATCAGACAGATACGCGGCCATACCATCACTTTGAAAGGTAATTTCTGAATAATGATGTAATGTAAATTTTCGTTCAGGGGGCTTCTTACTCTACTCTCCTAAATGGTTATGTAATAACTCCTATAGTCCTAATCATATGTCCCAAGCAGGGAAACACTGCATTTTGGGTAATTCGTGGGTTCGACTTACTTTTTTTGGGGGGTTATTTTTTGAATGATTTGGCAGGTTTGATATTGAAGGGGACAATGAGACACAGTTGAATTTTAATTCTCAAGAGGACACTCAAATTCCAATACCCTCTCCACCACGTCCACCAGGGCCTCAAAAACGTAAGCAACATATTAATGCTTCTAATTCTCGTAAACCTGAAAGTTAGAAATTCATATTTGAGTTAAGGATACTTACCATGTTGAACAGTAAAATTTTATCTCAAGTTCAAATGTAAGAAACTATGCTGATATCAACTTCTGCAACTGATATAAAAACTTGAGAGAGAGAACTATTATCCTCCTAGAGATGCTAAATCAGGCCCTCTTGCAGCTGATGAAATCCTGGACCAGCATCCAGAAGACCAAGTCAATCAGCAATCTAATAAACAAAAGGAAGCTATTCAGGTAGCCTAAATTAAACATCTGCAAATACTGTAACTATGTGTGAAAATTTAAACAAATTTGTGATTCAAAATAAATTAACAAACCAGGAATGTGCATGTGATGTCATAGCCCCAGCAGGATCACCAGAGGCAAGGACCAACTCGAAGGAAAGCAAGAAGGCCAGCAGCCTCTGCCATGGATTATGAACGAACTATCATCCCCAATCAAATATACAAATCCTGGCTTCGGAGTACTTCCGATATTGTGCGAAAGAGAAAGGCATGCTCTGATACGCACCTGCCTGTTTATTCCATTCTATATGCATAGACTTGGTGGGTTATTTAAATTCAATTGTGGCAAATTACCTTCCAATAAAATGCTTTCATGCTTTATCCATTTCAGATCCATGATGCCATGTCTACCATGGAGATAGGAAACCCCATGGAATTGCCTCCCGTAGCACTAATCTGTGGGCTTTCCACAACTGGAAATAGAGAAATACATTATCCAGCATCTCTTTTGGAACAACTATGGAGGATAAGTACCATACCTACCCGTGATTTGCCTTCTGGTCAGAGTTCTATGATAGTAGCTCTTAGAATTATCTTTATTAAAAGAATATAAAGGTAAAACTAATCTACAATTGGATGCAGGGAGGAAATCCCCACCCCAGCCTCCAGACCCACCCCAGCCTCCAGAACCTTCTTCATCATCACCACCAGATAGAGCACATTATACTGATCCATTGGGATTTGTAAGCCAATCTATTAATCTTTACTTCAGCATCTCCAAAAACATTACGTACTCTCTCGATAAAATACTTGAATGTGAAGCCTTCAAGATTTTCACAGTGGACTTGGCTCCCAATCGAGGAAGCTTTGGGCAAATCTCGAAACTCACGAGATACCAACTGAAGTCTTCATACCGGGGCTAAGCAACAACCTTGGGAACAATAGTGTGAGGGTGAATGAGGCCAATGTGATGGTCCCGCCTGGAAATTCTGGTACATTATATTCTTATCATCTCTCTCTTTTCTCACAATTCTTTAAGATCAAGATATTCATGGCTGAATCTACTACAGGAGACGAAATAAAATCTATTCCCAGTTCAGGATCTGGGCATGGTTTCCTGTCATTTACTAGCGCATGCCCATTTACTAGCGCATGGTTTCCTGTCATTCCCAGTTCAGGATCTGGGCATGGTTTCCTGCAAGCAATAGTAAATGACCTCATTTTAGTTCTCCTAGGATTGTTCAATTCTCATGTTTTACATCTGCAGATCTCTTGGTGGAAACTGGACCTACACAAACTCAACAACCAATCTTTAATCCGCCCATTGACCTGATGACTGATTCTATTCAAATGTAACATTCTTTTTAAGATTCTACTGAACCACTCTATGTCCTATATTAATTTTCGATCTTTTAATTTATGCGGCATATTGGACTTGATGCCTACAGGACGCTCAAGACACATTTTGATACACCAGGAACCTCTCAAACAGAATCCCTTAATGAGCTAGCCTTTGGATGGAACAAAAATAATGCAGCCCATCTCTTCTATCAAACTTGTGGTATCAACCCATCATGCTCCAAATTTTATTTTTATTTTTTTTTTGGTTGAAAAATCTCTTTCTCAACTTGCAACAATTTTGACTCAATGGAATTTGATAAGTGAATGCTTTCTTTCTGTGCAGTTCTTGCTTCTCGTGATGTCATAAGAGTTGAGCAAGAGGTTCCATATGGAGATATTCTCATTTCTAGAGGGCTAAATATGTGACGGAGTCAAAATGAGCACCTCCAACATGATAAATTTCTTTGGTAATCCTTCTCTTGGATGGATTTCATGTAGACAAATTTTTTGGGTTTTTTGTCTAGTGACTTGCAATTAGAATAGGATAATTTGGGCACGCGATTAGGTATTTAGGCTAGGAAAGTAAAAGGAATAGTTTTCGGAGGTACATATGGTTTTCTTGGTTCCCGACACTCACATTTAGTACTTTGGGCATGTTCGGTGCAGGCTTCGGCAAATTAAAATTTGATAATCGGATTGTAGAATCTAAAAGTGCCCATTTCTTCAATAATCAAATTTTTTTCGCTCTCATTATTTGCTAGCAAAAAATGCATCAAATAGTCTAACACAAATTTTCTAAATAAAAAAGTTGTAAGCAGTTCCATAAGTTACACCAAGCTTGGGCTTCTTTTGTGGAAAGCTAGGATAATCAGAATTTGTTGCAAGAAAGATGAAGGGTGTCTTATAAGTCCATAATTTGTTATGTGTAGCAAGAAGATAGTTCCAACTTACCAAAACATCTAGTTTAATCAGTCTCGTTCATCTCTTTATATGAATTTATTTTTATAGAATCCGCTAAATTTATGACCGGGCACCAGATCTTGTGTTCAAAAAAAAAAAATGCATGCTCCTTGTCTCGTGCCTTTGAACTCATGGTCCCACAATTTTTTTTAATTAATTTTAAATTTTTAAAAATTTAGATCCCATCCACCTTCAACCTATAGCCTAGTCATGCCATTTTTCTTCATCCTCGAGTTTTGAAATATATCATAGTTGTGCCACTCTTTGCTATCTAGAAGGAAGACAAAGATAGTATGTAGTTGTTAGACCCATTTAACATATAGTGACCCAAAGGTGTTTTTACAAAAAAAAATATTAATATAGGTCCAAAGATTGTATAATTTCAAGTGTAAAAACTACATTAAAATGTGTGAAAATATGTAAAAAATAAAAAAAATTCCGATGTGCAATACACACCGTATGCAATCCTGTACAAAATTACGTAAATTTTCACAAACTCACATAAGTGATCTCACAAAAATAGGCAAGTTAAACACAAATTTGCATAATCACGCAAGTTTTAATGAATTTATTTTAATTTGTATTCAATTTACGTATTTTTGTAAAATCACTTATGACATATACCTATATTTGTTTAGTTTTAATTATTGTAATCACATGCTATAGATTCAAGTCTTAGGACTTGTGAATGTATTTATCACATGTGATCTCAATTTGTAATCTCTAAACGAAACTCACGAATGAAATATAAGGATTTAGTATGATGTTGACTTATGTTTTGTTGAGATAAAATATTGCTTCTACTTGTTAAGGTGCCGTTTGGTAACATTTACGTTTTCGGTTTTCCGTTTATATTTACAAAAATTTAAAAAACTCAAATAAAAACTTGTTTGGTAAAATTTTTGATTTATAAATCAATGGTCTCAGTTTATAAATTTGGCCAAAAAATGAAAACACAAAAAATGTGTTTCCATTTTGAATTTTGAATTTATTTTTTTAATCACCCCACACTAGCCACCACCCACCACCATTTTCCACCACCGTCTTCCGTCACCACCCATCTGCCACCACCACCTACCACCACCACTCACCACCTACCCCCACCACCGCCACGCACCAACCACCACTTTGTCACCCACTCGCCACCACCACCACCACCACCACTGCCATCCACGGCACCACCGCCACTACCATCCGCCCGCCATCTACTTGCCACCATCACTCACCACCCACTGCCACCACCATTCACCACCGCCACCACTAGCCACCACCACCACACCAGCCACCACCCACCCATACCCACCACCACCACCACCACCCACCACCACCACCCATCCACTGCCACCACCGCCACCACCACCACACCACCACACCACCGCCACCACCACCACCACCACACCACCACCACCCACCACCACCACCACCACCACCACTAGCCACCCACCACCACCACCACTTGCCACCCACCCACCCCCACCATCCACTACCACCACCACCCACCTGCCATCAATCTGCCACCACCACCCACCACCACCACCACCACCACCATTACCATCACCACCACTCACTGCTACCACCTACCACCCGCCACCCGCCACCATCACCCACCAACCACCACCAACACCCGCCACCAACCACCACCAACACCCGCCACCGCCACCACTAGCCACCCACCACCACCACCCACCGCCCCACCACCCACCACCACCACCACCCACCACCACACCACCACCAGCCACCCACCCGCCACCACCATCCACCACCACTACCACCCACCACTACCACACCACCCTACCACCCACACCCACCCACCCACCCACCCATCCACCAACCAACCACCACCACCACCCGCCACCATCCACCACTACCACATCCGCCACCCACCGCCACCACCACCCACCACCACCCACCACCACCACCCACCACCCACCGCCACCATCACCACCCACTACCCACTATCCGCCACCCACCGCCACATCACCCACCACACGCCGCCACCACTACCACCATCTACTCGCCACCACCCGCCACTGTCACCCACCCACCCACCTACCCACCCACCACTACCACCACCCACCACTTATCCGCCACCACCCACCACTTATCCGCCACCACCACCTACCTGCCACCACTCACTACCACCCGCCACCCGCCACCCGCCATCCGCCACCCACCTGTCACTACCACCCACCACCCGCCACCACCACCACCCACTCGCTACCACCCGCCACCGTCACCCACCTACCCACTACCACCACCCACCCGCCACCTACCGTCACCACTTTCCACCACCGTCTTCTGCCGCCACTTGCCACCACTTGTCATTTCTCACTCTTTTTTATATTTTTAAATTTTTTTAAACATTTTGTCAATTACCAAACGCGTTTGTAGTTTATGTTTTTCTAAAAATAAACAAAAATCAGTTTATAAAATTTTTGTAAATATAAACTGAAAACGTAAACGTTACCAAACACACCCTAAGTATATTGATGTAGGGGTTTGAAATGAACAGTGATTATGAGAATAATTAGAGAGGCAAAACTATGTTAATGAGTCAACAAATTTGAGAGAGTTAGAGGATGAGTAGCTGGGTGAGGATGGAACAAATGGCTCAAGAAGAAGGAAATGGCAATGCACAAATGGGCAACATATCCCGCAAATCCTCAGAAGTTCTCATCTTGATATTAGGAAATGGGTCTTATTTATAGGTTTTTCCTTGGTACCAAAGGATACCAAGTGGCCAAATAAGGTAAAGACATGCGTCCCTAAGGATCATATGGAATATTCTGTCTTAGACTACCAAGCTGAGGTTGCCACGTGTCCCTTTGCATGTACTATATACTATCTATTTGGCACAAGTGCCTCAGTATGTACACTATACTATCTATTTGACAACATTCGTCAGTAACTTCCTTTTTGAACCTCAGCAAATGCACTTGCAGTAGTAATACCTGCTGATGCACTTGCCTTCTCAGTTCAGTTTGGCTAAGACATGCATTCTCAAGACTTTATAGCATGCTATCAGCCATGTTCATGTTTACCTCAGCAACTCTTTCACTCTTAGACACCTAACCACAAACTCTTCAACTTCTCACGGCGAAAGCCATAGCTAGAGTCGTGCCTTGTACCAAGCCAAGGGGGCTTCCTTGGTCCTGCCTATGCAACCAAGGCAGGTCCATGACCTGGGTAAATAGGAAGGGAGTCCCTTACTTTCGGGCTGTCTCTTACTTTCGGGCTGTCTTGTTTTCATCTTCACAAGGTTGCTGTTGTATATTGGTATCTCTGGGCCTGTTATTAGCTCCAACCAGTAAGCTTTGGGGCCTGCTATTACCGCCAAGCTAGTAAGCTTCGGGACCTACTATCAACACCGAGTTAATAATGACTTTCGGGCCTGCTATCAGCCCTATGTTGGTAATGCTTTAGGGCCTGCTATCAGCGCCAAGCATTAGCCTCTATTTGTGGAGGGGAAGCCTCTCTCAAAGGCTGCTATCACCCTAGTGGAGTCTTCCCTCTACAAGTTAGTTATGGAGGTTGTAATTGTTACGGCAGCTATTTTCTTTGGCGAGTTCAAATGACGACGCCGATAATACTAGAGATGGCGGTGCCAACAAAGTATCTCAGTAACTTGACCGTTGCAAGTGCTCCCTCTTCAAGTTAGTTGGCCCTGTTTAGTAGGGCTTATTTCCAGCTTATTTCAGCTTTTAGCTTAATTTAAGCTATTTTGATGTGTTTGGTTCAGCTTAACAATACAACTTATAACTTTTTGTAAGTAAAAAATCAACTTATTCTTTGAGTGGGAGAGGAGAAGCTTAATTTATAAGTCAAAAATCAACTTATGTTCATAGCTATAAGCTATAAGCTGTTAGACTATAAGTTATTATCACTTTCCCACAGCTCTACCAAACAGGGCCGTTGTTGCGTTTTTCTCTTTCTCTTAACAAGTTCAAATGGCGGCGTCGACAATACTTGGGGTGGCAGCACAGACAATACTAAGAATGGCGGCGCAGAGACAAAGTGCCTCAGCAATTTTATCGCCAAATGTTGCCTCCGCAACTTGACTTAGCCAATTTTTTTCATGGAGCTTGTTCAGACTTTTGGTGGGTCAGACCTATTTCGGCCCTCTGTTGACCCACTTCCTTTGGGTTTTAGCCTATGTTCCCTTAATCATTCTTGTTCGCCCAACAAAGGCGACTTTAGCACTTAGGTCCATACTTAATTTTTGTCCCTCTAAACAAAATATTTTTTAAAAATTACTAGTTTGTTTCATCAAATACTTGTTTTGTCTTTGATTTGATGAAAAATTTGATATAAGTTTGATGAAATATTTGGATGCCATTTTCACCAAAAAAATTTATCAAATTTAAATTTCATATAAGATTTGATGAAAAATTAGAAATGCTCTCAGTGCTCTTGAAGCAATTCCATTTATTCATTCACACATTGCACATTAGTTATATCTTTAAATTCTAACACAAAAGGGATAAGTGCTATAACTTAGATCAGCAATTATTAATTTAGAATACTATCTAAACTTATTGTACTTGAATAATTTCTTTAAAATTTTCTCTCACCTACATTTGGATTGAAATTGAGGTCACGTAGTGTGAAAGTAACTTTACCTAATTTAATGTAATATTTTATAAGGTTTTGAGTATAAAGAAATACTATACAAATTAACCAATTTTATTATTGATAGTTTTAAAATTTTAAAATAACCTACATAAGTGTAATATAGGTGAATAAAAATAATTATAAAATTTTAAGACATTATACTTATTTTCTTAAGACAAAAAGATTAATGTAATCTGCTTATATAGTTATATCAATATAATTTTTTACATGATTGATTTGCTCAATAAACATTACAAAAAGAATCGTTCAAATCACTTAAGTAAATTCTAAAATGAATTCATCCAACCTAACAACAAATTTCCAATTGAATGTCCAATTCTATATTATTTATTTCCTTTATTGAAAAAACAGGAGCATATTTTACATAGATCTTCTTTGAGTGTTGGTAAAAACACTCTTGATCCCATCAGTATGAGATAATTGCAACCTCTTTTAATGTTTGTAGTTGCATAACATTTATCCCTAATTCGCTTTCTATCAATTGGAGGAAATATGATGGCATCATCAATTTTTGAACTAAAATATCAAAGGGAAATACTTGAGATCCTCACAATTTTTGATCCCCACAACCTCCAATTAATTTAGGGGAATTTTTTTTAAGGTTCCTGATAATAACAATTTAGAGGATAAAGGACACCCAAAAAAATAGTGATGCATCAGGTCCCTGAACAATTTGGCGCGCATTTTCAATTATTTTGTGGACCAAAATACCCTTGCCAAAATCAACACAGAAACAAAACTCATTCCGATGTCTGAGTTCCATTCCAAGCATCTAGCATCTTCACGAAAAGGAGAACAGCAGAATTAGGATTTCAACATCATCTTCACCATCGACATTAGAGCTTCGTTATCTTCTGCAAAAATCATTCACATTCCTTCCTCACAAATTTCTCTGACCTTCGTTAGAGCTTCGTTTTCATTGCTCATCGTCATCTCAGTCCATCTTTGTCACGTCGCATCTTCATCTCAGGCCATATCAGCTCGTCATTCAAGTTTCATCCTAACTCTGGTAAGTTTTTCTACAATACAACTAGATTTTCTCTGGAAACACAGTTAATAGCATTTTATATTAACCTTCCATAAATTAGGGTTTCAATTTCGTAATAAAAAGTTACCTGAATTTGGAAAAATTTATTTCTGTGTGTTTTGAACTTATTCTTGAACATGTTTGTCTGATTTTATTTGTAAATTTCTCTGTCATTTGAATTTCTCTAATTTTTGCTTGGTGTATGTTTTTTCTTTCAATTTTCTCTGGCATGTTTATTTTAAAAAAAGCAATTTTTTGTGTTTTTATCTTATTCTTGAACATGTTTTTGTAATTTTGTCTATAAATTTCCCTGCTCTGTAAATTTCTCTGTAATATGCATTTTTAATTGGAATGTCTATCTTTTTCTGGAATGTCTATTACTCTCTTGCCTCTGTCTAAATTTCTCTGGTATTTATAATTTTCTCTGACCACATCACATCACTTTCCTCTCTTGTGTGTCTCTATCATGTTTAATTTTCTCTGGCATTTTAATATTATAGACTGGAATGAATGTTTCTTCTTTAAATTTTCTCTGACATGTGTATTTTGAGAAAAAGTCATTTCTCTGTATTTTGATCTTATTCTTAAATATGTTTCTGTGATTTTGTCTATGAATTTCTCTACTTTGTAAATTTCTCTGTAATATGTATTTTTCTCTGGAATGTCTATTACTCTCATGCCTGTGTAAGTTTCTCTGATATTTATAATATTCTCTGACCACATCACACCACTTTCCTCCCTTGTGTGTCTCTATCATGGTTAATTTTCTCTGGTTGTGTATGTAAATTTCTCTAGCATTTTAATATTATGAATTGAAATTTTCTTTGGAATGCAAATTTCCTCAAGAATGTGTAATTTTCTCCGGAATGTCTATTTTTCTCTGGTATGTTTATTTTGTTCAATTCTTGGTTTCAGTGTGGTATAATTTTCAGTGGCATGTTTACATTATTTTGTTTATTTTATCTTGCTAATTGTGGAA
Organism: Camellia lanceoleosa; assembly: GCA_025200525.1. Classification (NCBI taxonomy): domain Eukaryota; kingdom Viridiplantae; phylum Streptophyta; class Magnoliopsida; order Ericales; family Theaceae; genus Camellia; species Camellia lanceoleosa. Next base: position 96,936,766 of record CM045762.1, read on the forward strand.
TGGAAATTTTCTTTGGCTCGCCATATTTACTTTTTTCTGTCATTCATTTTCTCTGGTATGTTTACTTCTATATGTAATTTTAACAATTATTGAAAAATTCTCTCCCATGTTTATGATGTTTTGTTGATTTTCTCTGACATTTAATTTTTAATGTCCAATTTTCTCTGGCATGTCCAATTTTCTGTAATTTTCCCTCATCTGTAATTTTCTCTAACATCTAAAATTTTCTCTTATCTGTAATTTTCTCCCTTATCTGTAATTTCTCTGATATGTCCAATTTTCTCTGGCATGTGTAATTTTCTCTGAGATTTAATGTTGACATCTCTATGTTTTAATCATTGTCTAGAAATGGCAAAATGTAAAAGCACAGAAACACCGGAAACACCAAGCAAGAAGCAGAAACTCTCTCAGTCTTTTTATGAGCTACGATCAAAAACCAGCAGCAAAGCATTGGAAACACCAAGCGAGAAAGAACAACTCTCTCAGTCTTCTTATGATCTAAGATAAAAAACCAGCAACAAAACACCACAAACTCCTCGCCAAATCACACAAGGTGATGAAGCAACTAGCATCCAGATGAGTACCCCAACTTCAAAAGACTCAAGCTCAAGGGGGAAAAAACCTGTTAAACTCCACATAAAGAGAGCTCACTACAACATTCAATTTCGATCCAACCTTTCATCTGTTGTCTCCTTTTTTCAAACACTTAAATTCAATTCAAAACAACTTGTAGAGCTTCAAAAGACCCCATTCTAGTATTTGATCCAAGCTCTAACCAGTGGAAGGATGGATCCAAAGAAATCTAGGAAATCCGATGATGATACAGTTGCCATAATCCAATGTTACAATGAAAAAACAAAAGCATTCACAGTTGGTAAGAAGAACCTGACCTTCACAACAAATGACATGACCTTGATTTTTGGTTTGGAAGGAGGTAAAGGAGCCATGTCATTAAGATACTCTAAAAAGCCAAAATCTGCATTTCTAAGGAGAAGATTCCAAAAGGACACAAGGCTCACTAGTCCTGTTCTTAAAAATGCCTTGGTCAAAGCAATGAAAGGCAAGCAACCAACAGACTTCAAAGATGTAGCAATCATTGTTACATTGTACTTGTGTCTCACCCTATTTTTTGCAACAAGTGGGAATTCAATAGGGTGGGTTTTTATAAAGTATGTGGAACCTCTTGAGTCAATGAAACAAGATGGTCGCCGAAGCAATCACATCAACATTGATTGATTCTATCATGGCATTGCACAAAACTCGAGAAAAAGTTACGGGTGTGTCATTGCATTGCTAGTAAGTATAATATCCATTCAAATTTTCGTTATCATACTTACAAATTTGTGTGTTTAGAAAATTTTATTTACTTTAATTTTTATCACAATATTGGTTATGTGAACATGCAACTATCATTGACTCAGAAGACAACAACACAACTGACTTCCCAAGATGTGCCAGGGGGAACCTGCAAACCTTGGCGAAACAGTTGCAGAAGACACCAGTCCACTCTCTTGCACCTCGAAGGGTTAGATTCCTATCGCTACTGAAATCTCAGTGAAATTCCAAAATTTCTTTAACCACTGCTTTGTTTCCCTCTTTGTGCATTGATTGATTAAGATCAATTTTTTCTGAACTATTAATTTATGTTTTCTTTTTTGGTACCAATTGATTTATTTTTGCCATTGTAATCAATTTTCTCTGCAATCCAAATTTCTCTAACCACAATTGTAACACATTAACTTATATACCCTGATTGATTTTCTCTATTATTTGAATTATGTTGCTTGTTTCATAATTTTCTCTGGCCAATAAAATTGTTTCTCCTTGTGTGTAATTTTCTCTGGCCCATAACTTATGTGCCTTGCATCGTTGATAAACACTGTTTATTTATGCCATTGTAATGAATTTTCTCTAGAATCCAAATTTCTCTGACACAATTATAGTCAAATTAACTTATATGCCTTGATTGATTTTCTCTGATATCTAAATTATGTTGCTTGTTTCATAATTTTCTCTGCCTCATAAAATTAACTCCTTGTCTGTAATTTTCTCTAGCCCATACAATTTTCTCTGAAGTTTGTTTCCCATTAGTATCATTTAGATGAATTTTATTTTCTTTATTTGAATTTTTTCTCTCAGTGAATTTTGTAACATTTCTCTAATAAAATACAGATAGATACCAAGGAGCTAGTCAAAAACCCATCAGAGGAGTTTTGTCTTGGTAAAAAGACGAAGAAAGAATCAAAAAAAGCAATTGTCAAATTCAAGGAGACATTACAACATTCATCTGAAGATCAAGCAATTGTCAAGTTAAATGAAGAAGCAGAAGGCAACATAGTAAAATACGAAGCCAGTAATGGACAAGAAGATCAAACAAGCAGTGAAGAAGGAGAAGCCAGAAAAGAAAGTGAAGAAATAGAAGCAGAAGACAAAGAACAAAATGAACAGAAAAAAGAAGACAGTGAAGAACATGATGAAGAAGAAGATGAACAGCAAGAAGAAAATAAGGAGGAAAGTGACGAAGAAGAATGTAATGAGCCGATGGACCAACAACGTGACAGCATTTGTGGCTCAACAATGCATCAGCCTCAAGAATTTGAGGAATCAAAGGATGCCCAAATTGCTGATCTACGTCAAAGACTAAAGGCACTTTCTCAATCTAAAAAAGAAGAAGAGAGAAATTGGATTGAATTACTTGCTATCACTTAACTCAAAACTTCAAGAAAGAGACAGCACAATCCAACTGAAACTAAGGATGTTGGAGGTTCAAAAACAAGACGATGCAAAAACAATTCAACAGTTGAGGTGTTCAATTTCGGAGCTTGAAACTGAAAATGCTAAATTGCATGAACAAGTTCAAGAACTATCAGTCCAACTAGCAACACAACCATACCGAACACCAACACAACTTCAACCACAAGGTCAGTGAAAATCTTAAGCCACAAAAAGTTATGTCCTTGTGTCAACATAACTCAGAGAAATTTCTATTTATTATAATTTTCTATGTCATTGGTAATTTTCTCTAGAAGTTATATTTTTCTAAACACATTAGTTTTTGCCACTTATTTCTATTGATTTCTACTGTTCATTTCATTTTTTCTATCTATTTTCTTATTTAATTTTTGGGGCTTGTTTGATTTTCACTGTGTATAGTTGGAATGCAAATGGAACAACAACCAACAACACAACAAGAACAAATGGCACACAAAGAACAACCGAAACAAAAGACGAAAGTCTATGGTAACTAGAAAATATTAAATCAAATAAATTTACATATTGAAATATCATCTGTTACTTCAGAGAAATTTTACTTTTACTAATATTTTCACTGTCTACAGTAAAAAAAGATCCGACATCAATGATAAAAAATTTGAAGGCAAAAGAAAGGAAGGAAAAGCAGCACGATCCAGAATTTCAATATCCCAAAGTTGCGAAAGTGACTAGAGCTTTAAAACAAGCTGCAAAGCAAACTGAGCAAACCACGAAGGGCAAAGAAGTACTTGATACTGATGCGTACATCTTGCCTCAACCTATAAACATCAGAAAATCTTGGGTCTTTCCACAAACTCTACCGATTTCAAGATTGATAAAAGATCATGTAAAAGACATCTTGCAGCACATATCAAATGTGTCTGGACTTGAGTAAGTACAACAAACAAAATAGAATATAACAAACAACAAATTACAAACTAATATTGCATTAACAACAACTAAATCCCTTCTTTGTCATCTTGTAGGGCTTTAATTTGGACAAGTGAGTTGAATCTCATTACCTTCAAAGACATTGGAAACCTAATAAAGCAAAAATAAATTGCCAACAATGTAAGTATTTCATCAAAATTTCTCTACAATGTTCCATCAGCCTTTATAAACCAATATTACAATTATAAATCATATTTTTCAGGTCATTGATGCCTATGGAGAGATCCTTTTGGCTGACCAAATGAGAGAGAGACAAAAACCAACTTCATTTTTTTTCACATTCATGAGCTTAGTATGTTACTACTATTTTATTTGATTTTCTCTGGAATTTACTTACTACTTTCTCTTCTTAAGATACTTCTTGAAGCTAGTTGTGTCACTAGTTTAATTTTCTCTAGCTAGTTATGTGCATTTAAAATTTCTATGTGTATATTTCTTAAATTCCTGTCATTTCAACTTTCTCATAACATAACCATTTTTTGATTTTCTCTGACCACAGAATTTCATCAAGATGACAGAAAATCAATTTTTTCGAGTGTCCTTATTTGACAAGTATATTGAAACAGCATGGAGGAACTACAGGTTCCTCCATTTCCCAATAAATACTAGAGGTAATGAGAAGTCCACACATGGAAATCACTGGACCTTGCTTATCCTGGACAAACAAGACAATTTGTGGAAGTTCTACAACTTACCGAGGCCAATGAGGGATGATGCAGAAGACAAATATGTCAAAGATGCAAAACAATTGGTAACGAATGCAAATTTCTCTGATCCATCATAATCTTTATGTGATGATAATTTTCATAGAATCCCATTGATTTGTCTGTAAATTTCTCTGTTATTTAAAAATTATGTTTTTGCAGCAAGATTATGTGCAGAATTTTTTGAAAGCTTGCCTTGAAAGAGAAGCTCAATCACAACCCTCTTTCAAATTGATAAACTCACAAAACACAAGTTACGACTTTGAGTATGTCAACAATGCTCCACAACAAGAAAGTGATTCGTAAGTTTCATACATCTATAAATAAGATAATCTCATTTGTATGTTTCTTAAAACTAACCATACATATAATTTGTATGCAGTTTGGATTGTGGCCTCTTTGTCTGCTATATAATGAAACAATATAGCAAGCATGAACCTATCAGCTCCAAATTGTCCACACAAGAGATAAGGTTGATGAGGGCAGAACTCATAGAGAGATTTGTGACCGAAGTTGGCCGGTCATGGACTGAACTAATTGAAATACCTCCAGAAGAAGAACCAAAAATGTAATAGTGAAACTAGTGAAAAAAAGACAATGTACATATCCACTCAGAGAAAATTGTCTCACATATATGTATATATCCATACAGTATTAACTATTTAGTTTTTTGTTGATACATTGAAGGAATGATGATGTTTTTTTATATATATCCTTTCTTGACTAATGTAAATTTCATTTTTTTTTATTTCGACTAATGTAAATTTCATACCTATCAACAGTTATATATATATATATATATTTTATTGTGACTGTCAACACAATCCACACAGAAAATTGTCTGCAGAAATTTCTCTGGTATGATATTACCAGAAATTCACAGAGAAATTTAACTTGTATCGTTCCAAGGAGATGCCTATATGATCATGTAATTTGTAATGCTTTGTGTTGCTACAAAACAATCATCAAACTCAACAAAACACAAAGCTCACAGTAATTTTATCTGCCACTGGAAAATTTCATTGGATGAATTTCAAATTTCAAAACACAATGCCCAGATAGTTTTCTCTGATAGTGGAAAATTTCTCCAGATGAAATTGAAGGATTTGAATGGTGATAGAAAATGGAATTTATGAGTTGTGAATTTCTCTGGGTTGAGTGATTTAGAGATGAAGAATTTCTCTGGGTTGGTGAGGAAAATTTCTCTGGCTTTGACAAAAATTTCTGAGTTGAAGTCAGTCCAGAGAAATTCTTCCCTAGTCCAGAGAAATTCTCAACTCAGAGAAATTTCAAAAGAGCTTAATTTTGTTTCTTGGTTGTACTCAGTGCAGTAATTTTGTGTATGCTCTGTCTGGTGTGCACATTTCTTGAAATGACTGATATAAAGTTACCAGAAATTCACAGAGAAATTTAACTCATATCATGCCAAAGAAGGTGCCTATATGATCATGCAATCTCTAATGCACTGTGTTAGTACAAAACAATTATCAAATTCAAAAAACACAATCCAAACAGTACTTTTCTCTACTATTGTCAAATTTATGTGGATGAATTAAAAGCTTCAAAACACAATACACAGAATTTTCTCTGCCATGGAAAAATTTCTTTGGTTGAATTTGACAAGTATTACAAACCCACTGCCTATAGTATATATCAACAAACACAATGCACAGTTTAACTAATATTGGAAAATTTCTCTGGATGAATTTGATTGATATTATTATATACACTGTCCAAAAAATACATTTCACAAAACAAAATACACAAAGTAATCATCAAATGTATTATTCGATCAATAAAATATATAATCCTCAACTATTTAACAAAGGTTCCTTGCATGTCCTCTTATTATGGTGACCAATACTCTCACAACGACTACACTTAATCACCCTTTTAAACTCTCCAGTAGAAGCAATTCTGTTCTTCTTCGGCCTCCTAGCTGGTCTCTTACTCAATGGAGGTAAAATCATAGCATCTTCAATGCTACACAGAGGTTTTTCAACAGTTGGAACTGGGCCAATCGAAAACAAGTATGCTTGACGATACATATCAGTATGAAAAAATGGTTCAACAAATGAATTCAAATTGTTTCCACTCCTAAAAATTGTAGCAACAGCATGTTGACATGGATACCCATTTATTTCCCATTTTCGACATGAACAAGTTCTCAACCCAAGATCAACCATAACCGAAGGAAAACAATGCACTTCAAAGACATTATCAGATGATAAACTCACATTCCATGTCCTCCCATCCAAAAAAGACTTCTCCAATACACTATCCATACGAGGACACAAAACTTTATTCCATTTACTAGAGAGCAGCCTCCTATCAGACCTCATATTCATGATTTACAACTGTATCATGTCCACCAAATTTATTATTGGCAAGTGCCGAGCTTCTCGTATCCATGAATTGAATGACTTAGCAACATTTGAATACATCTCACCATAACGTTTCCCCGCAAAATATGTGTAGACGTCCCCGAACGCACCGGGAGGGAATCCCCCTCCCCCCGGTTCTATTCATTTGGGCTCACTACAATTCAGGACTCAATGTCGCGGTCCTGTATCTGATTCTCGCAGAGTGCAATGCAAGACCGATGAAATCATCAAAGAGTCCAAATCCGGCAAATCGTTTTTGAAAACAGATTTTTTAAAAGAAGTGCCAAACATGGACTGCTTTGCCAGATACAGAGTCGCCACCTAAATATTTTATTTTGGGAAATTTAGGAAACCCTGACTTGTTGCTGTAGACACCCCATTTTTGACCGACCTTAAGACTCAGACATCACCAGTTGAGCACTCGGTGATATTGCATATCGTGCTCGTTCAGAGGTTTCAGAGTCTCGGCTGCGAGCCTTGCCTCCGAATTTCTGGACTCTTTTGTGCTTTGCCTCGGTTTGCGAACCAGGCTCTGTTTTCTTTGTTTTCTCTTCCCAAAGGGAGGGAGAAGTCTCGTAGACCATCTCTCAGTGGCCGTAGGCTACGTTTCGTGGTCATAGGCCATTTTGCCCGTTTGGAGCCCGGTTTCCGATTTTTCGGTGTGCCTCGGTTCGGGACCGCTTAACCACCTCCGTTTGCTTCAGTTTTTGGCATACACCTTATTTACTCCCTTTTGAGGGACACTGAGGTCCGAGAGACCAACTTCGTGGTTGAACACCACTTCCGGTGCTTAACAGCCCATTTTCGGGGCCCCGGGCCTCGCGTTTCGGCCCCCGAACCTTCGTTTTACATCCGTTTTGGTTCATTTTTGGTGGAGACCTTATTTTCATGGTTAGGAAGCTTGTAGAAGGGCGGGAGGCCAGTAATTGTTCTAGCAACCAGTTATATTCCAATCATCGCCCTCCGACGCTCGTTTTTCTCACTTCAAAGCCAATGTTGACCACCCTAAGCCCACTTTCTTCAACCCTAACCTCCATATTCGTGTTGTACACACCTGGGAGGCCACAAATATGTTATGGCCGGCCAATAATTCCATTTGACCCTTTTGAACCCCTCCTAAAAGTGGGTTGTTCTCTCTCCTAGTTCACTTTCTCCGGATTTGAACCACATAGCCGTGTTGTGCACACATGGGAGGCCACCAATATGTGGTGGCCGGCCACTATTTCTTGTTGAACCTTTTGACCCTTGGCCGGCCGGCCATGGGGAGGGCTGGCCGGCCACCTGCAGTCCCAATAAGCAGCCGGCCATGATCCTTGCATCATATACATTGCAGCAGTGACCTATTTTTCCCTCCAAAACTTGTATCCGAGGGCCAACCTTTTTGGAGGGAAACCTAACTTATTTTCCCTCCCTTTTTTCCCTCCATTTCTCCCCATTTTTTGTCTATATAACGGGGCCTCCAGCTCTGGTTTAGGGGTTGGAAAAATTGCCTTGAGCTTGCATATACATCCCTCCTCTCTCTCTCTCTCTCTTCAAGCTTCAAAACATCAAGTTCTACACCCCTTTCTTCATCACCATCTAGCACTACACTACCACTTCCATTTCCAGCAGCTTGGAGCTCTTCTCAAAGGCTAGGAGGCACCATTTTTCAATCCAAGAGGCAGCCAAGGCTTGGTCTTCAAGGGTAAGCACCATTTTCCCCTTTTTTTAGCTCATTTTTGTACCATTTCTTAGCCCTCTTTGCTTACTGTTTTGAGCTCCGGCCATAACTGGAAATGTCATTTTTTTGAGCTCATTTTTCTATTTCATTAAGGGTCTTACCCTGTTTGGGACCCCCATCTTGCACTTGCTTCATTACCCTTCTTTATGCCATAATTTTGCATAGTATTTTTGGCCTATATATAATCTGTTTTGAGCTCTATCATAAACTGTGAAGTAACTTATTTTGAGCCCTTCTTCAATATTGAAGAAGGGATCATCACTGTTTGGGACCTCCATGTGTCACTTGCCATTGAACCCCTCTTTGGTCCCCATTTTTGCATGATTTATTAGCCTATTGTGTCTCTGTTTTTGGACTTTGGTCCGAACTGAAAATGGCCATATTTTGACCCCCTCTTCATGTTTCATTAAGGGTCTATGGCTGTTTGAGACACCCTTTGTATACTTCATGTTGTAGCCCTCTTGATGGCCTCATTTTGCATGATATTTTGAGCATACTTATATACTGTTTTGGGGCTGGTGCTAAACTGTAAAAAGCCATATTTTGGGTCCCTCTTCAACATTGTTGAAGGGCCCTCACTTTTTTGAGACCTCCAGCCACTACTTGCTTCTTTGTCCCTTTGTTGGCTCATTTCTTGCATGAGATCTTTGGCATACTTGTATCTATTTTTGAGACCTGTCATAAACTGTAAAACATCATATTTTTGTCCCCTCTTCAATATTGTAGAAGGCCCCTTCTCTGTTTGGGGCCATAATTTGTGAGTTGCTTCAATACCCCTCTCTTGGCCCTATTTTTGTATGCTAATCTAGCCTCATTTGTGTTCCCCGTTTGGCCATGCTTTAAACTGTAAACATGCTTTTTTTTGGGGCTGCCTAGCTTCTGTCTTCACACTTCATGTTCAAATTATGCATGCATTGCATAGCTATAGGCCATTTCATGCACCAAAATTCATGTTTCGGGACTCGTTCCATGCATCGGGTTTCATTTCGCCATGTTTCGGGGCTGTTTTGCATATCATTTTGCTACTGAAATTTGCATGTTTGTATATCATATTCCATGTTTTGCCATGTCGTGTTAGAGTGGCATTTTGGTGCCTTAGGGTCGGTCCTCGGTTTGCGTGTACGCGTGCACGCATCTCGAGTTGTCTCATTTTTCATCATCATGGCCTCTTATGTGAGTGTGACTGAGGTCCACTCATGTTAGTGTAAGCCCATATTGCATTGTGTATGCCATTTCATTCCATAGCATTGCGTATGCTAGGTTGTATGTTAGCGCATTGTGTATGCCATGTTGCCACGTGTATCGTGTATGCCATCTCATAGCATTGTGCATGTTAGGTTGTATCTTAGTTGCATTCATGCATGTCATGCATATTGCATTGTGTTTGGGATAGGAGTTAGCCCGAGCACGGGAAACGAGGTACGTTTCGTACTCCAAGTGACGAAACGTGTCTCAATTCCCCAGTCACCGACACTTCGGATTGTCCATGATGGAGTTAGGTCTTAGTTGTATTTTCATGTGCATTCATTTCATATTGAGTTGTGCAATTTGACTCCTCGGCCATCATGCATCGATATACGTGATTGGTGGCACGAGGATCGAGACATGCATACATTTGTGAAAATACATTGCCATGCCCCTTTCCTGCTCTCTGTTGCAGCAAAATGAAGAATCAGCAACTTTTCGGAGCTTGGCACACATTTCAAGAACAAGTGCAAAACAGAGGCTAACTGGGGCATCGCCATGGATTTCCGCACAAAGGCAACCCGGACATGCATCATTCATCATCCGGAGCGGAATCAAGGCAGTCCCTGGCTTGCATGCCAGTTTATTGTTTTCTTAGTTAATTTGTTAATTAATTAGGAATTTGTACATATTTGGACTGTATTATTTGGACTGTACTATTCTTTTATTTGGGACTGTATATTTTATTCGGACCCTCTGCGCGAGGGCAAAACTGTAATAAGTGTGCGTGTGTGTGATGTATGTCTTCCAACCCCACGTCTTTCTCCCTTTTACTTACCAGCTTATGATGGTTAGATTAGGGCATGTTTCAAGTAGCATACAGCATGATAGCATGTTTGCATTCATTCATCTGTTTTACATGCACCGGGCTCGGCGCATCATACTAACTGCATTTGTATTTCAATTTCGAGTTGAATACTTGTTAGCTGTTGCATCTCATATGCCATGTTTAGAATAGCCGAGCCTATGTCTAGTTGCATTTTGCATGTGTTGCATTAGCCATCTTAACATGAACTAGGATCATGTATTTGATTACTAACTGGTTTCTGTTTTGGCTTGGAGTACTCAGTAAGTTTTATGCTTTAGCATCCTTGCATGTGTGTGAGTGATTGCCATGATAGCATGCTTACCATGAGGCTATGTGCTTATATGATATAACTGCCTGAGTGCTTGTGGGTGAAGGTTGGGTTATTTGGATTGGAACAAATCATTGACTGTGAGTCTTAAGCCCACTAGATAGTGGCAAAACCATCTTTTCTAAGCCCACCGGAGGGTGGCAAAATCTGCATTTTAAGCCTACCTGCGGGTAGCAAACCATCTTTCAAAAAAACAAACATGAAATGTTCTGTTCCAATTCAGGCGACCCGGTCTATACTTGTATGCTGTGCGCATCACATAGTAAATCTAGGCTAATAACCGGAATAAGAACACATAATGTTTTCGAAACTCGATATCATGGTTAGTAGAGGCCGATCTTTAATCGGGCGAGCGGGGGTGCTCACGAAGTGACCTTCCCCAATCGTACCCAAGTTCTCGAGCCGAGGCAACTTTGGTGATGACGGACACGTGGCCTTTGGCACCGAGTCAGGGTTTCCTAAATTTCCCAAAATAAAATATTTAGGTGGCGACTCTGTATCTAGCAAAGCAGTCCATGTTTGGCACTTCTTTTCTAAAAATCTGTTTTCTCAAAACGATTTGCCGGATTTGGACTCTTTGGTTCAGATTAAGAACCGTGACACAAATCGAGTCCGAGCTGTAGCGAGGTCCCCCCCGCAGGCTTGTTACAGTTGCCTAAGGCCATGTGTCCGTCATCACCAAAGTTGCCTCGGCTCGGGAACTTGGGTACGATTGGGGAAGGTCACTTTGTGAGCACCCCCGCTCGCCCGATCAAAGATCGGCCTCTACTAACCATGATATCTAGTTTTGAAAACGTTATATGTTCTTATTCTGGTTATTAGCCTAGTTTTACTATGTGATGTGCACAGCATACAAGTATAGACTGAATCGCCTGAATTGGAACAAAACATTTCATGTTTGTTTTTGAAAGTGGTTTGCTACTCGCAAGTAGGCTTAAAATGCAAATTTCGCCACCCTCGGGTGGGCTTAGAAAACATGGTTTTGCCACTATCTAGTGGGCTTAAAACTCACAGTCAATGCATTATTCCAATTTCGACAATCCAACATTCACCCACAGGCATTCAGGCAATTATATCACATAAGCAGTTAGCCTCATGGCAAGCATGCTGTCATGGCAGTCACTCACACTCATGCAAGGATGCTAAAGCATAAAAACTTACCAAAAAAAGCTATGTTAGAAATCCATGCATGATCCTAACTATATAGAAATGCCTAATGCAACACATGCAAAGATGCAACTATAATAGGCTTGGCTATTCTAAACATGGCATATGATGATGCTACAGCTAACATGTATTCAACTTGGAATTTGAAATACAAATGCAGTTAGTATGATGCACCGAGCCCGGTGCATGCAAAACAGATGAATGAATGCAAACATGCTATCATACTATATGGTAATTGAAACATGCCCTAATCTAACTATCATAAGCTGGTAAATAAAAGGGAGAAAGACGTGGGGTTGGAAGACATACATCACACGCACCCACACTTATTACAATTGTGCCCTCACTCGGAGGGTCCGAATAAATAATACAGTCCCGAATGAATAATTACAGTCCGAATAAATACAAAATCCTAATTAATTAACAAATTAATCTAGGAAAGCAGTAAATTGGCACGCAAATCTGTGGACCGCCTCAGCTCTGTTCCGAATGATGAATGATGCATGCTCGGGTTGCCTTTGTTGGAAAATCCCTTGCGATGCCCCGGTTTGCCTCTGTTTGCAATTGTTCTTGGAATGCGTACCAAGCTCGAAGGTCACGATTGACGGTCGCAACAGAGCGACAAAGGGCATGGCAAAGTATTTTCACATATGTATGCGCATTACTCTTCAGGGAGTGTAGTCCTCGATCGTCGTGCCACCAATCACGCATCTCGATGCATGATGGCCGAGGAGTCGATTTGCACGACTCAATATGGAATGAATGCACGTAAAAACACAACAGGGCCTAGACTCCATCATGGATAATCCGGAGTGTCGGCGACCGAGAATTGAGACACGTTCCGTCACTCGGAGTACGAAACGTCCCTCGTTTCCCGTGCTCGAGCTAACTCTTATCCCAAACACAATGCGATATGCATGACATGCATGAATGCAATCCTAATATGCAACCTAGCATACACAATGCTATGAGATGGCATACACAATGCACGATGTAACAAGGCATACACAATGCTCTAACATACAACCTAGCATACGCAATGCTATGAATTGAAATGGCATACACAATGCATAATGGACTTACACCAACATGAGTGGACATCAGCCACACTCACATCAGTAGCCATGAGATGAAAATGAGACGCTCGAGATGTGTGCACACATGCACGCAAACCGAGGACCGATCTTAAGGCACAAATGCCACTCTAACAAGGCATGGCAAGGCATGAAATATGGCATACAAACATGCAAATATCAGCACTGAAATATGATGCTAAATGGTCCTGAAACATGGAAAAATGGCACCCGATGCATGAGATGAACCCCGAAACTCAAGACTAGGCACATGTGTTAACCTATAGCTATACAAAGCATGCATTATTTGATCATGAAGCATGAAGACAGAACCAAGGCAGTCCCAAAACATGAACTTTTCCAGTTTAAAGCATGGCCAAAAGATGCTAGCAAGATGGACTAAAATAGCATGTAGTTTTGACTAGCAAACATGGTTTACAAGGCAAGTATAGGATGCACATGGAATCTCACCAAACCAGAAAAAATCAGTGAACAAAACATGCCAAAAAAAGTCCAACTAACCACTGAAGGGAAGCCAACACATGCAAAAATGGTGAGCTCCTTTAGAGGGTTATGCAAGGGATTATTAGGCACATACAAGATGGACACTTAGCATGGCACAAACAACTATGAAAATCAAATATGATAGTCCCAAAACTCACCAAATTGACCCTGGAAAGTGACTTCAATGCATGCAAGATAGGGCCTCTTTGGAAGGTCAAAAATGCTAGTAAAAAGGAAGAGGGGTGAGAGGGTCACCCCTCTATGATTTTGGATCTCAAAGGCACATCAAGGCCACTAAAAATCCACTAGATTTCAGTGGCCAAGAGGCCAAAACAAGGTGAATGCGACTGGTCTAATGCATGGCCTTAAACATGGAGAGATGAAGCATGCAAAGGGGGAAGATGACCCCAAACAGAAATGGGACCTTAAGAAAACTTGAAGATGAGATGAAAGCAAGATATTTTTCAGTTTATAGCAAATCTCTAAAGTGAACACAAGTAGGGCTAACCTATCATGCAAAAATGGCCCTAAAAGAGAGATTAAAAGCAAGAGGCAGAAGCTGGCCCCAAACAGCAATGAGCCATTCAACAAAGTTGAAGAGGGGCTCAAAAAAAGGTACTTTACAGTTTATGACCAAGTCCAAAACAGCTCACAAATAAGACTAAAATATCATGCAAAAATAGGCCTAAAAGAAGGATAAAGAGACAAGTGGTAGTAAAAGACCTCAAACAGTAAGAGGTCCTTGATCAAACATGAAGAGAGGTTCAAAATATGACTATTTACAGTTCATGACCAAGTCCGAAACAGCTCAGAAATAAGACTAAAATATCATGCAAAAATAGGCCTAAAAGAGAGCTTAAACGCAAAGGGTGAGGAGGAGACCTCAAACAGAAAAAAGTCATTGATCAAACATGAATAGGAGCTTAAAATATGGCTATTTATAGTTAGGGTCGGAGCCCAAAAATGCAAGCAAAATGGGCTAAAGTATAGAGCAAAATAATGCAAAAAAAAAGAGAATTGAAGCTTACCCTTGAAGAGTAGCAAACCAGCAGCTTTTGGATCAAATTTTTGAGCCTTCAACCTCTTCAAATGTCCTCCAAGGTGCTGGAATGAGTGATGGAGGTGTTGTGTTATGGGTTGTAGTGTAAATGGTATAAGGCTCTTAGGGTTTTGAGGGTTGAAGTAGAGAGGGAGAGAGATATAATGCAAGAGCTCAAAATCAAATTTTGTAACCCTTCAAAATAGAGCTGAGGGGCTGGTTTTATAGAGGAGAGGAGTGGAGAAAAGGGGGGAAAAATCAAATTCAAATTTCCCCCCCAAAAGACCCCCCCATCGGACCACGAGTTTGGGGAAACAAGGGGTCCAACTGGAAGGAAGCAAGTGAGAGGAACATGGCCGACCAGTTCAAAAGGTTCAGGTGGCCGGCCGGCCACCCCCCCTGGCCGGCCGGCCAGGTTCAAAAGGTTCAAAAAAGAATTAGTGGCCGGCCACCCCACAAAGGTGGCCTCCCATGTGTGTACAACACAACTATGTGGAGAAAAACTAGAAAAAGTGAACCAGGAGAGAGAAAAGCTAGCTTTTTGGAGGGGTTTAAAAGGGTCAGGAACAATTACTGGTTGGCCTACCCATGTAGGTGGCCGACCAGGTGTGTACAACACAAATATGTGGTTTAGGGCTAGAAAAAGTGGCCCGGGAATGGTCAACATCAGCTTTCTAGCGAGGAAAACGGGCGACGGAGAGCGATGAAGGAATAAAGCTATTTTTTTGAAACACTTGCTGGCCTCCCACCCTCCTGCAAGCTTTCTAACAATGAAAATAAGGTCTCCACCAAAAATGAGCTCAAACCGGTGTAAAACGAAGGTTCGGGGGCCAAAACGCGCAGTTCGGGGTCCCGAAAATGGGCTGTGAAGCACCGGAGGTGGCGTTCGACCACAAAGTTGGTCTCTCGGGCGATAGTGTCCCTCAAAAGGGAGGAAATAAGGCGTATGCCAAAAACCGGAGCAAACGGAGGTAGTTAAGCGGTCCCGAACCGAGGCACACGGCCAACGGCTCTGAAAAATCGAAAACCGAGCTCCAAACGGGAAAAATGGCCTACGACCACAAAACGTAGCCTACGGCCACTGAGAGATGGTCTACGAGACCTCTCCCTCCCTTCGGGAAGAGAAAACAAAGAAAACAGGACCCGGTTCGCAAACCGAGGCGAGGCACAAAAGGGTCCGGAAGTCCGGAGGCAAGGCTCGCGGCCGAGACTTTGAAGCTTCTGAACGAGCACGATATGCAATATCACCGAGCGCTCAATCAGTGACATCTGAGTCTTAAGGTCGGTCAAAAATGGGGTGTCTACAGTTGCCCCTCTTTGACAGAACTCGAAAGTCATAAGTGACGGGAGTGAATGTCAAAGCCCAGAGACGACCCATTTTTGACAAGGCCGAAGACTTAGACAAACAGGCGAGATAAACAAAGATGTGCCCGCAGGCAGGGGCAAAATGCAAAGCGATATGCACAAAGCCGAAGATACCTCGTGATCATGCAAATGCAGCAAGTTGTAATGAACCAAGTATTCTCAAATAGATGCAACAGTTTTAAGCAAGAATGCAAAGCAAAACTACATTTCATGCCGTTGAAGAATACGGAGAATTATTGAATTCTCACTACGTCTCACACGGAGGGGGATACAATACCTGTGCGACTCATCTGGTCGCACCAGCCTCAAATGAACCGTACATACAATATCGTGCCTGAAAAGAAGGAAGAAACTCAACAAGCACAACACAATTAGCAACATATGTTCAGTGTGATATCGAGCGCAAACAAATGCGGTGTTGATGTGTGAGTGCATCGCAATGCGAGAAGCAATGCGCGTGATAACGTGAGTTTAAGCAAGGAGGATGACAGTATCAAGGAAACGTGCATAACAATGCAAGTTATATGCATGAGAATGCAAGCGACGTGCGTAGCAATGTAGGATGAGTGCAAACTAGAATGCGAGTTTATTGCAAAACAACGAGCAAAGTAATGCAAGTTTCTGACGAGGATGACTCGATAGCGACCTCCGGTTTAACTCCCGGAGGGGTCGCAAGATATTTAAAAAGGATACACCTCACTTTTGACGAATGACGGTGAAAGACGCACTGAAAGTTGGAGTTGACGTTCCGGCGGTGCGATTTCGCAACGGAAAGTGCACTTTTCATGTACTTCTTCGGGTCCCGGGGACTCCAATCATCACCAAAATTTGCAGGGACCTTGGTGGCCACCTAGGGACACTGCCGGCCAGGTTTGAGAGAGAGGGGAGGCCGCCGGCCAGGGGTGAAGGTGTGGGATGGCCGGCCTGCCAGAAAAGGTGGTCGGCCGGCCACTTTTCCAAAACCGCGGGCATTTTGGTACTTTCACTCTCTTTCTTTAAATCCATTCGGCCAAAGCACTTTTCCTCATAACTCCAGCTTCGAAAACACCTTCTCTACCTTCCTAGACCACTTTCTCTCTCAGATCTGTGCTCTATACGCGTTTTCCAACGCCCCACGCAAGTTGTTTTCGCGAAATCTTTCAGTTTTCGTCAATTTAAACCGATTAAATTTTGATTTCGGTGCTTCTTTTCTCATTTTCGCCACTTGAGGTAAGTTTGTCTCAATATTTGGAAGATTTTCTCAGGAGTTGACTTTGGTTGACTTTTTCATTCCCCAAGAGTTGACTTTTGTTGACTTTTTCCAATTTTGGCTCATTTTGCTCATTTTTGCTCCTTTTTGCAAATTTCTTGAAATGGCCGGTCATTTTCCCCAAGGTGGAGGTCCTCCGGGTGTAGGAGGTGATCCGGATATCATGGCTCTACCGCCGAGGGTTCGGCCATTCATTCCCGAGAGGTACAACCCTCCGACACATGTCCTTCCTCAGGCAATTTTTCATCATTTTACTGATTTTGATGACCGAGCGCCAGCGGATTTGTTGTTGCGAGAGCCGGAGTCCCACCTCTCTGTAACCACGCCCGCGGGGAGCCTCGCTACAGCTCGGACTCGATTTTGTTGTTGCGGTTCCAAATCTCGAACCAAAGAGTCCAAATCCGGCAAATCGTTTTGAGAAAAACAGATTTTTTTGAAAGAAGTACCAAACATGGACTGCTTTGCCAGATAACAGAGTCGCCACCTAAATATTTTAAAATGGGAAATTTAGGAAACCCTGACTCGGTGCCAAAAGGCCACGTGTCCGTCATCACCAAAGTTGGCTCGGGAACTTGGGTACGATTAGGGAAGGTCACATCGTGAGCACCCCCTCTCGCCCGGTCAAAGACCGGCCTCTACTAACCATGATATCTGATTTTGAAAACATTGTATGCTCTTATTCCGGTTATTAGCCTAGGTTACTATGTGATGCTCAAGACAAACAAGTATAGATCGCCGTCTCAATTGGAACTAAACATCTCATGTTTGTTTGTGAAAGATGGTTTGCTACCCGCAGTAGGCTTAAAATCTGATTTTGCCACAATCTAGTGGGCTTAACAAACAATTGATGAATTGCTCCAATTCGGATAACTCAACCTCCACCCACAGGCATTCAAGGCGCTTATATCACATAAGCATTTAGCCTCATGGTAAGCATGCTATCATGGCAACACTCACACGCATGCAAGGATGCTAAAGCATAAAACTCACCGAGTACTCCAAGCCAAAAGCAAAATGATTAGAAATCATGCATGATCCTAAGTATATTGAAATGCCTAATGTAACACACACAAAATGCAACTATAGCAGGCTCGGCTATTCTAAATATGGCATGTAAGATGCTACAACTAACACGTATTCAACTTGGAATTGAAAATACAATGCAGTTTGTATGATGCGCCGAGCCCGGTGCGTGCAAAACAGATGAATGATGCAAACATGCTGTCATACTATATGCTAATTGGAGTATGTCCTATATCTAACCATTCAAAGCGGGTAAATAAAAGGGAGAAAGAAATGGAGGTTGGAAGACATACATCACACTCACACACCCTTATTACATTTATGCCCTCGCGCAGAGGGTCCGAATAAAAGAATAATACAGTCCCAAATATTACAGTCCAAAATATTACAAATTTCTAATTAATTAAACAAATTAACTATGAAAAGTCGGCATGCAAGCGTGGACCTCGCTTCTGAAGGTTGATGTATGTTGTAGCTGCCTGGCGCAGAAATCCACTGGGATGCCCCAATTAGCCTCTGTTTGCAATTTACCTTGAAACGCGTGCCATGCTCCGGAAAGTTGCCAACTCAATTTTGCTTTGCAGAGCGGGAAAAGGGCACAACAAGGTATTCCACAAATGTATGCATGTCTCGATCCTCGCGCCACCAATCACGCATACCGATGCATGATGGCCGAGGAATCGAATTGCACAACTCAATATGGGATGAATGCAGATGAATGCTACAGCAAAACCTAACTCCATCATGGGTAATCCGGAGTGTCGGTGACTTGGGGATTGAGACCCGTTCGCCACTCAGTCGAACGTGCCTCGTTCCGTGCGACTAACTCCTATCCCGAACACGATGCAATATGCATGAGATGCATGAAATGCAACTAAGATACAACCTAGTATGCACAATGCTGATGCAAATGAGATGCCTCGAAATGCGTGCCCATCGCATAAACCGAGCCGATGACATAAAGGCATGAAATGCACCGATGGACTTACACCAATATGAGTGGGCCCCAGCCACACTCACACGGGATGCCAGAATGATAAAAATGAGGTGCCTCGAAATGCGTGGCCACGGGCGCACAAACCGAGTCAATGATGAAATGCAAATCGTGTAAAATAAAGTGCCTCAAAATGCGTGCCCGCGGACACGCAAACCGAGGCGATGATATGTGATGTAAAATCGGATAAAACCGGTGCCTCGAAATGCGCGCCTACGTGCATAACCGAGGCGATGATATGATGCAAAATTGATAAAACGAAGTGTCTCAAATGCGCGCCCATAGGCACGCAAACCGAGGCGAAGATGAAATGCAAATCGGATAAAACCGAAGTGCCTCGAAATGCGTGCACACGGGCACGCAAACCGAGGCGATGATGTGAAATGCAAATCGGATAAAATAGATTGCCTCGAAATGTGTGCACACAAGCACGCAAACCGAGGCGATGATGAATGAGATGCAAATCGGATAAAATAGATTGCCTCGAAATGCGTGCACACGGACACGCAAACCGAGGCGGAGGCATACGCAATGCCAATGACATGGAAAATGCAGATTGGGCTTACACTAACATGAGAGGACCTCGATCGCACTCACATAAGATGCCGCTGGATAAAAGCGAAGTGCCTCGAAATGCGTACCGGGCACGCAAAACCGAGGCAATGCAAAAATGATACAAATGGCATCTGAAATGCAACGATGGGCTTACACCAACATGGGAGAGCCTCGGCTCACTCACATAGGAGGTCGGGATAAAAGCGAAGTGCCTCAAATGCGTGCCAGCACGCAAAACCGAGGCAATGCAAAAATGATACAAATGGCATACGAAATGCAACGATGGGCTTACACCAACATGGGAGAGCCTCCGCTCACTCACATAGGAGGCCGTCGGATAAAAACGAAGTGCCTCGAAATGCGTGCCAGCACGCAAAACCGAGGCAATGCAAAAATGATACAAATGGCATACTGAAATGCAACGATGGGCTTACACCAACATGGGAGAGCCTCGGCTCACTCACATAGGAGGCCGTCGGATAAAAGCGAAGTGCCTCGAAATGCGTGCATCAGCACGCAAAACCGAGGCAATGCATTAAGGCACAAAATAACGTGGGTAATGATATGCAAGCATGGTAATGAAATTTCAGCAGCTACATGAGGGAAAACAGCCCGAAAACACAACCGAAGCGCACCAAAGCGAAAATGATCCCGAAATGCGATAATGTGCACCAAATGGCTTATGGCCACACTAAACATGCACAATTGATACATGGCAGCAAAAACACTAGCAAGGCAGTCCCACGAATGGCTGATTTGAGTAGCAAAAATCGCCAAAATGTAGACAGAGACATGGCAACAAAATCATACAAGATTAGTGGCCAAACGAGCATTACAAAGGAAGATGGCATATACAAGCAGCAAATGAACAGAGTCTCTTCTACAACATGAAAGGGGGCCCAAAATAAAGCATATATGCTGTAAATCGCAGCCTCTAATTCATAAGACAAACATGCTAGAAATGGAAGGCAAAATGGAGCCAAAAGAGAGTATAACATGAGACATGTAATCTATACACCAAATGACCAAACCTTCTTCATGAAACATGTAAAGGGGATCAAAATAAGACTAAAACCAGTAGGGGTCGAAGTCCTAAAAACAAACACAAATAGGTCGAAAATTACATACAAAAAGTGGCACACTTGATGAAATGGTATATATAATGGCCAAATGAAGTTGAGCTATGCTACAATGTTGTAGAGGGACTCATTTTAAGCACAAAACCAGTAGGGGTCGGATCCCCAAAAACAAACACAAATAGGTCAATTTTAGCATGCAAAAATGTGACAATCTTGATGAATATTGAAGGAACTAGTATATACAAATACCAAATGGAGTTGACCCATTCTACAATGTTGTAGAGGGGCTCAAAATGAGCACAAAAGCAGTAGGGGTCGGAGCCCCAATTCTCAACCAATTAGAGTGTAGAAAAAGATCAAGAAAAGGCCCTAAAAGTTGGTTTTAGACACTTACCCTTGAAGACTTGTCTTTCTTTGCTTTTTGGCTTTGATTTGTAGCTTCTCAACCTCTGAAATTCACTTCCTTGCTGCTGGAATCGAATTTGTGGTGGTGAGGCTAGGTGTTGGTGAAGAAATCAAACAAGACTTGGAGTTGTTTCAAGGTTTTTGGTTATGGAAATGAAGGTTTTGGCTATGGAACTCTTGAAGCCATTTTTTCTTCTCTCAAACCAGCTGGTTCGGCTCTTCATTGTGCCCAAGAGAGAGGTCAAAAAGAGGGCTAAGAAGATGGAAAATATCTAGGCCAAAATATCTAGATATTTTGAGGACAAAATATCTAGATATTTTGAGGGCAAAATCGAGATATTTTGTTCGGCCCCGAAGTGGGCATCAGAGGCCCCAGTGTTCCCCGGAATGATGAAACAGAGGTACCTGCCAAAATTGAACAAAAACCGATGCAAAAGCAGCTCGGGGACCAAAACCGCGGTCCGAAAAAATTGCCGCACCTAAGTGGTGTTCGTCACGAAGTGGGTTTCGAGACCCAGTGTCCCTCGGAAGGACTAAACAGAGGTCTCGCCAAAACCGGAGAAAACGGATGCGAAATGAATGCTCGGGGCCAAAACGCGTGGTTCGATCCGAAAATGGGCCGCCGCACCTAAGTGGTGTTCGGTCACGAAGTGGGTTTCGAGACCCTAGTGTCCCTCGGAAGGACTAAATGCAGGTGTCTCGCCAAAAATGAACAGACATCGATGCAAAATGAATGCTCGGGGCCAAACCGCGTGGTTCGATCCCGAAATGGGCGCCGCACCTAAGTGGTGTTCGGCCAAGTGGGTTTCGAGACCCCAGTGTTCCTAACTATAAAACAGAGGTTCGCCAAAAATGAACAGACATCGATGCAAAATGAATGCTCGACCAAAACCGCGGGTTTGGTCCCGAAATGGGCCACGCACCTAAGTGGTGTTCACCGAAGTGGGTTTCTGAGCCCCCAGTGTCCCTCAAAATGCTGAATCAAAGATGTATGCCAAAAATGAATAAACAACAATGCGAAACGAGCGCTCCGGGACCAAAACCGCGTGGTTCGGATTCCCGGAAATGGGCCGTCAAGCACCGGGAGTCGTACTTGGGACCGGCGGGTTTTGACCCCGTGTTTCTTAGCAGGTAAAACAGAGGTTCTGCCAAGATTGATCGACAACAACACGAACGAGCGCCAGACCAAAACCGCGTGGTTCGTTCCGAATGGGCCGTCAAGCACCGGAGTGGTACTTGGGACCGGCGGGGTTCTCGACCCCAGTGTTCCTAACAAGGATAAAACAGAGATGTATGCCAAAAACCGGAGAAAACAGAGATGGTTGAGGTCCCAACCGAGGCACACGGCCTAACGGCTCAAAACCAGAACCGGACTCGAGGCAAAATGGCCTACGACCATGAAATGTAGCCTACGGTTATTGATGACGGTCTGCTAGACCTCTCTCCCTCAGAAAGAAAAACAGAGAAAACCGAGTCCTGTTCGCAAACCGAGACAAGGCACCGGAGAGGGTTCTAAGTCCGGAGGCAGGCGACGGCCGCGACTAAACTTCCGAACAAGCGATATGCAACATCACCAAGCGCCAATCGGTGACGCCCGAGTCTTAAGGTCGGTCAAAATGGGGTGTCTACAGCCCCTCTTGACAGAACTCTAAGTCATAACAATGACGGGAGTGAGTGTCAAAGCCCAGACGACTCCATTTTTGACAAGGCCAAGACTTAGACAATCATACAAGAGAAGAGATGTGTGTTCGCAGCGGGGGCAAAATGCAACCGACAATGTAAGAAGCCGAGGGTAACTCAATGATCATGCAAATGCGTAAGTCAGTAATGAAACACATATTTACAATAGATGCAACAGCTTTTAAGCAAGAATGTAAAGCAACAACTACATTTCATGTAGTTAAGAATGCGGAGAATCATTTAATTCTCGTCGCCTCACACGGAGAAGATACGATACTGCGCGCATTAAATGGGTCGCACCGATTTCAAATGAACCCTACATACAATATCGTGCCTCATGTTGGGGATCTCTCGCTTCTTCTTGATTGAACCGCAGTACTACCTTTCTCCCCGACTATGGTTGCGCTTTTCCTATTCTCCAACAGGTGACAGACTAGGTTGATTCAAGATCCAGATTGAGGCGCATATACATGCTATCTCAATCTATGGGCCGCCATACGATTTCAAGCCGAGGATATACCCCGGTATTTAAACCAGACTTTAGTCTCGAAATCGAACCTTGTGTTCTAGGCATGAGCCATTCGAACTCTAGTTTCCACCGCTCGGTTGGTCTCCTAGGAACTCACCGCAAAACACAGTGTGGCTATACCAGACCATCTAAGTCGTTTCGCACGACAAACACCAAAGGAATTGCACCTTTAGAGGATTTAAGGTCTCCTAGACCGGGAGTGCACAAGACAATACGATGAAATGTAAGTAAAATGCAAGTACGAAAAAAAAACAGCGCGAATGATGATTCCACAAAATAGTGCGATGGAGGTGAAATGCACAGGACAAGACTTGGCACACAGCTTACGACAGAATTTTGTTCGTTTAGCACGCAGTTCGAAACACAACACTCTACTTTATCTGGGCACACAGCTCTTTTTGGCACAAAGTTCATTTCGGACACATTGAACTGCTTTTTCTTGGGCACACAGCTCTTTCGAGCACACACCTTCTTCGCACAGTACCCCTCTGCGCACACATACTTCTTTTTCAGCACATACCATTCTTTTCGGGCACACAGCTCATTTTCGCACACAAATTTCGTTTTTCAAGCACACTTGTTTTTTCGGGCACATACAAATTTTTCCGCACACAAATTTTGCACATGCCTCCTTTTGGGCACACAAATTTTCATTTCACGCATTACTGCTGCACACAAATTTTTTTCAAGCACATTTCATTCCCGCACACAAATTTTTTTTTAAGATTTCACTTTATTTTTCCCAAGACACACTCCTTCTTTCGAACAATCATTTACAACTGCACACAGTTTTTCGCACACACTGCTTTTTCGGCACACACCATTGCTTTTTTTCAGCACACACTTTTTTTGCACACAAATTCATTCCTGCACACAGCTGCTTTTGAACACATAGCTTGTTTTTTCAAGACAAATTCTTTTTTCGGCACACACTCTTTTTTCTAGCACATACTGCTTTTTCTGCACACACTTGCTTTTTCGCACACACTCATTTCGCAAATTGCTGCACACACTCCTTTTCTGGCACACAAATTCGTTTCCGCACACACTGCTTTTTCAGCACACAGCTTTTTCGGGCACACAAATTTTCGGCACACACTGCTTTTTCGGGCACACAAACTTTTTCAGCACCTGACTCATTTTTCGGGCACACAGCTTTTTCGCACACAATTGCTTTTTGAGCACACATTCTTTCGGCACACAAATTTTTTCTGCACACACTTTGCTTTTTCAAGCACAGCTTCTTTTTCTAGCACACAAATTTCATTTCGGGCACACAAATTGCTTTTTCCGCACACAGCTCCTTTTCAAGCACACACTGCTTTTTCAGCACACAAATTTCGCTTTCTGCACACACTCATTTCCGCACACACTGCTTTTTCAGCACACAAATTCGTTTTCAGCACACACTCCTTCTTGAACTGCACAGCTCGTTTTTGTTTGGGCACACAGCTCATTTACGGGCACACAGCTCGTTTTTCGGGCACACAGCTCATTTCCGGGCACACAGCTCGCTGTTGAGGTGAACACGCAGCGCACACTTTGAAGTCTGAACACACAGCTCAAACATTTGATGTCGAACACACAGCTCGTTGTTGAGGTGAACACACGGCACACTTTGAAGTCTGAACACACAGCTCAAACATTTGATGTCGAACACACAGCTCATTGTTGAGGTGAACACACGGCACACTTTGAAGTCTGAACACCTGACTCAAACATTTGACGTCGAACACACACTCATTGTTGGGGTGAACACACGACACTTTGAAGTCTGAACACACTCAAATCTCGATGTCGAACACACACTTTCGTTGTTGAGGTGAACACACGCACACTTTGAAGTCCTAACACACAGCTCAAACATTTGATGTCGAACACACAAATTTCATTGTTGAGGTGAACACACTAAGACACTTTGAAGTCCGAACACACTCAAACATTTGACGTCGAACACACAACTCATTGTTGGGGTGAACACACGACACTTTGAAGTCTGAACACACGGCTCAAATCTCGATGTCGAACACATTTCGTTGTTGAGGTGAACACACGACACTTTGAAGTCTGAACACACAGCTCAAACATTTGATGTCAAACACACAAGCTCATATCTTAAGGTGAACACGTAGCACACACTTTGTAGAAGGTTGAACACACACCAAACTTTTGAATTTCTGAACACGCACTGCTTTTGATTGTGAACACGCACCCATAACACAACTCGCCGATCTGAACACATGGCTCATAACACAAGATTCTTTTAATTTTGAACACACAGCTCATTCTCAACGAGCAGATGCATTTACGTAATCCTGCGTGTTGAAACAAACTCGGATGCCCGACATTTTTCCTTTTTCTTTTGCTTTTTGCTGCGGCCGAAACTCACTTCAGATAGGCCCTGGTTCTACTATTCACACTTATCGGGGTGGACCACGAGGCTTTCGAAGAACAAATTGCTTTTGCACAAATGTGGAACGGCATCAAGGCACTCTAACACAAAATGATTTTGTTTTTGAAATTGAGAGATGAGTTTTTCGACTGTATTGAGCCTACCATCGAACACAAAGAAACGACTCAACAAGGAAATAAAAGGCACACAACCTAGACACATCGAGTAACACTCAAACGACTCAAAACAAGAAACGAGATAAAACAAAAAGACACGACACTCGACGCGTGCAGGAGCCTGTTTCACCGGGTAGTGTTTCCCACCCTTTCTCATTTGTGATTCTCACATCACTCGCCCTCAAGCTCGCTTTTTCGAAAAAAGCCCTTTCCTCACTTTTCCTCTCATCGCACATCTCTATTCTTCAATCTCTCATTTTTTTAATCCCTCCCTAGGTGGTTGATGGATAAACAGAAGATGCGGCTCATGCCCCTAGTATTCTCGCTAGATTCTCTTTCTTGTTCACAACAGGAGTTTCTCCTGAGGGATCACGTTACAATTGGGTGTGCAGCGGATCCGCTACTGACATCGATCGATGATGCCCTGCTGGGGAGTTTGGACATGGTTAGATCTGGCCTGATGAGGGGATGGGGATATGTTGATCCATTCCATTTGTGCTTCAGACTTGGCTTGATACTGCTTGGTCGGAGGATGAGAGAGCTTTCTGCCCTCTTGCTGTGCCCTTCAGTTGTGCCTTTGCTGGGAGGTAGAGTGCCCTTCTTGGCAAGTATGTTGATAACGGGGAAAAAGACAGAGAACCTGACTCAAATGTGCCCCTAGTTCGTCATTTTGACCATTTTTTTTTATTTTGGTTTTCTCCTAAAAAAATTTGACCAAAATGAGAGTTAGATTAACATGCTTGTTCGATTTTTGATTTGAAATCATGCAAGTCAGGCTATGAGCACTGAAAATTTTCCTTTTTTGGGTCCAAGAAATGGCCTAGTTTTTGGAAAAGATGGAACAATTTTCGAGAAAATTAGCCAACCTCAGTAAAAATCCTCAAAAACTATTTTTGCAAATGGACACTTGCTCAACGAGCATGAAACCTACTCCTGAGATGCACAACCTCGGATCCAAAGGAAAACTGCCCCGTGCTTGAAGAGAACTGCATGGCAACGGAAAGTTGCCCCTTGTTTGAACGGCAAGATCAAGATATTGAATGGCAACGGAAAGTTGCCCTTGTTTGGATAGCACCGCAACAAGATTGTAGTCATCCTCGAGCGATGATTGCAATCGAACTCTCCTGATAGAGAAGGCAAGGATGGTTAAAACCATTACATGGACACACTTGATTTTGAAGTGTTTATGGCTGGACTTCAGAATGAAGTTGCCTACGTATCCCAAACATGGGAATCAAGCCTTACGTAGTTCGGGGTTAAGGTACACTCGTGTATTAACCTCTCCTTTTCAGGCTCTAACTTTTGCCAAGGCGCCCGTTGCAGGTTTTCGACCTTGCGAGCTTTGTTCTTCTTTTCTTTTCAATTCTTTTTTTTCTTTTCATCTTTTTTCATCATTTTCTTCATTTTTCTTCTTCTTTTTTTTTCTTTTCATTTCATTTTTTGCATTTTTTTTTTATTTTTCTCTTGCTCTAACTTTTGCCTAGGTCGCCCTTCCGGGTTTTCGGCCCAACGAGCCTCTCAAAGGGGAAAAGTGTAACAAGTCCATGCCAAATGGTTTTAGGATTGAAACCCTCTGTATCCAGGAGAGTGGCTGTTGTATTGACTTACAGAAGGATCCACCTTTGGCTCTTCGAGCACATCGGATATTTTTTGCCCCTAGTTCGAGAGGTGCTTCTGATCTAGCTTTGCAAGCTTCTTTTGACGACTTCTGATCTTCTTGATCTGACTTTGGTGCCTCTTGTTCGAGGGCTGCTTCAAATCTGGCCACACAGGCCTCACATTGTGGTTGACCGTTGAACATTCTGAATTCAAGCTCAAGGTTCGGAAGCAAAGGGGTTGAGTCTCGAGGCTGAGAGTGATCCTAAGCTGCACAATCTCAAGAGCGATTCCACACATGTCTTCGCAGATCACAAGAAACATTTTTGAAATTTTAAGAAAGACAAATCGCTCGTCTTTGAAGACGATGTAGGATCACTGGATCAAAGCCAGGTCCTTCTCAAGACTCACGCTAACAAGCATGATTTCATTCATTAAAGGCTTAGCACGCCTCTTTTCTCTCAATTTGATCAAAGTTTTGCAAATCCCGAGGAATTCCTCCTCTTTGTTTTCACCGCAGTTGTTCAAAAAGGTTTCAAAAACTTAGGTCAATACAATGGCTTCAGGCACAGAGAGCGTGGAATGCATCGCCATTTCATTCAAATCCCAAGATAACTAGCACACGGCGAAGCAAATGCGAGAGCGTGGAAATCACCTTCTGTTTCATTCAAATCATGGACACAATTGGCTCCTCGCGTAAATGCACTCAAAACAAAAAAAGACAAACACAAACAAAATGGGGACGCCCGAGGTAACACCTCCTAATCACCCGACCTCTATACAATGGGATCGACTACAACAAGGCAGCACTTAAGCAAAAGACCGACTCAAAACAAAGAGAAAGACTCAAAACAAAATCGACAAAACCGACTCAACACCCAAGCCGAATCACAAAATTAGCATACGCAGATGCTCAACATAGTGCGTAAACGCCATATCTGAAATACACCAAGCGCCTCAGTGGACCAACCCATGATCACATACTTGCAGATCCTCGAGTCCAACAAATCGGCGGTGGCGGACTTTTGAGGAGGTGGTGGGAGGATAACCTCATTGTCGATCAAATCTTGCACTTCATGACGAAGGCGAAACAACTGCTTGCCGTGGACCGGTCTGTTGGTGGTATCGCAATCTGAGGTAGCATCGTGTGTGAGAGGGAGATTCTTTGGCAGCGGTCGAGGCTCGAGGGGTGTAAGATGCCCCTCGTTAGCCAGAATTTGAAATGCCCTAGACAGAGGCATATAGAGGGCATGAAAGACTCTGCGCCCTTGAGGAGGATACTTCGAAGTCTAAGGCTTCTTGCTAGACGCACTGGCGAAAGGGTCGGCAGGCATTGTCTTGGCTTTCTGATCTTTTCCGGATGCAGAGTTGGGGATGGAAGGAACTGCTCGGCATGACGGGCCTATCCTGGTTTTCATGCAGCAATCGCCCTCTACCGAGTGGAGAAAGCATCGTCCACAATTTTGGCCATGACCGCAAATACTTGCTGTTTGTTCATCCCCCCAGCTTTCAAAGCCTCGGCTGCCCGCAGCAGTTGCTTGATGGGATCGGTGTCTGCCTTCGTTTTATTCTTACTTTTAGCCTCAGCTGGATCATGGGTTTGGGTCGCTGTTGACATGTCATTGCCATAGCTTAAGACAGCCTCGGGTTGGCTGAGCTCGATCACAATTCGCCCCAATAGCGGGGGCTCCTGCGGTGCAAAATTCCCGGCGTATGATGCAGCTGGCGATGAAACTGACATTCCGTAAGCCAGATCTGCCACGGACCTCTGAAGGTCACCAATCATTCCCATTAATTCAGATGTGGTGGGCTCACGAGCTTGACACAACTGGGGCGTCCAGATCGGGTGAGCGGCAGGCGACCTAGGTGGATGTGGCACCTCAACATTGGTCTCATCCTGCAAGATGATTCCTTGGTCTATTGCGGTTGTCATAACCACAATTTCTTCCGAATTTTGCGTCATCACGAGTCTACTAACTGAACTGAGGTGATGTGACTGGTGACTAACGGATCAGATGGACTGGACTGGTGACTAACGGATCAGATGGACCGGACTGGTGACTGACGGATCTGATGATGTAACGACCCCAATACGCTTTGATTCAACTATATCTTTTGGAATTGAAGCTAGGTGCACGTAAAGTTATTAAAGGTTCGGTGAATGTTTGTGGAGACTCTCATGTGTTATTTTTGGATTTGGGGATTTTGATTGAGGTGGCAATATGATGGTAAGGTAAGATTGAACCAAAGAATTTGATTCGGATAGTTATTTTACGAACAGCTGCCACTCTTTTGCCCTTTTCTTTGTCCACATTTTGAATTTGGATATGAGGTTAGAACCATTGGAAAGCTTATTTCCGGGGCTTCAATTTGGACACAAGAACGACCTAAAACGGAGTCCGGATGGGAAAGTTACACCTGTTTGAAGTTTTGGAATCATCTTTGTGAGTAGGTCCGCTCGAGCGGGAAAAGGTGCGCTCGAGCGGAGTTTTCGGGACAGCAGCTTTTAAATCGTGATTTTGGATCACTTTTTGATATTTTCTTTCCCCTTCTTCTTTCCTTTTCTCCCTAGTCCGAAACCCTAGCCCTAAACTCTTGAATTCCTTTACTTTGATCATGATCCACCATGATTTTTGGCATCAAGGAGGGAGATTAAGGGAAGATCAACGTTTTTATCCGATTAGAACTTGGAATTGTGAAGGCTCCATCTCTAGCTCACCTTTTTGTTTGATTATTGAGGTAAGGGTTTGTAAACTCTTTAATATTTGCATCCATAAACAGATTTGAGTTGCTTCCATTGCTTATTTGTGTAAATTCCATTTATTTGGAGTGTATAGAAGAAATTGTGGATTTTGGGATTAAGGGTTTGAACAATGGGGATTTTGAAAGATTATGGATGTTTTAAGTATGAAATTGATGATTGAAATGTTGAAGGGATGTAGATTGCATGTAGATTTATGTTGAATTATGTTGTTTTGAAAAAGTAAGATTGAAGGTTTGAATGTAAAGTTGGAACTCAAATTGGAAATCCAGTTTTTACAGAAATTAGCCGTTACGCCGGAGCGGAGGAAGTCCCGCTCGATCCAGAAAATCGACCTCCCAGTAGTTTTGTATTTTTTATGCGATCGCTCGAGCGTAAAGTGGCGCCGGCGGGAACCCATTTTTCGGAAAAATTATTGGTTGCTCGATTTTGAATGCTCATCCTCTGGTATTTTTAGAATAATATTTTGATGACCTTAAGATGATTATAAATTCATGCAAATGTAATAGCTCAGAAAGAATTCCTTAATGATTTAAAAAGGAAAAGGGAGTTAATTTGTAAGTTATGTTTGTGTACGAATGCACTCAAGGAGGACAAGCGCCCATTGTAACTCTGTGAGTAATAGTACTACATATATACATCAATCTTATTATGATTATGCATATTCTTTTCCATGGCAATTATGCTAACATGGTTGTATTTGAGAATTGGTGCGAACATAGAAGGATTTGGCAACTATTGAGATGGCTCAAACTATTCTCAGATCCCGTCCACGATTAATGGTTATCGGTATTGTACTATAGT
Organism: Camellia lanceoleosa; assembly: GCA_025200525.1. Taxonomy (NCBI): domain Eukaryota; kingdom Viridiplantae; phylum Streptophyta; class Magnoliopsida; order Ericales; family Theaceae; genus Camellia; species Camellia lanceoleosa. Next base: position 96,968,048 of record CM045762.1, read on the forward strand.
TATATAGTATTGTGTTTGATTTACCTTTAAGAAACATTATTAACATTCTGTTATCCGTAGATTGGTGAGTAAATAGAACAATGATGCTTATGTATCCCGAGATCTATTGATTTAAAGTATAGAACCATGGTACCTTCGTATTTCTGAAAGTGTTCGATCTGTGGCATATGTTCAACATTTGCTAATAAATATCAGCAACGTTCTATTAAACTTATGTTAGGTATTTTCAGTATACTATGAAACGAAATGACTGATTATGAAAAGCCATGATATGTTGGGAATAACGAACGAATGTTCAGTTGTCTAAAAAGTATTTGTGGCACCCTTAGTCCGGATGGCCCTCGCCCGGGGGTAACAATACCGTGGCTGTGGTCTTCGGACCTACCTGTTGTGGTCTTCGGACCTACCTGATGTGGTCTTCGGACCTACCTGATGTGGTCTTCGGACCTACCTGTTGTGGTCTTCGGACCTACCTGTTGTGGTCCTCGGACCTACCTGTTGTGGTCTTCGGACCTACCTGTTCTGATGGACTATGGGTGTACCACATATAAGCTTATGCAAAATCTGAATATGGAAATGATTATGGAAATGATTATGGAAATGGTTTGGAATCTGGAAATGCATAAGACTCTGTTTCTGACAAGATTATATTTCTGATATTCTGGACCGTTAGGTCATTCTGTAATGTTCTGGTATGGAGCAAAGTCTTTGTCACGAACGGTGCTACACTTTGGTGGAGCCACCTCTGGAATCCGTACGAGCCACCTCTTGAATCCATACATCTGTTATTTCTGTTATCACGCTATATGCGTCCTGCTACTTACGCTTTATGCGGTCTGTTATTTCGATATTCATCGTCATTCATATTTCGATATTACCGTTTCTCATATTTCGCGACATTATTCGCTGCATTATTTCCGTTATCCTTACTACTCCTGTTATTTATGGGCCGGTGGCCGTTCTGATATATCTGGACCTTTGGTCGTACTGCATCTGTAGGCTTGTGACAGTCCTGTATAGACTGAGTTTAACACTATTCTGTTACGAAAGTAGGACCCATGACTTTTGGAAATAATTATGGAATGTAATTAATCAGTTATATCTACAGTTCTGTGTGTGATTATTCGAGTTAAACATTATATTGTTTATGTACTATTATTCACTGAGTATGCTCATTCTATATTTTGTCTGTCTGTTTCTGTAGGTAACCAATCGGGAGTTCAGTCCCAACCTTTAAGGCTTGTATTTCTCTTGTTAACCTTGAGGCGCCCAGCACCACCGAGGTCGTTTCATTTTGTAAAGTTCTGCGAGTTCGACTTATGCATTCGATGTATAATTTTGGGATGATTGTCTAACTTCTTCTTCATTTAAATTTTTGTTATGTGCCTATTTAGAAATTTGAGTCGAGTCTTATGTGTGTAAACCATCTGTATAATATTTATTTAGTGCAATGTGTGCGGTCCTGGCATGGTAGTAGTAGCTCAATGGATGATATTTTATGTATTTTATATTATTAAAGGCTTCCGTTCAGGCCCCGTATGATATATATATAACAGGTTTAGTGTCTGTTTTCGAATGGGTCATGCCCAAACTTTTAGGGGCGGGTTTGGGGCGTGACAAGTGGTATCAGAGCACGAGTTGCCATCCCACACACGAATCCATTGAGCTTTAGGATGTCTAGAAAGATTTAGGCATCATGCATGATATCCTACAAGTACATGAAAAGAAAAGAAAGATGGCAACGTTAACTGTCTGTTGTTAACTCTGATGATTATAACCTATGTCTGTTGCGTATTCTTTTGTTGCCTCTGTTTATCCTCTATAGATTGGTGCATAAAGCAAGACGTGCAGATGGGATCAAGTTAACAATATTGCACTGCAGAGGTCTGGTAAGAATTTGAATTGCTCGGTAAGTCAGTTTATACATAAATGGTTGGATATAATGTGTGTTATCGTTTGATCATTATTTGTGGGAAATGATGGCGATATAATTGTGTTGTTTTACACCTATTTGAGTGACTTGATTAGATGTTAAGTATCGGATATATCTAAGATCAAAGCACATAATATATATATGTGTTACCTGATGATTTGTTAAGTCTCCCTTTCTGTAACAATGCTTAGATCAAGGATCATTTCTGAATTTATGAAGTTATAAGGCCAAGGGCCATTCTGGTAACATTCTGTTTGGGCCGGGGGCCATTATGTAACATTCTGTCTGGAAACATTCTGTGTAACATTCTGGGCCGAGGGCCATTTTGTGACATTCAGTAACATTCTGTGTAACATTTGTTTAGATGAATTATTTGAACATGCTAATGACTGTTAATGATATTCTGTTTCTGTCAGTTATGTTATGGACGTTCATATTAATTGGAATCTAAGGAACTCATGAAATGTAAATCTATGAGGCAGAAAGCCAACTTGTGAATGATGAATTTATAAGACCAAGAGCCAACTTGTGAATTATGGAATTATGGAAACATTGAAAGAGGTTGTGAAGTTATGTATGCTAAGCCGAAAGGTTATTCGGGCGAAGGCTATTCTGGACCGAAAGGTCGTTCTGATTATTCTGGGCCAATAGGCCGTTCTGTAGTAAAATGTAATACTAGATCAAAAGCTGTTCTGAAAGTAAACCAATATCAAACCCATTATTGGATCTCATAATATTTTTTTTTGGGAATGCACTGTTGTGTATTGTGAGCTATGTTTAGGAAATTGGCTATTGCCCTTGAGACTGTATAGAAGTAATATGATTTAAGGAACTATGAGAATTACCGACAACTTCGAATAAGAAATGATTGATGGTGCTTAATGAGTATAGTTTATACGTAATTAAGATTTGACTGTGGGAATCTATACTCTGTACTGTCCTCCGTATTCTGACCTCTGTGATCTGCAATTTGAAATCTAAAGTCCGTAATCTGTAACTGCTCAGATATGGCCAATCTGTAATTTGTGATTAGGACCCCGCCTATGATGTATATTTGTCCATATGACATTTGCAAAACGATAAGTGATTATTGATTAACTTAACATTAAACCAGAATGAGTAGTACTCTACTAAAGTACTGCAAGAATTAGAATCCTGCCTCTGTCAATGAAGAATCTGAAATTGAGAAATCATTTCCGAGATATAAGCCTGTGTATATCTAGTGACTTATTCTGTAACATTCTGGCCAAGGGACGTTCTGTTATTTCCGGGCCTAAGGCCATTCTGAAAATACAATGGTATTGGAATAACTTTTTGAGTTCTGCAGTTGCATATATATAGATATATAAGTAAATTCGCTATATTTTGGGCTTATGGCCGTTTTGTATCTGTGGATTTATGGTTGCTTGGTACATGCTGAGTTAAACTCACTTTGCTATGAAAATTGGATCCCTGGCTGTAAAAAAAAAAAAAAAAAGAGAAGAAGAAAATAGTTACAAAATGTAATCAATCATATGCTTCTTCAGTTTTGTATTTTATGTTTCACGCAGAGTATATAATGCTAATTTTGATATTGTTACAACTGATGAATTGATTTGATATAAATGATTTTAACTATAACTAGGTTACTCAATGATTAAGGAAGTCCATGTTTCAGGTTACAAAATATTTGATATGATAAGTATTGTCTGAATGACAAAAATGTTACGAACTTTCGACAAGTTTTTTTTTGATATAATAAGTTTTCTGGATAATTTTCCCAAGATGACAAGTTTTCTGGAAGAAATACTTTGCTATATATGAATAAGTCCGTCAATTGATAATGGATGACGGCGCTATATTGAGCTTTAGGCTATTCTGTTTTATCTGTGTTACCTGTTGTAAGTTGGTTTGGAGATTATTCTGTCAAAGCTTACATCAAGTTAAATACTATTGGGAATTATTCCATCATCTGATATTTTTTTAAAGGTCTGAACCTCTGAACAATGTATGATGTGTGTGATGTCAAAATGTTGACTTTGAGCTAATCCCGTATTGGCTTTAAATTAAGCCTGTTAGAGATTTGATTTGAACCGATAAGTCTGATGCATATGATGAATTGGAGGGCCAAAGTCGTTGATTTAGCACTTATGGATCTAATTGTTATAAGAAGTTTATACCTTTGAGGAATTGTGATAATGGGAGTTACTTGTGAACTTACTAAGTTGGATTTATGTTTGATAGTTTATGAAATGATTGAGAACTGTTATATGTTCAGGACGGAACTCGACTTAACCAGGTAAATCAAGTTTGGAGGACCAAACTTTTTAAGGTGGGGAGAATGTAACGACCCCAATACGCGTTGATTCAACTATATCTTTTGGAATTGAAGCTAGGTGCACGTAAAGTTATTAAAGGTTCGGTGAATGTTTGTGGAGACTCTCATGTGTTATTTTTGGATTTGGGGATTTTGATTGAGGTGGCAATATGATGGTAAGGTAAGATTGAACCAAAGAATTTGATTCGGATAGTTATTTTACGAACAGCTGCCACTCTTTTGCCCTTTTCTTTGTCCACATTTTGAATTTGGATATGAGGTTAGAACCATTGGAAAGCTTATTTCCGGGGCTTCAATTTGGACACAAGAACGACCTAAAATGGAGTCCGGATGGGAAAGTTACACCTGTTTGAAGTTTTGGAATCAGTCTTTGTGAGTGGGCCCGCCCGAGCGGGAAAAGGTGCGCTCGAGCGGAGTTTTCGGGACAGCAGCTTTTAAATCGTGATTTTGGATCACTTTTTGATATTTTCTTTCCCCTTCTTCTTTCCTTTTCTCCCTAGTCCGAAACCCTAGCCCTAAACTCTTGAATTCCTTTACTTTGATCATGATCCACCATGATTTTTGGCATCAAGGAGGGAGATTAAGGGAAGATCAACGTTTTTATCCGATTAGAACTTGGAATTGTGAAGGCTCCATCTCTAGCTCACCTTTTTGTTTGATTATTGAGGTAAGGGTTTGTAAACTCTTTAATATTTGCATCCATAAACAGATTTGAGTTGCTTCCATTGCTTATTTGTGTAAATTCCATTTATTTGGAGTGTATAGAAGAAATTGTGGATTTTGGGATTAAGGGTTTGAACAATGGGGATTTTGAAAGATTATGGATGTTTTAAGTATGAAATTGATGATTGAAATGTTGAAGGGATGTAGATTGCATGTAGATTTATGTTGAATTATGTTGTTTTGAAAAAGTAAGATTGAAGGTTTGAATGTAAAGTTGGAACTCAAATTGGAAATCCAGTTTTTTCAGAAATTTGCCTAAGACGCCGGCGGAGGAAGTCCGCCGGCGGAAAATCGACCTCCCAAAGAGTTTTGTATTTTTAGGCGATCCGCCGAAGCGCCAAAGTGGCGCCGGCGGGAACCCATTTTTCAGGAAAAATTATTGGTTGCTCAGTTTTGAATGCTCAGTCCTCTGGTATTTTTAGAATAATATTTTGATGACCTTAAGATGATTATAAATTCATGCAAATGTAATAGCTCAGGAAAGAATTCCTTAATGATTTAAAAAGGAAAAGGGAGTTAATTTGTAAGTTATGTTTGTGTACGTAATGCACTCGGGAGGACAAGCGCTCCATTGTAACTCGTGAGTAATAGTACTACATATATACATCAATCTTATTATGATTATGCATATTCTTTTCCATGGCAATTATGCTAACATGGTTGTATTTGAGAATTGTGCGAACATAGAAGGATTTGGCAACTATTGAGATGGCTCAAACTATTCTCAGATCCCGCCCACGATTAATGGTTATCGGTATTGTACTATAGTTATATAGTATTGTGTTTGATTTACCTTTAAGAAACATTATTAACATTCTCATATCCGTAGATTGGTGAGTAAATAGAACAATGATGCTTATGTATCCCGAGATCTATTGATTTAAAGTATAGAACCATGGTACCTTCAGATTTCGAAAGTGTTCGATCTGTGGCATATGTTCAACATTTGCTAATAAATATCAAGAACGCTCTATTAAACTTATGTTAGGTATTTTCAAGATACTATGAAAGCGAAATGACCGATTATGAAAAGCCATGATATGTTGGGAATAACGAACTAATGTTCATTGTCTAAAAAGTATTTGTGGCACCCTTAGTCCCGGATGGCCCTCGCCGGGGTAATAATACCTGGGTCGTGGTCTTGGACCTACTATTGGTCTTCGGACCTACGATGTGGTCTTCGGACCTACTGGTGGTCCCTGACCTACCTGTGGTCTTCGGACCCACATTACGATGGACTATGGGTGTACCACATATAAGCTTATGCAAAATCTGAATATGGAAATGATTATGGAAATGATTATGGAAATGGTTTGGAATCTGGAAATGCATAAGACTCATTTCGACAAGATTATATTTCGATATTCGGACCGTTAGGTCATTCTCAGAATGTTCGGTATGGAGCAAAGTCTTTGTCAGACGAAGTGCTACACTTTGGTGGGAGCCACCTCTGGAATCCGTCTGAGCCACCTCTTGAATCCATACATCCGTTATTTCAAGTATCACGCTATATGCGTCGCTACTTACGCTTTATGCGGTCTGTTATTCGATATTACTGCTCATCATTATTTCGATATTCTTGTCATACATTATTCAAGTATTATTCTTTACGTTATTTCCGCTATCCTTACTACTCAATTATTTATGGGCGGTGGCGATTCGATATATCTGGACCTTTGGTCGTACTGCATCTGTAGGCTTGTGACAGTCCTGTATAGACTGAGTTTAACACTATTCTGTTACGAAAGTAGGACCCATGACTTTTGGAAATAATTATGGAATGTAATTAATCAGTTATATCTACAGTTCTGTGTGTGATTATTCGAGTTAAACATTATATTGTTTATGTACTATTATTCACTGAGTATGCTCATTCTATATTTTGTCTGTCTGCATTTACAGAGGTAACCAATCGGGAGTTCACCCCAACCTTTAAGGCTTGTATTTCTCTTGTTAACCTTGAGGCGTCGTGCACCACCGAGGTCGTTTCATTTTGTAAAGTTCTGCCGAGTTCCGACTTATGCATTCGATGTATATTTTTGGGTTGATTGTATAATTTCTTCTTCATTTATATTTTTGTTATGTGCCTATTTAGAAATTTGAGTCGGGTCTTATGTGTGTAAACTATCTCAGATAATATTTATTTGATGCAATGTGTGCGGTCCTGGCATGGTAGTAGTAGCTCAATGGATGATGTTTTATGTATTTTATATTATTAAAGGCTTCCGTTCAGGCCCCGTATGATCTATTATAACAGGTTTAGTGTCTGTTTTCGAATGGGTCATGCCCAAACTTTTAGGGGCGGGTTTGGGGTGTGACAGATGAACCGGTGAGTTTTTTCCTGTCTTGCCTCAGCAAAGGAGAACACTGGTTGCTCGATCGAAGTCTCTGAATCGAAGAGAAAACATGCAAGATCTCAAATTAATCCCACCAATACTGAGACATGAACATAATCAATAAGCGTGTTCGACCATCGATCCTTTGTTCCCAAAATTATTGCCCCCAAAATCAATCGATACCCGCAGATATAATCGATTCCCAAAATATCAATGGTGCCCGTGAGGCTGATGCTCAAACTCATAAACCGATACATGCATTCCTGTGAGGCACACTCTAACAAGCACATAATGTATAAGTGAGAGCCAAAACACCCCTATGTTGGGGTAGGGTTTCCCTGTCTTATTTTGTCAGGAACTAGGGTTTCACTATGCACGCAGCGGTCTCAAACAACCTATAAACGGGTAAGCAACCTGTCCTAGTTTGGAATGGTCACTATGGATCCGAATATGCACTAGGTCGAATGGTCAAAAAGGGTGCCCCGGTAAAACCGGGGTTTGTGTTCCCATACTGGCAGAGCCCGTAACCGATCAGCCTTATGGACATGCCTTGACAAGACAAGCCTCCGGCAAACCGCTCAGGAATAGCAGATGGCAAACACGGTGTCCTAGGCGCACCAATGCAAATGCAATGCAAAGAAACACACAAGTGTAGTCAAAAACAGATATCATGAGTTCGAGTCAAGTTCTCTAAATCCCCAGCAGAGTCGCCAGAAACTGTAACCACGCCCGCGGGGAGCCTCGCTACAGCTCGGACTCGATTTTGTTGTTGCGGTTCCAAATCTCGAACCAAAGAGTCCAAATCCGGCAAATCGTTTTGAGAAAAACAGATTTTTTTGAAAGAAGTACCAAACATGGACTGCTTTGCCAGATAACAGAGTCGCCACCTAAATATTTTAAAATGGGAAATTTAGGAAACCCTGACTCGGTGCCAAAAGGCCACGTGTCCGTCATCACCAAAGTTGGCTCGGGAACTTGGGTACGATTAGGGAAGGTCACATCGTGAGCACCCCCTCTCGCCCGGTCAAAGACCGGCCTCTACTAACCATGATATCGATTTTGAAAACATTGTATGCTCTTATTAGGTTATTAGCCTAGGTTACTATGTGATGCTCGCATGACAAACAAGTATAGATGGGCCGTCGAATTGGAACTAAACATCTCATGTTTGTTTGTGAAAGATGGTTTGCTACCCAGTAGGCTTAAAATACGATTTTGCCACAATCTAGTGGGCTTAACAAACAATTGATGAATTGCTCCAATTCAGATAACTCAACCTCCACCCACAGCATTCAAAGGCGGTTATATCACATAAGCATTTAGCCTCATGGTAAGCATGCTATCATGGCAACACTCACGCATGCAAGGATGCTAAAGCATAAAACTCACCGAGTACTCCAAGCCAAAAGAAAATGATTAGAAATCATGCATGATCCTAGGTATCTGAAATGCCTAATGCAACACATGCAAGAATGCAAACTATAGCGAGCTCGGCTATTCTAAATATGGCATATGAAATGCTACAACTAACACGTATTCAATTTGGAATTGAAAATACAATGCAGTTTGTATGATCGCCGAGCAGTGCGTGCAAAAGCAGATGAATGATGCAAACATCTTTGTCATACTATATGCTAATTGAAGTATGCCCTATATCTAACCATTCAAAGCGGGTAAATAAAAGGAGAAAGAAATGGGGTTGGAAGACATACATCACACTCACACACCCTTATTACATTTATGCCCTCAGAGGGTCCGAATAAAAGAATATCTGATCCCAAATATTACATTCAAAATATTACAAATTTCTAATTAATTAAACAAATTAACTATGAAAGTCAGAAGGGCATGCAAGCCGTGGACCTCGCTTCAAGGATGATGTATGTTGTAGCTGCCTGGCGCAGAAATCCACTGGGATGCCCCCAATAGCCTCTGTTTGCAATGTACCTTGAAACGCGTGCCATGCTCCGAAAGTTGCCAACTCAATTTTGCTTTAACAGAGAGCGGTGAAAAGGGCACAAAGTGTCTTTCCCAAATGTATGCTTGCCCCGATCCTCGCCCCACCAATCACGCATACCGATCCATGATGGCCGAGGAATCGAATTGCACAACTCAATATGGGATGAATGCAGATGAATGCTACAGCAAAACCTAACTCCATCATGGGTAATCCGGAGTGTCGGTGACTTGGGGATTGAGACCCGTTCCGTCACTCAGAGTACGAAACGTGCCTCGTTTCCCGTGCCCGGGCTAACTCCTATCCCGAACACGATGCAATATGCATGAGATGCATGAAATGCAACTAAGATACAACCTAGTATGCACAATGCTGATGCAAATGAGATGCCTCGAAATGCGTGCCCACTGGCACGCAAACCGAGGCGATGACATAAAGGCATGAAATGCAACGATGGACTTACACCAATATGAGAGGGCCCCAGCCACACTCACACGGGATGCCAGAATGATAAAAATGAGGTGCCTCGAAATGCGTGCCCACTGGCACGCAAACCGAGTCAATGATGAAATGCAAATCGGGTAAAATAAAGCGCCTCAAAATGCGTGCCCGCGGACACGCAAACCGAGGCGATGATATGTGATGTAAAATCGGATAAAACCGAAGTGCCTCGAAATGCGCGCCCACAGGTACGCAAACCGAGGCGATGATATGCGATGCAAAATCGGATAAAACCGAAGTGCCTCGAAATGCGCGCCCATAGGCACGCAAACCGAGGCGATGATGAAATGCAAATCGGATAAAACCGAAGTGCCTCGAAATGCGTGCACACGGGCACGCAAACCGAGGCGATGATGTGAAATGCAAATCGGATAAAATAGATTGCCTCGAAATGTGCACAGACGCAAAACCGAGGCGATGATGAATGAGATGCAATCGGATAAAATAGATTGCCTCGAAATGCGTGCACACGGACACGCAAACCGAGGCGGAGGCATACGCAATGCCAATGACATGGAAAATGCAGATTGGGCTTACACTAACATGAGAGGACCTCAGTCGCACTCACATAAGATGCCGTTGGATAAAAACGAAGTGCCTCGAAATGCGTACCCGCGGGCACGCAAACCGAGGCAATGCAAAAATGATACAAATGGCATACGAAATGCAACGATGGGCTTACACCAACATGGGAGAGCCTCAGCTCACTCACATAGGAGGCCGTCGGATAAAAACGAAGTGCCTCGAAATGCGTACCCGCGGGCACGCAAACCGAGGCAATGCAAAAATGATACAAATGGCATACGAAATGCAACGATGGGCTTACACCAACATGGGAGAGGCTCAGCTCACTCACATAGGAGGGCGGCGGATAAAAAGGAAGTGCCTCGAAATCGTGCCAGCACGCAAACCGAGGCAATGCAAAATGATACAAATGGCATACGAAATGCAACGATGGGCTTACACCAACATGGGAGAGCCTCAGCTCACTCACATAGGAGGCCGTCGGATAAAAACGAAGTGCCTCGAAATGCGTACCCGCGGGCACGCAAACCGAGGCAATGCATTAAGGCACAAAATAACGTGGGTAATGATATGCAAGCATGGTAATGAAATTTCAGCAGCTACATGGAGGGAAAACAGCCCCCAAAACACAACCGGCGCGCACCAAAGCGAAAAATGATCCCGAAATGCGATAATGTGCACCAAATGGCTTATGGCCACACTAAACATGCACAATTGATACATGGCAGCAAAAACAGTAGCAAGGCAGTCCCAAGAATGGCTCATTTCAGTAGCAAACATGGCCAAAATGTAGACATAGTCATGGCAACAAAATCATACAAGATTAGTGGCCAAAAGAGCATTACAAAGGAAGATGGCATATACAAACACCAAATGAACAAACTCTCTTCTACAACATGAAAGAGGGCCCAAAAATAAGCATATATGCAGTAAATGGCAGCCTCTAATTCATAAGACAAACATGCTAGAAATGGAAGGCAAAATGGAGCCAAAAGAGAGTATAACATGAGACATGTAATCTATACACCAAATGACCAAACCTTCTTCATGAAACATGTAAAGGGGATCAAAATAAGACTAAAACCAGTAGGGGTCGAAGTCCTAAAAACAAACACAAATAGGTCGAAAATTGCATACAAAAAGTGGCACACTTGATGAAATGGTATATATAATGGCCAAATGAAGTTGAGCTATGCTACAATGTTGTAGAGGGACTCATTTTAAGCACAAAACCAGTAGGGGTCGGATCCCCAAAAAAAACACAAATAGGTCAATTTTAGCATGCAAAAATGTGACAATCTTGATGAATATTGAAGGAACTAGTATATACAAATACCAAATGGAGTTGACCCCTTCTACAATGTTGTAGAGGGGCTCAAAATGAGCACAAAAGCAGTAGGGTTCGGAGCCCCAATTCTCAACCAATTAGAGTGTAGAAAAAGATCAAGAAAAGGCCCTAAAAGTTGGTTTTAGACACTTACCCTTGAAGACTTGTCTTTCTTTGCTTTTTGGCTTTGATTTGTAGCTTCTCAACCTCTGAAATTCACTTCCTTGCTGCTGGAATCGAATTTGTGGTGGTGAGGCTAGGTGTTGGTGAAGAAATCAAACAAGACTTGGAGTTGTTTCAAGGTTTTTGGTTATGGAAATGAAGGTTTTGGCTATGGAACTCTTGAAGCCATTTTTTCTTCTCTCAAACCAGCTGGTTCGGCTCTTCATTGTGCCCAAGAGAGAGGTCAAAAAGAGGGCTAAGAAGATGGAAAATATCTAGGCCAAAATATCTAGATATTTTGAGGACAAAATATCTAGATATTTTGAGGGCAAAATCGAGATATTTTGTTCGGCCCCGGAGGGGGCATCAGTGGCCCCAGGGTTCCCCGGAATGATGAAAGCAGAGGTACCGCCAAAATTGAACAAAACCGATGCAAAAGCAGCTCGGGGACCAAAACCATGGGGTCCCGAAAATGGGTGCCGCACCTAAGTGGTGTTCGGTCAAGTGGGTTTCGAGACCCCAGTGTCCTCGGAAGGACTAAACAGAGGTCTCTGCCAAAAACCGGAGAAAACGGATGCGAAATGAATGCTCGGGGCCAAAACCGCGTGGTTCGGGATCCCGAAAATGGGCTGCCGGGCACCGGAAGTGGTGTTCGGCTGCGAAGTGGGTTTCTGAGACCCCAGTGTCCCTCGGAAGGACTAAACAGAGGTGTCTGCCAAAAATGAACAGACATCGATGCAAAATGAATGCTCGGGGCCAAAACCGCGTGGTTCGATCCGAAAATGGGCCGCCGCACCTAAGTGGTGTTCGGCTGCGAAGTGGGTTTCTGAGACCCCAGTGTTCCTCGGAACTATAAAACAGAGGTGTCTGCCAAAAATGAACAGACATCGATGCAAAATGAATGCTCGGGACCAAAACCGCGCGGTTCGGGGTCCCGAAAATGGGCTGCCGGGCACCGGAAGTGGTGTTCGGCTGCGAAGTGGGTTTCTGAGCCCCCAGTGTCCCTCAAAATGCTGAATCAAAGATGTATGCCAAAAATGAATAAACAACAATGCGAAACGAGCGCTCGGGGACCAAAACCGCGTGGTTCGGATTCCCGGAAATGGGCCGTCAAGCACCGGGAGTGGTACTTGGGACCGAAGTGGGGTTTTCGGACCCCAGTGTTTCTTAGCAGGGTAAAACAGAGGTTCCTGCCAAGATTGATCAGACAACAACACGAAACGAGCGCTCGGGGACCAAAACCGCGTGGTTCGGGTTCCCGGAAATGGGCCGTCAAGCACCGGGAGTGGTACTTGGGACCGAAGTGGGGTTCTCGGACCCCAGTGTTCCTAACAAGGATAAAACAGAGATGTATGCCAAAAACCGGAGAAAACAGAGATGGTTGGCGGTCCGAACCGAGGCACCGGCCTAACGGCTCAAAACCAGAACCGGACTCCGAAGTGGGCAAAATGGCCTACGACCATGAAATGTAGCCTACGACCATTGACAGACGGTCTGCTAGACCTCTCTCCCTCAGGAAAGAAAACAGAGAAAACCGAAGCGTTCGCAAAACCGAGACAAGGCACAGAGAGGGTTCTTGAAGTCCGGAGGCAGGCGACGCGCCGACTCTGAAACTTCCGAACAAGCGCGATATGCAACATCACCAAGCGCTCAATCGGTGACGTCTGAGTCTTAAGGTCGGTCAAAAATGGGGTGTCTACACTCTCCCATCAGGCACAGGAGGTATGTACTTCACTTTTATATTTTCCTGTAATGTATCCTGTATTTTCTGCGTATTTCATGTCTTTTGCCATGCTTATCTGCTCATTTTAACAAATAGATTGTTCTGAACACTTTAGTCCATGACACAACACTCTGTTTGCATTTTGTTCACACAGCTCAATTACTTGAATTTCTAAACACATATCCCATGAATTGAAGAAGTGAACACACAGCACACACTTGGTAGAGAGTTAAACACGCAGCCTAAACTCTGAAATCTGAACACACAGCCCAAATATTTGATGTTGAACACACGGCTCGAACTTTGAGGTGAACACACAGCCTACTGATTTGAAATCTGAACACACAGCCCAAATATTTGATGTTGAACACACGGCTCGAACTTTGAGGTGAACACACAGCCCACTGACTTTGAAATCTGAACACACAGCCCTAATACTTAATGTTGAACACACGGCTCGAACTTTGAGGTGAACACACAGCCCACTGATTTTGAAATCTGAACACACAGCCCAAATACTTGATGTTGAACACACGGCTTGAACTTTGAGGTGAACACACAGCCCACTGATTTTGAAATCTGAACACACAGCCCAAATATTTGACGTTGAACACACGGCTCGAATTTTGAGGTGAACACACAGCCCACTGATTTTGAAATCTGAACACACAACCCGCATACTTGATGTTGAACACACGGCTCGAACTTTGAGGTGAACACATAGCCCACTGATTTTTAAATCTGAACACACAGCCCAAATATTTGATGTTGAACACACGGCTCGAATTTTGAGGTGAACACACAGCCCACTGATTTTGAAATCTGAACACACAGCCCGAATTTTGAGGTGAACACACAGCCCACTGATTTTGAAATCTGAACACACAGCCCAAATACTTGATGTTGAACACACGGCTCGAATTTTGAGGTGAACACACAGCCCACTGATTTTGAAATCTGAACACACAGCCCAAATATTTGATGTTGAACACACGACTCGAATTTTGAGGAGAACACACAGCCCACTGATTTTTAAAATCTGAACACACAGCCTAAATACTTAATGTTGAACACACGGCTCGAACTTTAAGGTGAACACACAGCCCACTAATTTTGAAATCTGAACACACAGCCCAAATACTTGATGTTGAACACACGGCTCGAACTTTGAGGTGAACACACAGCCCACTAATTTTGAAATCTAAACACACAGCCCAAATATTTGATGTTGAACACACGGCTCGAATTTTGAGGTGAACACACAGTCCACTGATTTTGAAATCTGAACACACAGCCCGAATTTTGAGGTGAACACACAGCCCACTGATTTTGAAATCTGAACACACAGCTCGAATACTTGATGTTGAACACACGGCTCGAACTTTGAGGTGAACACACAGCCCACTGATTTTGAAATCTGAACACACAGCCCAAATATTTGATGTTGAACACACGGCTCGAATTTTGAGGTGAACACACAGCCCACTGATTTTGAAATCTAAACACACAGCCCAAATATTTGATGTTGAACACACGGCTCAAATTTTGAGGTGAACACACAGCCCACTGATTTTGAAATCTGAACACACAGCCCGAATTTTGAGGTGAACACACAGCCCACTGATTTTGAAATCTGAACACACAGCCCAAATACTTAATGTTGAACACACGGCTCGAATTTTGAGGTGAACACACAGTCCACTGATTTTGAAATCTGAACACACAGCCCAAATATTTGATGTTGAACTCACGGCTCGAATTTTGAGGTGAACACACAGCCCACTGATTTTTAAAATTTGAACACACAGCCCAAATACTTGATGTTGATTTGATTTTGCACACAGTTCATACATTTCATTTTGCACGCAGCTTATACTGAACACACAGTCCACAGCATTGTATCCGATTTGGGTTTGCACACAGCTCATACATTTCATTTGCACGCAGCTTATTCATTTCATTCCGAAATTGAATACATGTATTTATTCGATCTGATTGACTTCTCGTCTTTCTTGCGAGGATATGGCTCCATCGCTGCGAGAGAGTGGTATGCCGAGCTCCCAGGGGCTGTTCGGGATTTGGTTAACTTGGCAGGGTTTGGGCCCTTCTATGCCGGGATATCTCGCTACCCTGCTAGTAGGTCGTTGATGGGTGCTTTGGTAGAGAGATGGTGGGACACCACCAACTCTTTCTATTTTTCTGCTACTGGGGACATGACTCTGACCCCGTTTGACTTTGCCGTACTGACAGGCCTTGATGTGGGAGGCTGGGCGATCCCATATAACGAGGACATGGGTTAGTGGGAGGCTGCCTGGATCTACTTATTGGGAGCTCGGCCTCGAGTTGACAGGTCTTCGAGCAGAGTCCGATATACATGGTTTTTTTCATATTTTAGGAGAGTGGGGATGGAGCCTGAGACTCCTGAGGAGGTAGCACAGTACACCTGCGGATTTCTAATGTTCCTCTTCGGGACCACCCTGTTTGCCGATAGGGGGAACACCGTCGGGCTCTACCGGTTGAGTGCTCTAGTGGACCTATCACAGGTCCGCCGATATGACTGGGGTGGCACCGGCTGCCCCTCTCTTGCTACATGGCGCGACCTCCGTGGGCTGGGAGCACACTCGGCGGCTATTAGAGAGCCTGGGAGGTACTTTCTGTCCTCTTGATTCACATTTCGGCTTTTCATTGTCTGTACATTGTACACACGGCACATTTTATATTCTGTACTTCGTATTCTACTCTCAGCATTCTGCATCTACATTCTGCACTCAGCATTTTGTATTCTGATGGTTATTGCTCTGTTTTCCACAGCTATGGGTCTTCGCGTATTTCCCGACGCTAGCCCCGGAGCTTGAGGTGGGGGTGCCTCCCACGACCCCTTACTCTCTTGTATTTGAGGGCCAGTACCGGCTGAGACCTCGGGAGTCCCTTGTCCACCTACGGCAGTATTCCGATACAGTGCGGCCGTCAGAGGTATTTTAGAACTCTCAATTCTTCATGCTTTCATCTTGATTTATCTTGCACTTTCCCGATTTTTGGTCGGCTTATGCATTGGCTATCCGCAGATCACGTGGCAGCCCTGGGCGCCCTTAGGTGGAGACCTCCGGTTTCAGTTTGCCGGAGCATAGGGTGCCTCTCGGTATAGGATCCTGTTCGAGGGCCGATTAGCGAGCTTGGTTTTTGGGGAGCGTTTCTTTTTGTCGTATGGGGCTACCAGATCGCGTTCGCCCGGCACCTCCAGACGACATGCGGACCACTGATAGGCTCATTTTCCATGGTGTTGTTGACGCCCGGCTAGGTACTGATGCATTGTTACATTTGGAGCAGGGGGAGTATGCCACCTACCATCGCACATACTTGATGCCCCCATTGGCAGGTGTCCACACTCCCACGAGGAGGTCTGCTGGTATGCCGTCATCGAGTCGGGCCCGAGCTGCAGGCGCCCCTTCCACTAGCAGGGCTGGTACATCTAGAGGTGGGGGTGGCTTGGTTCCCCCGATTCCTCCGACTTTCCCTCATCTTGGGATGGCGGACATGCCGGCTGAGTTGACCGGATGGAGATACGGGACATCTTACTCGATCCCGATAGAGCCTCTTCCTCCTGGTCACCGATATGTTAGTGATCCTAACTCACCACCGGTACGCTCTATTGTTCTTTCATTTATCACACAGATACTTTGGCATTTGTTTATTCATTGATTTTGATTTGAGCTTGTGTCCGCAGCCATCTACGGAGTATATGAACGAGGTGCTCGGGATGGTAGCCTCACTCGAGGGCATGGTCCTGCGGAGAGAGGCACAGCTATCCATCATGGGTTTCCAGGTACTCTTTAGCTTTCTAGCGTTTATCATACTTCTGATGACACGCTGATTTCACTGCATTGATAGGCTGCTTATGTAGAGCACATCTGACAGACACCATATTTACGCACTATATCCGCATGCACCCACTTCATATAGCTTCCTTACATCTGCATCTGACATACATACTTTGCCTGATGTATTGCACTCTTTCTTTTCAGATGCCTCCAGTATATGCTCAGTCACAGGCCGAGCCATCTGGGCCTTCTCGGGGAGCTGGGCCATCTAGACCTTCGCGAGGAGCCGGGAGGGGGGAGCCGTCTCGCAGACGTAGGGCGCGTGTCATAGAGGAGGAGCCAGGCGAGGACGAGGACGAGGACGAGGGCGGGGCGAGGGCGAGGATCTGCATATCCCCGAACAGACATCGGCGACAGAGAGGGTGGCTCGGTTCGATCTGGAGGCGGGGAGTGAGGCCGAGGAGGATTCCGAAGATGACAGCCCTAACTCAGATGGTGCCAGTGGTGCAGAGACCGTCCTGCAAAAGAGGACAAAGAGGGCCTCTTATTCCCGCTCTTGAGAGCATTGAGGCAGCTGTTCCCTGCTTTATTTACCTTTTTACTAGTAGTTATAGCACATTGTACATTGTTAGGCAACTTTATTTTCTGTAAAACTATACCCTTGTTGTAAAAGGAAGCATGGTGGAATGAAACAACTTTTGTTTGAAAAAGTGTTGCATTTTATGTTCCCAACATCGCATCGCATCATTTTGCACAAAAATGAGATTGAATGGAATCGTGCACTAAAAATTGCCAAGTCAGGTAGTGAACTGACGCAACAAACCTAAACAACCTGACTTACTAAGAAACAACAATACCTTAGCAAGTTTACAACTCGATAAACAAGACTACAACTATATTGATTAAACAAGGAGTAACAACTCAATATACATAACTCGACAGCTCGACAAAAGGTAACAACTCGATAAACAAGACATCTTAACAATCAAAACAACAACTCGATAAACAAAGCAACAACTCGATAAGCAAGACTTAACAACAACTCTATAAACAAAGCGTATTCCGGACGATCTGGGTGACGGAACGCATCCGAAACGGAAGGAAATGGAGGCCTTCGACATTCCCCGATGCATGGAAATGCTAGGAACTTTCTTCTAGAGGGTAGAACATGACCAAATACACCCTTTGCAGCATGGCCGACCACCTTTGGGAGCTGGCCGACCAGCTTTTCGTATTGGGGGGGAGAGGGGTGGTCGGCCTACCAGAAAAGGTGGCCGGCCGGCCATCTAGCTTAGCAGTCACCAGTTTTTTGACATGTGCCCTCCGAATAGTGTCTTATCTTCTTTAAAAGTCCTAGCCTCATGGTCGATTCATTTCATCTCAGTTTTGCACCAAAATGGAGGCGTTTCTCGTCGAAAATCTCACGGCTTGGATTGCTTCTCTAGATGGCTCGGAAAAGTTGAACTTCCGAGGCTTCGGCTTGAATGCACTATTCACGTTGAGCCATACTCTGCTGCACCTTCCCTTCCTCCATGCCGCGGTGAGGTTTTGGAACTCGGTAACACATGTTTTCAGCTTCGGCGGGCAAGAGGTATGTCCGACTTTCGAAGATTTTCAAGTTTTGATGGAATCTGAATGCTATAAAGAAATTTTGCCCCAGTTTCGCTTTGGACACGCCGAAGCTTTAGGGCGGATGTGTGGGCTCATGGAACATGACTCTCGGTCTCTGATTTGCAATGGGGAACTGGATATCTTTGGCTTGATTCATCGCTTTTCTGATGCTGGTGACCGCGGCAACCATTATTGGCAAGGTTTTCGGTAACACGCCCTTTGCTTGTGCATGCTATCTCACTTTTTGCTCACCCCCGGCTTTGGTGGATCTAGCATTCGTCTAATTGAAGTTGCTCAAGGTTTGAAGGAAGGAAAGAGCTGTATTGCCATGACATTGGCCGAGACACTGTTGGGCTTAGATGCTTTCTATCGCCGGGAGACGACCAAGTTTGCGGGGAGTCCACTACTGCTGCAGGTAATGTTTCCCACCCAATTTGACATATGTATTGCTCACATCACTCGGCCCTCAAACTCGGTCTTTTCTCACAAAGCCCTTTTCTTACTTTTCTCTCATCGTACATCTCTCTATTCTTTAATCTCTCATTTTTCATCCCTCCCCAGGTATGGTTGATGGATAAATTGTAGGTCGTGGACTCCTGCCCAGCCTACTCAGCTCACGGCTACTTCTTTCGACAACGCCTAGTCGATGCCCTGGATGAGGGATGGTGGTTTGACTGGATGTGCAATTTGTCTGCAGATCGTATTGCTTGGCGCTGTCCTTGGCTCAATCTCCCGGCAATGAGCTGTAGCATGTCCCAGCAGACCGGGATCCAGTTGATTGGTCTGACTCACTGTGTGTTCTACTTCCCGTTTCGGTTTCAACGCCAGTTCGGTCATGATCAGACTTGCCGCGGAGGATAGAGTATCCAAGCGCATTCCGATTGAGCGCCTGACTTGCTCGATATGTCCAAAGATGGAGGACGAGAGAACTCCTGGCCCCCGCTCCTACTTTCAGTTGCACTTTGTCTGACGAGTGCTTGGATTGGCTCAATGAAGAGGCACAAATTGGGCCTAGCTTGGCATCAGAAGCTTCGATCAGCTCCGGGAGGGGGCGCAGGAACACCTGACTTATCTATTGCTTTATCAGTACTTTCAAGTTTTCTGTTTGATTATAATAAAAAGCAACTTCGATTTGTATGCAAGAACAGGAAGACTTTATGTTGAAATCAATGAAATTGAAGGTTGTGGGTACTGAAAATTTTTCGCTTTGGTCCAAAAATGGTCTAAGTTGTAAAAAGATTAATTTTGAACAAAGTCAAATTTTATTAAAACTTTTCAAAAAATATTTTTGATATGGGTCAGAACTGGACACGCCTAAGATCTGTCACTGAGATGCACAACCCCGGATCCCTGCAACTGGAAAGTTGCCCCTAGTCTGAATAGCACCGCGGTATTGTATGGCAACGGAAAGTTGCCCCTAGTTTGAATAGCGCTGCACCGAAGATTACAATCAAGGTTCTTGAATGCTGAATAGACAAAGATGACCGAGATGATCAAATGGACAAAGTTGATCGGGAAAAATTTTATGGTTGAACTCCAGGATGAAGTTGCCTACGTATCCCAAAGATGGGAATCAAGCCTTACGTAGTTCACGCTTAGGATCACTCGAGTATTTTCACTCTCCTTTTACGCTCTAACTTTTGCCAAGGCCGCCCTTTGCAGGTTTTCAACCTTGCGAGCTCAGTTTTTATATTTTTCCAATTTTCAATGCTCTAACTTTTGCCTAGGTCGCCCTTTCGGGTTTTCGGCCTAGCGAGCCTCTCAGGGGTAATATTTCTTCAACTTGTCCATGTTGATCGGTTAGGAGAACTCTAGGCCATTTAAATCCATCAGAACCACAGCTCCACCTGACCAGATTGACTTGATGATGTAGGGACCAGTCCAATTGGGTCTGAACTTGCCCCTAGGGTCGTGGATGGGAGCTCGGTTGTCCTTGAGCACCAAATCTCCTTCCTTCAAATTCCTGGACTTAACTTTCTTGTTGAAAGCCCTGGCAATTCTGTGTTGATAACCTTGAACATGGTACAGTGCTTTCAGTCTTCTCTCATCAAAGAGCATGAGTTCTTCAAACCTGCTCTGCTGCCAATCTGCTTCGGCTATTTGACACTCGGCCAGCACTCGCAATGACAGAACCTCAATTTCAATAGGTAGAACGGCCTCCATCCCATAGACTAAAGAATATGGAGTCGCCCCAGTAGAAGTTCTAATCGAAGTTCTGTAGCCCCACAGAGCAAACGGCAACTTATCTGGCCAATCCCGGTAGGTTTCCACCATCTTCTGCAGTATGTGTTTGACATTCTTGTTGGCGGCCTCGACTGCTCCATTGGTTTGCGGCCGGTATGTGAATGACTTATGAAAAGCCACGTTGTATTTCTCCAACAAGTCGATCACTTCTTTCTTGAAATGGGAACCGTTGTCTGAAATGACCTCGTTTGGGACCCCATAACGACAGATGATGTTGTTTCTGATGAACTTTGCGACGTGCGACGCCTTCAACACCGCATAAGACTGGGCCTCGACCCACTTTGTGAAGTAATCTATCGCGACCAGGATGAACTCGTGCCCATTTGACCCCTTTGGAGTGACAGCCCCGATCACATCGATTCCCCCAACTGAAAATGGCCATGGCGAAGTCATATTGTACAGCTTCGACGGTGGGATATTCATGAGGTTTGCATGGACTTGACATTTGTGGCATCGCCGAACAAAGCCGGTACAATCCTCCTCCATGGTGGACCAGTAGTAACCTTGTCTGAGGATCTTCCGAGCTAGCATTACCTCGTTCATATGTGCGCCACATTCTTCTCCATGGATGGCTTCCATTAGGTGCTTCGATTCTTCAGCTTCGACACACAGCTTATGCATTCCCAGATGACCTCTCTTATCTGACTTACCCCGGATGATGAATTGAACGGCCAATCTTGATTGTCCTCTTATCCTTAGCATTTGCCCCTGGTGGATACGCCTCTTTTTCCAAGAAGTTCCAGATATCGTAATACCAGGGGTTTTCGTCTTGAACCTCATCTATAACAGCAATCGACTCGTAGGCTGGCACAAATTTCTGGTCAATGATATTTGGGCGATCCGGACTCCGAACGGGATGTCTATCATGGAAGATAGAGTTGCTAAAGAATCTGCGAACCTGTTGTTCTCTCTTAGTAGATGAGCAAAGTTTAGCTTCTCAAACCGAGGAATTAACAAGTCCAAGGTTTGGTGATACATCATCATATTCTCTTCTTTGACTTTCCAGTCTCCTTTTGCTTGAGACACAACAAGGTTTGAGTCCCCGATGATGTCCAACCGTCTTGCCCCTAGTTCCAGAGCTGCTTCTAGACCGGCAATGCACGCCTCATACTCTGCTTCGTTATTCGAGACTTTGAACCGGAGTTTGAAGGCTAGAGGGATGCGGGAATTGTCGGGTGCTATTAGCAACACTCCTATCCCATACCCGTATTGGTTTGATGCTCCGTCAAAGTACATCGTCCAAGTTTCATCGTCGATATGCAAAATGGCATCATCTGGGAATAAGTACTCAACTGCTTCACCCTCTTCTACTGGATGATCAGCCAAGAATTTCGATACTGTTCTTCCCTTGACTGACTTGCGGGTCACATATTTCAGGTCGAATTCAGAGAGCAACAGCAACCAACAAGCTAGCCTACCCGTAAGTGCTGGTTTTTCGAAAAGACATTTAATGGGATCGAGCCGTGAAACCAACATTACGGAGTGAGCTAACAGGTAGTGCCGCAGCTTCCTGGTAGCCCATACCAAAGCTAAACAAGCCTTCTCCAACGGTATGTAGCGAGTCTCATACTCTAGCATCTTCTTGCTCAGATAGTAGATGGCTCTCCCCACTTTGTCCTCTGATTCTTGGGCGAGCATACAGCCCATTGTGGTCTAGGTCACTGAAAGGTACAATATCAACGGTTTCCCCGGTTCTGGTAGTGACAACACGGGCAGGTTCTGTAAGTATTCCTTGATCTGTTCAAAAGCGCTGACTTGGCATCGGCCGTCCCATTGGAATTTTTTGCCTTTCTTCAGGAGACCAAAAAGTGGTTCACAAGTCAAGGTTAATTTTGAGATAAACCGTCTTATGAATTGCACTTTATCCAGAAAGCCTCGCACCTCCTTTTCAGTCCTTGGTGGTGGCATTTCTAAGATGGCCTGGATTTTGGAAGGGTCGACTTCGATGCCCCTTTGTGTAATCAGAAACCCTAGCATTTTCCTTGCTGTAACACCGAACGTACACTTCTGAGGATTCAACCGCAGTCGGAACTCTCTGATCCTTTGAAAGAACTTTTGTAAGGCGGTGTAGTGGCCCTCTCTTTCTTTGGATTTGACAATCATGTCGTCTACGTACACCTCAACCTCTTTATGGATCATGTCATGCAATATTGTGGTTGCGGCCCGTTGATATGTAGCTCCAGCGTTCTTCAACCCAAACGGCATCACTCTGTAGCAGTATGTCCCCCATGGGGTGGTGAAGGCAGTCTTCTCCCGGTCTTCTGGTGCTATCACTATCTGATTGTATCCTGAGAAGCCATCCATGAAAGAAAGCAATGCATGCCCTGCTGTGAAGTCCACTAACTCATCAATATGCGGCAAGGAAAAGTCGTCTTTCGGACTAGCTTTGTTCAAATCCCTGAAATCTACGCATACTCGGATCCTGCCATCTTTCTTCGGCACTGGAACGATGTTGGCCAACCAAGTCGGGTATTCGGATACTAGCAGGAACCCTGCGTCGATTTGTTTGGTGACCTCTTCCTTAATCTTGAGAGCCCAGTCCGGGCGGATCCTCTTGAGTTTCTGTTTGACAGGTCGGGCCTCAGGGTCAAGAGGGATCCGGTGCTGTACAATCTCAGGATCGATTCCAGGCATGTCTTCATAGGACCACGTGAAAAATATCTTTAAAATCTTTTACTAAAGCGACTAAGCGCTCGCGTTTCTCTGAAGACAACGTGGACTCGATCTGGACCAGCCACGGGTCCTCCTTAGTACCAACATTCACAGTAGTGATTTCATCAATTAAAGGTTTAACAAATCTTTCCTGCTCTTGTTCAATTAAGCGTTGCAAAACCGGAGGAATCTCTTCCTCGTTGTTTTCATCAAATTTTGAAAGTCTGAGTTAATGCAATAAATCAAGGGTACAGAAAAGTACTCAGAAACCACAGCTGTTTCATTCTCATTAAGCACATCCAAATCGTCCGATTCTTCGGTTACAACAGACTCAAAAGAGAAAGAAAAAGACGACCTGGACAAGAGGCGTGGCATCAGGGTTATCATCCCTAGGATTACCGGACTCGAGACTTCGGTCATTTGGAACCTGATTCCGACTCACAAGACTCGGTGGAATCAGATTCCGGCTCACTACCTGACCCGATGCTGCTAGACAAAAATCCCTCTTCATATTGCCAAATGAGAGAGGGTATGATAGATGCATCCAAAATAGTTGCTGGTGGGCCTGCAGCCGTTCCATTCCCGATCACGCATACCGAGAAGTTATCCCCCAAGCACTTCTGTTCGATCGGAGGATCTGAAAGTAGACATGCCAGTGCTACTCCCATTTCACTTTCGGTGTCCTTGAACTCCACTTTCTTACTCTGCTCAGCCTCAGCTAATGGGTCCGTCTGCTCTTTGGCAACGTTGTCCCCGGATAGTTGCAGGCCAAAGAAGATGTCGAAACCAGGCACATGCTTCCCTTCCTCGTTCAGCCACGGCTCTGGGAAGCCACAAAATGGAAAGTCTTCCCCCTCCCGGACGAAGCGTCCGTTCAGGGTACCCTGAATGGGCCTATGCATTAGTTCAAAAGGCTTCCCTGCCTTCTTTGCTCTGGCTCTCCCAGCCATTTCCTTTCCCTTCCTTATCCAATCCTCTTTGGTGGGCAGATAACCCAAGCCAAAGGTATGCGGATTATGTGGCACTTCGGCCAATGTTGCGACGCCCTTTCGGCCGCTCTTTCTCAATCCCATCCCGGGGATGTGTTGCAGCTTGTTCATAAGGTATACAGATTGAGCACTGACATATACTCCCTCATTGACAGCCATGATGTTCTGCACAACCCGAGCCTCAGCTAAGGTAAAACTTGACGTAAACACGTCTTCCATGCCATGCTCAATTTCTAGGACCGGTGTAGATACCTCCGGAGGTGGATGGATCGATGAATTTCCGAAAACGATGGCTACTCCCTTTCTATAGGGGTATTTCACCATCTGATGCAGAGTCGACGAGACGGCTTTCTGGTCACTGCAGCCACGGCCTTGCATTGAAGGTTCTTGGAACTTCTAAGACATGGAAGTCTATCTCATGTTGTCTGGCCCAACCTTGTGCGGATTTTACCGTCCCCATTACTTCCCGGCTCGTGTTGTCATCGCCGAATCACACAATTTGGTGGCACAAAGTCGGCGTTCTTCAAGCCGATGACATAGGCCATTTTGTCTTTGGCGACGTTGATTGCGGACCCTGTGTCAACGAGTACCACGAGTATCCATTTATTTCTGCACTCCACCGAGATGTAGAGTGGCCTATTATGGTTCGCACCCTCAGGTAGTAGTTCCTTATCAGAGAAAGTCATCATTGGGGTAGCTTCTCCTGGAAAGACTAGTCCAACTAGCTGCTCTGGTGTGGTATCTATGGAGAGTTTGGCCTTGTCCATAGCAGATAGAACAGCCTGTCTGTGTACTCGTGATGCCATAAGCAGTCCCCAGATGGAGATGTTTTCTTGTATCTTCTTCAGCTGCTTCAGTACAGCCTCCTCTTCAATTTGCTTCTCTTTCTGCCTCTCAGCTTCGTTATCCTTCCCAGATCCTTCCGGCTGGTCTAGGTGTGGGGGCTTGAGATACCGCCCGCTCCTTGTCATATGATCAACCTCGTTGATATACTAGGTATCATCTGGTTGGTTACTGCCCCAATCCTCATCCGTGTGGGCAAGACATAGATCATCGTCCTTCCACCACATTCCATCGGCAGCCGACAGACACCTGTCCGGCTCTGGTATGATTATACTTGCAGTTCTTTCCATCCACATGCTCGCAGCATTCTCTATCCTCGTGCACACGGCGCTTTCAGTCCCCACGGGGGCTTTAGCTTTCCTGATTCTCTCAGAATCTCCAGATCTTTCTCGTTCCAATTGTGTCAGTCCTGCTGGTTGTTCAGCTTTCCCTGCATTCACGATGCCCAAATCCCGAACGAAATTCTTAGTACCGGCGCTCTCCGACAATTAATTCTGACTTCCGGCCCTTCCGGCCATAACTGCTATTCTCGCCCCTGTCGGGCCCTGTTCCAACTAAGATTCTTCGACGATGTCTGGTAGGTCATCAAGCCACCCAGTAACCTCTACTGATTCCTCGTAATCAAACCAGTTAACTGCTGTGTCCCCTGGATCTTGGTCGTTGAAAAACTGGAGGTTGGCTAAGTCCTCTTCCACAGCCGTCAAATCATCTGTCCTTTGCTCAAGCCCATCCCCTTGGATCACGAAAAGCTCTTTCTCTGTCAGCAATTCCACACTTAATCTAATCTGGCCCACTGGTAGAATGTAATTACTCGGATCAGATACCCCCTCAGCAAAATTCCCAGACTCCTCAGACTCTGATTTGACAATTCCATCCCTTTCTGAAATCTCCCCTATTCGGTCTTTGCCAGTCACCACCATTAGTTCGGGTTGGGTTCTGGAGATGTCCAACATGCACAAAAAGTCAGTGCAGTCAGGAAGGAGCACCTCCGGCTTAGGTAGGTGGGAAGGAGTGATATAGATGCTAGGGTCGTAAGATACGATCCCAGTCTGGATAAAGTTGACTCTTTTGGGAGGTGGAGCTTGGTTGTGTATAGGGAGTGGATTAGTTGTGACGTTGGGTTTTTCTGGAGGCAGGATCACCTATTTGTCAATGAGATCTTGAATCTCATGACGCAGTTGAAAACATTGGTTAGTGTCATGACCATGTTGTTGGTGATATGCGCAATATTTGGCTGGGTTGTGAGAGGGGGGGAGTGGGTTTGGTAATGGCCTCGACTCCAGGGGTTTTAGATGCCCTTTCCTGATTAACACCCCTAGAGCCTTGGACAGGGGCATATACAATGGGGTGAAGGTTCTTTGGCCTCTGGGTTGGTATTTGGTGGTCTGTGTGTTGCTTCCAGATGCACCGGAGAAAGGTGTGGTTGCCATAGGTCTTGGAAGGGGAGGGGGGATGGTGGTGACCATGCTCACCTCTGAAGCTCTTGCATTCGCAGCACTGCTTGCGCCTGCGTTGTTGTTGTGGTTGAAAGTCCTTCTGGGCTGCTCTTTGTCTTGGTCAATCAGACCCTGTTTCATTGCATCTTCGATTTGTACCCCCATTTTATGCAAGTCTGAAAAAGTGGGGAAGGGGAGTACAATCATTTTTTGCACCAGTTTTGGCTGGAGATTGCGCACAATCATCCTGATCTGATCTTTGTCGGTAGGCCTCAGGGTCATCATTGAGGCCTTTGCCCTCCACCGAGTTACGAAATCCGAGAAGCTCTCCTTAGGCTCTTGCCTTGTTGTTTCGAGATCTCAAGTCGTAATCTTAATTTGGGTATTGTAAGAGTATTGCGCGACAAAGGCCTCGGCCATTTCATCCCAACTCCGCTTGACATCATCCTCTAACTTTGCGTATCAATAGCGGCCACACCCGACAGGGTCCGACCAAATAATGAAAGCTTCTGCCGTCTGGTGAGGCCCATTGGTCGTAGTATATCCGAGAACAAACGGAGGTGGACCATGGGATCCCCAGATCCGTCGAAGCGATCGACTTGCGGCATTTTGAACCTATCTGGTAGCGTCACGGCCACATCGGTATATCCGTCCTTGATATCCGGAATAGCCTTTACCCCTTGGGATTTCTTGAACAACTTCTCGAGCTTGCTCAATTTCAGTGCTGTAGGGTCTAGTTCGAACTCAAAGGGAGAGTCCGGATAGTAAATAGGCATATGCGCCTTGGACAGTTGAGGTAGAAGTGGAGGCGGAGCTGGCCCCGTTGGAATATCTGTGTCCTCCTGGAGGGTCTGGACATTTTGCAAGAGGTTCTGGTTATTTGGCAGGACATTACGGGCCGATTAGTGTCTGCTTTCGAGTTGCGGGACTCTGGTGGGGAGGAGCTTGATCTGGCGATCTTTGCGTTCTCATTGCTGCGATCTAGTGATGAGCTCGGTCTGCTAGGCCATGATCGTGGCTTGCTGTTTGGAAAATTTCGCTTGGCGGACAACATCCTCCTGCATTTGCTTCATGCTCTCTTGGAGCTGGCGCATCATTTCTTCCATTCCGGCCATGTTCTGCTGATCCCGTTGACTAACTGGTATGTTTATCTCTATGGCGGAAACTGAGACCTTGGTTCGACTATTTACTGTTAAGGTAGACCACTGTTCTGGTAATCTCTGCTCAGACACACTGCGTTTTCTCGGCCTCTGTCTGATAACTGGGGGTAAAGAATGAAACACTGGCTGTCCATCGACCAGATCCTCAGATCGATTGAGTCGGCGACCTCTTGTCCAGAGTGCTTGGGGAATATCTGCCTGGTTTGAAGCAATTGTGCTAAACCACCCCTAGCAAAAAGATAAATAAAGCAATAATAAAGAAATAGACAACCCGATAAACGGACAGTATGACGACTTAAAAAAACACACAACACACAGTTGGGCATTACAACAAGTCGATAAAATATCGCTCTCAAATACTGGTCATTATCCCCAAATCACTGTCCCCGAAGCTGAATCCAATACCCACAGATAACTGATTCCCAAACACTGAACTGGTGCCCGCAGGCCTGATGCCCAAACTTGTAAACTGATACGTGTACTCCCTGTAGAGACGCACTCTAAAAGCACATAACAGATAAGTGAGAGCCAAAACACCCCTATGTTGGGGTAGGGTTTTCTTATCCTATTTTGTCAGGAACTAGGGTTTCACTACGCACACAGCGGTTTCAAATAACCTAAAATCGGGTAAGCAACCTGTCCTAGTTTGGAATGGTCACTACGGATTTCGATATGCACTAGGTCGAATGGTCAAAGGGGGTGCCCTGGTAAAACCGGGGTTTGTGCTCCCATACTAGCAGAGCCCATAACCGGTCAGCCTTATGGTCATGCCTTGACAAGACAAGCCTCCGACAAAGCAGAATAACGCCATGAAGCCTCGCTCTGATTCGGACTCGATTTTATTCACGGTTCATCTGAACCAAAGAGTCCAAATCCGCAAATCGTTTTGAAGGAAAAGCAGATTTTTGAAAGAAGTGCCAAACATGGGTACTTTGCGGATATGAGTCGCCACCTAAATATTTTAAAATGGGAAATTTAGGAAACCACGACTCGGTGCGAAAAGGTCCGCGTCATCACCAAAGTTGGCTCGGGAACTTGGGTACGATTGGGGAAGGTCACATCGTGAGCACCCCCGCTCGCTCGGTCAAAAGACCGGCCTCTACTAACCATGATATCTGTTTTTGAAAACATTGTGAGCTCTTATTCCGGTTATTAGCCTAGATTACTATGTGATGCTCGCGAGAAACAAATATAAACTGGCCGCTCGAATTGGAACAAAACATTTCATGTTTGTTTGTTTGAAAATGGTGTGAAGGTGCTACCCGCAGGTAGGCTAAAATGCGGATTTGCCACCCTCGGGTGGGCTTAGAAAACAGTGATGTTGCCACTATCTAGTGGGCTTAAAACAAACAATCAGTGATTTGTCCCAATTCAGATAACCCAACCTTCACCCACAGGCATTCAAGGCAGTTATATCACATAAGCACATAGCCTTATGGTAAGCATGCTATCATGGCAACACTCACACGCATGCGATGATGCTAAAGCATAAAACTCACCTAGTACTCCAAGCCAAAATAGAAAACTGATTAGAAATCATGCATGATCCTAAGTATACTGTAATGCCTAATGCAACACATGCAAAGATGCAATTATAGCAGGCTCGGCTATTCTAAACATGGTATATGAGATGCAACAGCTATCAAGTACTCAATTTGGAATTGAAATCTGAGATCACGGTTGTATGATCTTGAGCCGGTGCATGCAAAAGCAGATGAATGATGCAAAACATGCTGTCATACTGGATGCTAATTGAAATATGCCCTATATCTAACCATCAAAGCAGGTAAATAAAAGGGAGAAAGACGTGGGGTTGGAAGACATACATCACACTCACGCACACTTATTACAAGTTTGCCCTCATGAGGGTCGAATGAATAATGAATAATATCTGAGACGAATAAAAGAATTTACAGTACAAAATAATACAAATTCTAATTAATTAACAAATTAATTACAAAAGAATTAAAACTGGCGTGCAAGCCAGGGACTGCCTCGCTTCTGATAGATGTTGTATGTTAGGCTGCTTGGCGCGGAAATCCACTGGAATGCCCTAATTAGCCTCTGTTTGCAGTATTCCTCGAAATGCGCGCCGGACTCCGAAAAGTTGTTGATCCTCGGTTTTGCTGTAACAGAGAGCAGGAAAAGGGCATAGCAATGTATTTTCACAAATATATGCATGTCTCGATCCTCGTGCCACCAATCACGCATATCGATGCATGATGGCCGAGGAGCCGAATTGCACAACTCGATATAGGGATGAATGCATATGAATGCTATAACAAAACCTAACTCCATCATGGATAATCCGGAGTGTCGGTGACTTGGGAATTGAGACACACTCCGTCACTCGGAGTACGGAATGTACCTCGTTTCCCGTGCGATATGCATGATATGCATGAAATGCAACTAATATACAACCTAGCATGCTCAATGCTATGAAAATGAGATGCCTCGAAATCGTGTCCGCAGACGCAAACCGAGGCGATCTTGAATGACATGCGAAATGTAATGATGGCCTTATACCAACATGAAGGGGGCCTCAGCCACACTCACATAGGATGCCGGAATGATAAGGATGGGGTGCCTCGAAATGCGTGCCCACTGGCACGCAAACCGAGATAATGATGAAATATAAATCGGATAAAACAGAGTGCCTCGAAATGCGTGCAGCGCACGCATAAGCGGCGAGCATCTGTAATGCAAACCCGAATAAAGCGAGTGCCTCGAAATGCGTGCACACGCACGCATAACCGAGGCGGAGGCATCTGCAATGCCAAGCGGATAAAGCAGAGTGCCTCGAAATCGTGCTGCAGACACGCAAACCGGCGAAACATCTACGCAATGCCAAGCGGATAAAATCGAAGTGCCTCGAAACGCGTGCACACGGGCACGCAAACCGAGGCGATGATGAGAAATGCAAATCGGATAAAACCGAAGTGCCTCGAAATGCGTGCACACGGACACGTAAACCGAGGCGATGATGTGTGATGCAAAATCGGATAAAACCGAAGTGCCTCGAAATGCGTGCACACGGGCACGCAAACCGAGGCGATGATGTGCAATGCAAAATCGGATAAAACCGAAGTGCCTCGAAATGCGTGCACACGGGCACGCAAACCGAGACAATGATGAAAACTGCAAAATCGGATACAACCGGAGTGCCTCGAAATGCGCGCCCACAGGCACGCAAACCGAGGCAATGCTGAAACGAAAATCGGATACAACCGAAGTGCCTCGAAATGCGTGCACACAGGCACGCAAACCGAGGCGGTGCTGAAACGAAAATCGGATACAACCGAAGTGCCTCGAAATGCGTGCACACAGGCACGCAAACCGAGGCGGTGATGTGATGGAAAATCAGAATGGCATACGGAATGCAACGATGGGCTTACACCAACATGGGAGAGCCTCAGCTCACTCACATAGGAGGCCGTCGGATAAAAAAAGAAGTGCCTCGAAATGCGTGCACACGGGCACGCAAACCGAGGCAATGGCATACAAGCATGAAAATGCAAATTGGGCTTACGCCAACATGAGAGGGCCTCAACCACACTCACATAGGCTGCCGTCGGATAAAACGAGGCTGCCTCGAAATCTGCGCCTGGCACGCAAACCGTGAAGAGCATACACAATGCCATGACATGGAAAATGTAGATTGGGCTTATACCAACATGAGAGGGCCTCAGCCACACTCACATGGGATGCCGATGAATGAAAGCAGTGCCTCGAAGTGCGTGCTTACAGACGCATAACCGAGGCAATGCATTAAGGCATAAAATGACATGGGAAATGATATGCAAGCATGCAAACCAAATTTCAGCCACTAAATAAAGGGAAAACAGCCCCGAAATGATCTGAAATGACAATCAATGCATGAAATCATCCCAAATGCAATTCTAAGTGCCGAAATGGCCTCTCTATGCTAAACAGACAAAATCCACTCATGAAAGCAAAAGCAGTAGCAAGGCAGTCCCAAATATGGCATTTTTTCAGTACAAAACATGGCCAAATTAATAGCACAGATATGGCAACATTAGCATGCAAAAATACGGTAAAAGAGAGGAATTACAAAGCAAGTGATATCAACAATGCTCAAACCCAAAAACTCAGTTCTACAACTTTAAAGAAGGGCCAAAAATATGCACATATTCAGTTTATGGCAACCCCAAAATCAGAATAAAAACATGTTAGAAATTCCATGCAAAATAGGCTCAAAATAGGCTATATCATGAGACTTGCCAAACCATGCACCAAACAGCAAACTTTTCTTCATGAAACATGTAAAGGGGGTCAAAATAAGACCCCTTTCAGTTCTGACCAAAGGCCAAAACCAAAAGCACAAGAGGCTACAAAACATGCAAGAATACGGTAAATTTGATGGATTTCAAAGGAAGTACCAAAAATATACACCAAATGGCTTAAGGCCCTCAACATAACATGAAAAGGAGACAAAAACAAGGCTATTTCTAAGCCTGATGAAGGCTGAAATCCGGAGCCAAGTAAGCCTAACAAAGCATGCAAGAATTAGGGTCTAAAGTGAATTTCCAAGAGAGGTGCTATATAGAATGGCCAAATGAGGTTGAGCCCTTCTACAATGTTGTAGAGGGGCTCAAAATAAGCACAAAACCAGTATGGGTCGGAGCCCCAAAAACAAATGAAAATAGGCTAAAACTAGCATGCAAATTGGTGACATACAAGATGGATATTGAAGGAAGTGTATCATGGAGACACCAAATGAAGTTGAGCCCTTCTACAAAGTTGTAGAGGGGCTCAAAATAAGCCTAAAACCAGTAGGGGTCGGAGCCCCAAAAACAAAAGGAAATAGGGTAAAAATATGGAGCAAGAAAATGGTACAAAAGATGGATTTGGGAACTTACCCTTGAAGATCCGATTGTTGCAACTTCTTAGCTGGAATTTGTTGATCCTTGACCACTGAAAATCATCCCTTTGCTGCTGGAATGGTGTTGTGGATGATGGAGCTAAGGGTTGATGAAGGAATTGGCCAAGACTTGAAGTTGTCCTTGGAATTTTGGCTATGGAAATGAAGGAATTGGAAGAGGAGCTCTTCAAGAAATTTTTTGTAACCCTCAAAACAGTTGGGAGCTGCTGGTTTTATAGCCAAAAGGGTGAAAAAAATCTTGCCTCAAATATCTAGATATTTTGAGGGCAAAATATCTAGATATTTTGAGGGTAGAAAAAAAAAGATTTTGTTGACCCGAAGTGGCATACGAGGCTAGTGTTCCTCGGAATGATGAAGCAGAGGTACCGCCAAAATTGAACAAAAACCGATGCAAAAGCAGCTCGGGGACCAAAACCGCGGGGTCCCGAAAATGGGTATGAGGCACGGAAGTGGTGTTCGCTGCCAGTGGGCATCGAGGCCCAGTGTTCCTCGGAACAATAAAATAGAGGTCCGCAAAAATCGGAGAAAAGCGGATGCGAAATGAAAGCTCGGGACCAAAACCGCGCGATTTGGGGTCCCGAAAATGGCCAAGACGCAAGTGGTGTTCGTTGCGAAGTGGGTCTCAGAGACCCCGGTGTCGCCGGAAGGACCAAAGCAGTGTCTGCCAAAATGAACAGACATCGATGCAAAAAGAATGCTCGGGGCCAAAACCGCGTGGTTCGGGATCCGAAAATGAAATTCAAGACGCAGTGGTGTTCGTGCGAAGTGGGTCTCGGAGACCCCAAGGTGTCCCTCGGAAGGACCAAGCGAGGTGTCTGCCAAAATGAACAGACATCGATGCGGGATGAATGCTCGGGGCCAAAACGCGTGGTTGGGATCCGAAAATGGGCCGGCACCTAAGTGGTGTTCGTGCGAAGTGGGTCTTAGAGACCCAGTGTCCCTCGGAAGGACCAAGCAGGTGTCCGCCAAAAATGAACAGACATTGATGCAAAATGAATGCTCGGGGCCAAAACCGCGGTTCGGGATCCCGAAATGGGCCGCCGCACCTAAGTGGTGTTCGCGAAGTGGGTCTCGAGACCCCAGTGTCCCTCGGAAGGACCAAGCGAGGTGTCTGCCAAAATGAACAGACATCGATGCAAAATGAATGCTCGGGGCCAAAACCGCGGTTCGGGATCGAAAATGGGTCAAGCACCTAAGTGGTGTTCGACTCTGAAGTGGGTTTCGAGCCCCAGTGTCCCTCGGAATGATAAAAGCGAGGCACTTGCCAAAACCGGAGAAATCGGAAATGGTTAGGCGGTCCCGAACCGAGGCACACGGCCCTAACGGCTCAAGAAATGGGAAAAATGGCCTCTGACCCACGAAAAGTAGCCACGGCCAGAGAGATAGTCTCTGGGACCCTCCCTCCCCTCGGGAAAGAAAAACAGAGAAAAACGAGCTGGTTCGCAAACCGAGACAGGCATGTAAGAGAGTTCGATAGTCCGGAGGCGAGGCGCCGCCGCGACTCTGAGACTTCTGAACGAGCACAGCATGCAACATCACCGAGCGCTCAATCGGTGACGTCTGAGTCTTAAGGTCGGTCAAAAATGGGGTGTCTACAGTTGCCCCTCTTTGACAGAACTCGGAAGTCATAACAATGACGGGAGTGAATGTCAAAGCCTAGAGACGACCCATTTTTGACAAGGCCGAAGACTTAGACAAACATACAGGATAAACAAAGATGCATGCCTGCAGGCAAAAGGGGGGGCAAAATGCAAAATGAGAGGCGCGGAGCCAGATGATCATGCAAATGCAGCAAGCTGTAATGAAGCAGGTATTGACAAATAGATGCAACAGTTTTAAGCAAGAATGCAAAGCAACAACTACATCTCATGCAGTTTAGGAATGCGGAGAATTATTCAATTCTCGTCGCGTCTCACACGGAGAAGGCTTAAAGTGACTACCGAGAGTACCCGGAGTCTCACACAAGACATCTCTCTGCGTATGACACACAAGAGAGGAAAAGGTAGAAACCGGGTAAACAAAGGTATAACCAACAGAGCGTATCTCAACGTATTTCATACGGAGAGAGGGAAGGTTTTAACCTGGGGAACAATGGTGTAACCAACAAGCGTATCTCAACGTATTTCATACGGAGAGAGGGAAGGTTTTAACCGGGTGAACAATGGTGTAACCAACAAGCGTATCTCAACGTATTTCATACGGAGAGAGGGAAGGTTTTAACCGGGGAAACAATGGTGTAACCAACAAGCGTATCTCAACGTATTTCATACGGAGAGAGGGAAGGTTTTAACCGGGGAAACAATGGTGTAACCAACAGGCGTATCTCAACGTATTTCATACGGAGAGAGGGAAGGTTTTAACCGGGAAAACAATGGTGTAACCAACAGGCGTATCTCAACGTATTTCATACGGAGAGGGAAGGTTTTAACCGGGAACAAAGGTGTAACCAACAAGCATATCTCAACGTATTTCATACGGAGAGAGGAAGGTTTTAACCGGAAACAATGGTGTAACCGACAAGCGTATCTCAACGTATTTCATACGGAGAGAGGAAGGTTTTAACCGGTGAACAATGGTGTAACCAACAAGCATATCTCAACGTATTTCATACGGAGAGAGGAAGGTTTTAACCGGGAAACAATGGTGTAATCGACAAGCGTATCTCAACGTATTTCATACGGAGAGGGAAGGTTTTAGGGTGAACAATGGTGTAACCAACAAGCATATCTCAACGTATTTCATACGGAGAGAGGGAAGGTTTTAACCGGGGAAACAATGGTGTAACCAACAAGCATATCTCAACGTATTTCATACGGAGAGAGGGAAGGTTTTAACCGGGTGAACAATGGTGTAACCAACAAGCATATCTCAACGTATTTCATACGGAGAGAGGGAAGGTTTTAACCGGGGAACAAAGGTGTAACCAACAAGCATATCTCAACGTATTTCATACGGAGAGAGGGAAGGTTTTAACCGGGGAACAAAGGTGTAACCAACAAGCATATCTCAACGTATTTCATACGGAGAGAGGGAAGGTTTTAACCGGGGAAACAATGGTGTAACCAACAAGCGTATCTCAACGTATTTCATACGGAGAGAGGGAAGGTTTTAACCGGGTGAACAATGGTGTAACCAACAAGCATATCTCAACGTATTTCATACGGAGAGAGGGAAGGTTTTAACCGGGGAACAAAGGTGTAACCAACAAGCATATCTCAACGTATTTCATACGGAGAGAGGGAAGGTTTTAACCGGGTGAACAATGGTGTAACCAACAAGCATATCTCAACGTATTTCATACGGAGAGAGGGAAGGTTTTAACCGGGTGAACAATGGTGTAACCAACAAGCGTATCTCAACGTATTTCATACGGAGAGAGGGAAGGTTTTAACCGGGGAACAAAGGTGTAACCAACAAGCATATCTCAACGTATTTCATACGGAGAGAGGGAAGGTTTTAACCGGGTGAACAATGGTGTAACCAACAAGCGTATCTCAACGTATTTCATACGGAGAGAGGGAAGGTTTTAACCGGGTGAACAATGGTGTAACCAACAAGCGTATCTCAACGTATTTCATACGGAGAGAGGGAAGGTTTTAACTGGGGAAACAATGGTGTAACCAACAAGCGTATCTCAACGTATTTCATACGGAGAGAGGGAAGGTTTTAACCGGGTAAACAATGGTGTAACCGACAAGCATATCTCAACGTATTTCATACGGAGAGAGGGAAGGTTTTAACCGGGTGAACAATGGTGTAACCAACAAGCATATCTCAACGTATTTCATACGGAGAGAGGGAAGGTTTTAACCGGGTGAACAATGGTGTAACCAACAAGCATATCTCAACGTATTTCATACGGAGAGAGGGAAGGTTTTAACCGGGGAAAGAAAGGTGTGAGTGTGTGTGATTGATACGCAAAATAGACAAAGCGAGTGTGTGATAGATACACTATGTGAACAAGTATGATTGATATATTGGGTGAAATGAGAAAGAAACTTGATAGGTACAATGCAATACAATGCATGATGCTTACGGAAAGCAATAAATAGACAAAGCGGCGCTTTAGAAAGCACCTCATGAGGTGAGTGGCGGTGAACCGCTCTACTCTGATGGGGATCTCCCCTCGTGCTCTTCGAACACTTACCTTCAACTCACAGCACAAAGGTTCTGAAATGCTGACAAGTAACAATATCTGCATGTAGAGCCACGTGCGCTTGTTTTCAGATCATATTCACAACTTTCCTATTCTCCAACGGGGTGACAGACTAGGTTGGTTCAAGATTCAATCGAGGCGCATACACATGCTATCTCAATCTATGGGGCGCCATACTGATTTCAAGCCGAGCGCCTCTGGGTATTTAAACCGGACTTTAGTCTCGAAATCGAACAACTGCGTTCTAGGCCACGGCCATTCGAACTCTAGTTTCCACCGTCGCTTGGTCTCCTAGGAACTCATCGCAAACACGGCCAAGATGCCTCTGGCGAGAATGGTACTCAGGAGAAACGCCGACGCTAATCGGCTTGAAGTAGACTTGATCTTGAGCTTGAGGTAGAAGCACACTCATACTTGAGCATTGGCAAGACCGAAGAGGTACCACGGAGTATAGTCTCGAACTTCAAGTTGGAACAAACTCGGATGCTCGACATTTTCCTCTTTTGCTTTTGCTGCGGCCGAAACTCATAGCTTCAGATAGGTCTGGTTTCCTTTGTTCTCACATGACTGGGTTGAACCTGCGGTTTTATGAAAGAACAAGTTACATTTTGCACAAATGTGGAGAACGGCACGGCACTCGGAGCACAAAAGCGATTTTTGAAATTGAGAGTGAGCATAAGTTCTCAATCGGGTATTGAGCCTCTGTTGAATACAGCACACTACGACTCAATAAGAAAACAAAAGGCACATAACCTAGACACATCGAGTAACACTCGAAACGACCCAAAACAAAATCGAGATAAAACAAAAAGACACGACACTCAGACGTGCACAGGGAGCCTGTTTCACCGGGTATATGTCCCACCCTTTCTTATTTGTGATTCTCACATCACTCGGCCCTCAAGCTCTATTTTTCTGAAAAAGCCCTTTTCTCACTTTTCCTCTCATCGCACATCTCTCTATTCTTAAATCTCTCATTTTTCATCCCTCCCCTGGGTGGTTGATGGATAAACAGCAAGTTGAAGGCTTTTGCCCCTGGTATTCTACCAGATTCTTCTTCTTTCGCTCACAGCTAGTGAAGTCCTCCCACAGAGGGGTTGTGCTACAAATGGGTATATAGCAAATCTGCAGCTGACATCGGTCGATGATGCCTCTTTGGGAGTTTGGGCGTGGCGAATCTGTCCAGATGAGGGAGTGTAATGTCTGGCCCCATTCCAGTTCGTGCTTCGCACTTGGCTTGATACCTCATTGCTTGGAGGATGTGAGAGCTTTCTGCCCTTTTGCTGTTAGCTTCCGTTGTGCCCTCTTCCGGCAGGTAGAGCGCCCTTCTTGGCAAGTATGGTGCCCTTCTCGCAAATGCATTGGCTCTACGGAAAAAACAGAACACCGACTTAATTGTGCCCCTAGTTCATCATTTTGACCATTTTTATTTTTGAGCTTTCTCCTAAAAATTTTGACCAAAATGAGAGTTAGATTAACATGTTTGTTCAATTTTGATTTGAAATCATGCGATTCGGGCTATGAGCATGAAAATTTTCCTTTTGGGTCCAAGAAATGGTCCGATTTTGGAAAAAGATGGAACAATTTTAGAAAATAGTCAACCTCGGTAAAATTTTCAAAAACTATTTTTGCAAACGGCCAATGCTCAACAAGCGGAACCTACTCTTGAGATGCACAACCTCGAATCTGGAGGAAAAGCGCCTTGCTTGAGGAGGTTGCATGGCAACGAAAGTTGCCCCTTGTTTGAACGGCACACATGGGCGTTGAATGGCAACGGAAAGTTGCCCCTTGTTTGGATGGCGTCATGACACACTATAATCGATCCTCGAGTGATGATGACAACCGAACTCTCGAATCTGAGAAGGCAAAGATGATCAAAACCATTATATGGACACAATCGAATTTGAATCGTTTTACGGCTGGACTTCAGGATGAAGTTGCCTACGTATCCCAAACATGGGAATCAAGCCTTACGTAGTTCGGGGTTAAGGTACACTCGGGTATTTAACATCTCCTTTTTATGCTCTAACTTTTGCCAAGGCGCCTGTTGCAGGTTTTCGACCTTGCGAGCTTTGTTTTTCTTTCTTTTCTTTTTTTCTATTCTTTTAATTTCTTCTTTTCATCTTTTCTTTTTTCTTTTTCTCTTTTTTTAATTTTTTGTATCTTTTCCTTTTTTCTTTTCTTGTTCTTTTTTGCATTTTTCTTTTTGCATTTTTCTTGCTCTAACTTTTGCCTGGGTCGCCCTTCTGGGTTTTCGGCCCAGCGAGCCTCTCAAAGGGTAAAAGTGTAACAGGTCCATGCCAAATGGTTTTGAGATCCTGAAGTCATCTGAATCCCGGAAAATGACTGCTGTATTGATTCGCAGAAGGGTCCATCTTCGGCTCTTCGAGTATATCGGACATTTTTGCCCCTAGTTCGAGGGGTGCTTTTGATCTAGCTCTGCAAGCTTCTTTTGACGACTTCTGATCTTCTTGATCTGACTTTGGTGCCTCTTGTTCGAGGGCTGCTTCAAATCTGGCCACACAGGTCTTACATTGTGGTCAACCGTTGAACCTTCTGAATTCAAGCTCAAGGTTCGGAAGCAAAGGGGTTGAGTCTCGAGGCTGAGAACGATCCTAAGCTGCACAATCTCAAGAGCGATTCCACACATGTCTTCGCAGGACCACGCAAAACATTTTTTTGAAAGTTTTTAAGAAAGCGACAAATCGCTCGCTGTAACAACGCCCGCGGGGGACCTCGCTACAGCTCGGACTCGATTTTTGTTGCGGTTCTCAATCTTGAACCAAAGAGTCCAAATCCAGCAAATCGTTTTGAAGAAAAATAGATTTTTTGAAAGAAGTGCCAAACATGGACTGCTTTGCCAGATAACAGAGTCGCCACCTAAATATTTTAAAATGGGAAATTTAGGAAACCCTGACTCGGTGCCAAAAGGCCACGTGTCCGTCATCACCAAAGTTGGCTCGGGAACTTGGGTACGATTAGGGAAGGTCACATCGTGAGCACCCCCTCTCGCCCGGTCAAAGACCGGCCTCTACTAACCATGATATCTGTCTTTGAAAACCTTGTGCGTTCTTATCCCGATTATTAGCCTAGGTTACTATGTGATGCTCGCAGCAAACAAGTATAGATTGGG
Source organism: Camellia lanceoleosa (assembly GCA_025200525.1). NCBI lineage: Eukaryota > Viridiplantae > Streptophyta > Magnoliopsida > Ericales > Theaceae > Camellia > Camellia lanceoleosa. The sequence continues at coordinate 97,008,497 of CM045762.1, forward strand.
CCGTCTGAATTGGGATTAAACATCTCATGTTTGTTTGTTTGAAAATGGTTTGATGATGCTACCATCAGGTAGGCTTAAAATGCAGATTTTGCCACAATCTAGTGGGCTTAACAAACAATCGATGAATTGCTCCAATTCAGATAACTCAACCTCCACCCACAGGCATTCAAGGCAGTTATATCACATAAGCAGTTAGCCTCATGGCAAGCATGCTATCATGGCAACACTCACACGCATGCAAGTATGCTAAAGCATAAAACTTACCTAGTACTCCAAGCCAAAACAAAAGCTGATTAGAAATCATGCATGATCCTAAAAATGCAGAATGCCTAATGCAACACATGCAAAAATGCAACTATGGCAGCTATTATTCTAAACATGGCATGTGAAATGCTACAGCTATCAAGTACTCAATTTAGAATTGAAATACAGATGCAGTTTGTATGATGCGCCGAGCCTGGTGCGTGCAAAACAGATGAATGATGCAAACATGCTGTCATGCTGTATGCTAATTGAAATATGCCCTATATCTAACCATCCAAAGCGGGTAAATAAAAGGGAGAAAGAAATGGGGGTTGGAAGACATACATCACACTCACCCACCCTTATTACAACATTGCCCTCGCACAGAGGGTCCGAATAAAATAATATCTACACCAAATAAAAGAATATTACTGATTTCTAATTAATGTCAGATTAAACTAAGAAAGTCAGAAGTGCATGCAAGCCGTGGGCCGCTTTGCTTACGATGAATGATGTATCTGGGTCGCTCGGCGGAAATCCACCGATGCCCCAATTAGCCTCTGTTTGCCTTGTTTTCGAAATGCGTCTTTGGACTCAAAAGTTGTTGATCCTTCATCTTGCCGCAGAGAGCAGGAAAAGGGCACAGCAGTGTATTTCACAAATATATGCATGCTTCGATCCTCGTGCCACCAATCATGCATATCGATACATGATGGCCGAGGAACCGAATTGCACAACTCAATATCAGATGAATGCCAGATGAATGCTACAACAAAAACCTAACTCCATCATGGGTAATCCGGAGTGTCAGAATCGGGGAATTGAGACACACTCCGTCATTCGGAGTACGGAATGTACCTCGTTTCCCGTGCGATATGCATGATATGCATGAAATGCAACTAATATACAACCTAGCATGCTCAATGCTATGAAAATGAGATGAAAATGAGACGCCTCGGCGTGCTGCACACGCACGCAAATCGAGGCGATGCTATGAAATGCAAATCGGGTAAAACCGAAGTGCCTCGAAATGCGTGCACACAAGCACGCAAACTGAGGCGATGATATGAAGTGCAAATCGGATAAACCGAAATGTCTCGAAATGCGTGCACACGGGCACGCAAACCGAGACGATGATATGAAGTGCAAATCGGATAAAACCGAAGTGCCTCGAAATGCGTGCACACAGGCACGCAAACCGAGGCGATGACAAAATATAAATCGGATAAATCGAAATGCTTCGAAATGCGTGCACACAAGCACGCAAACCGAGGCGATGACAAAATATAAATCGGATAAATCGAAATGCTTCGAAATGCATGCACACAAGCACGCAAACCGAGGCGATGACATGAAGTGCAAATCGGATAAATTGAAATGCCTCGAAATGCGTGCACACGGGCACGCAAACCGAGGCGATGATATGAAGTGCAAATCGGATAAAACCGAAGTGCCTCGAAATGCGTGCACACAGGCACGCAAACCGAGGCGATGACAAAATATAAATCGGATAAAACCGAAGTGCCTCGAAATGCGTGCACACAGGCACGCAAACCGAGGCGATGACAAAATGGAATGAAATGGCATACGGAATGCAAATTGGGCTTACGCCAACATGAGAGGACCTCAGCCGCACTCACATAAGCTGCCGTCGGATAAAAAACGAAGTGCCTCGAAATGCGTGCACACGGGCACGCAAACCGAGGCAATGCAAAAATGATACAAATGGCATACGAAAATGCAACGATGGGCTTACACCAACATGGGAGAGCCTCAGCTCACTCACATAGGAGGCCGTCGGATAAAAACGAAGTGCCTCGAAATGCGTGCACACGGGCACGCAAACCGAGGCAATGCAAAAATGATACAAATGGCATACGAAAATGCAACGATGGGCTTACACCAACATGGGAGAGCCTCAGCTCACTCACATAGGAGGCCGCCTCGAAATCGTGCAGCATGGCACGCAAAACCGAGGCAAAGCATTAAGGCACAAAATGACATGCAAACATGCAACATGGAATTTCAGCAGCTACAAGAGGGGGAAAACAGCCCCGAAACACAACCAAAGCACACCCAAAGCGAGAAATGGTCCCGAAATGCGATAATATACACCCGAAATGGCCTATAGCCATGCTAGACATGCAAAAATGATCATGGCAGCAAGGACAGTAGCAAGGCAGTCCCAAATACAGCATATTTCAGTAACAATCATGGCCAAAAAGGAGATATAGATATGGCAACAAGATCATACAAGATTAATGGCCAAAAGAGCATTACAATGGGAGGTGGTATATACAAACACCAAATGGACAAACTTTCTTCTACAACATTAAAGAGGACCCAAAAATAAGCATATATGCAGAAGATGGAAGCCTCTAAATCATAAGACAAACATGCTAGAAATGGAGGGCAAAATGGAGCCACAAAAGGGTATAACATAAGACATGCAATCTATACATCAAATGACCAAACCTTCTTCATGAAAAATGTAAAGGGGGTCAAAATAAGACTAAAACCAGTAGGGGTCGAAGTACCAGAAACAAACACAAATAGGTCAAAATTGCATACAAAGTCTGGCATACTTGATGAAATTGAAGGAAGTGGTATATACAGTGGCCAAATGGAGTTGATCTCCTCTACAATGTTGTAGAGGGGCTCAAAATGAGCACAAAAGAAGTAGGGGTCGGACCCCTAAAAATCAACACAAATAGGTTAATTTTAGCATGCAAAAATATGACCAACTTGGTGAATATTGAAGGAACTAGTATATAGAAACACCAAATGAAGTTGAACTCTTCTACAAAGTTGTAGAGGGGCTCAAAATAAGACTAAAACCAGTAGGAGTCGGAGCCCCAGAAAAAAAGGAAATAGGGTAAAAATTTGATTCAAGATTATGCAAGAAAAAGGGATTTGAATGCTTACCCTTGAAGATCTTTCTTTCTTTGCTTCTTGGCTTTGATTTGTAGCTTCTCAACCTCTGAAATTCACTTCCTAGCTGCTGGAATCGAAGTTGGCATGGTGAGGCTAGGTGTTGGTGAAGGAATCAAGCAAGACTTGAAGAAATTTGGAGCTTTTGCTATCAAAATGGAAGTTTAAGCTTAGGGTTTCTTGAAGACAATTTTTTCTCCTCCCAAAATGAGGCTTGGCCGGCTGCTAGAATGAACAAGAGAGAAGGCCAAAAGGGTTTAAATATCTTGCCTCAAATATCTAGATATTTTGAGGGCAAAATATCTAGATATTTTGAGGGCAAAAAGGAAAGATTTTGTTCGGCCACGAAGTGGGCATCTGAGACCGCAGTGTTCCCCGGAATGATGAAACAAAGGTACCTGCTAAAATTGAACAAAAATCGATGCAAAACGAAAGCTCGGGGACCAAAACCGCGCGGGGTCCGAAATGGGTCACGGCACCTAAGTGGTGTTCGTCAAAGTGGGTTTCGAGACCCAGTGTCCCTAAGGACTAAATAGAGGTCTCTGCCAAAGACCGGAGAAAACGGATGCGAAATGAATGCTCGGGTCCAAAATCGCGCGGTTCGGGATCCCGAAAATGGGCTGCCGGGCACCGGAAGTGGTGTTCGGTTGCGAAGTGGGTTTCTGAGCCCCCAGTGTCCCTCGGAAGGACTAAGCAGAGGTGTCGCCAAAATGAACAGACATCGATGCAATATGAATGCTCGGGGCCAAAACCGCGCGGTTCGGGATCCCGGAAATGGGCTGCCGGGCACCGGAAGTGGTGTTCGGCTGCGAAGTGTGACTCGGAGAACCCAGTGTCCCTCGGAAGGACCAAACAGAGGTGGCTGCCAAAGATGAACAGACATCGATGCAAAATGAATGCTCGGGCCAAAACCGCGTGGTTCGATCCGAAAATGGGCCGCCGCACCTAAGTGGTGTTCGCTGAAGTGGGTTTCGAGACCCCAGTGTCCCTCGGAAGGACCAAGCAGAGGTGTCGCCAAAATGAACAGACATCGATGCAAAATGAATGCTCGGGGCCAAAACCGCGTGGTTCGGTCCCGAAATGGGTCACTAGCACCGGAAGTGGTGTTCGGCTGCGAAGTGGGTTTCTGAGCCCCCAGTGTCCCTCGGAAGGACTAAACAGAGGTGCAAACCAAAAACCGGAGAACTCGGAGATGGTTGGGCGGTCCCGAGCCGAGGCACACGGCCTGACGATCCAGCAACCGAACCGGCTCGAAATGGCAAAATGGCCTACGGCCACGAAATGTAGCTCACGGCCACCGGAGATAGCCTGAGACCACTCCTTCCTCAGGAAAGAAAACAGAGAAAACCGAGTCTGGTTCGCAAACCGAGACAGGGCACAGAAGAGAGTTCGATAGTCCGGAGGCAGGGCGCACGGCCGCGACTCTGAGACTTCTGAATGAGCACAGCATGCAACATCACCGAGCGCTCAATCGGTGACGTCTGAGTCTTAAGGTCGGTCAAAAATGGGGTGTCTATACTCGCGCTGAAGACAGTGTAGAACCAGTCTGGATCAAGCTAGGGTCCTTCCCAGTACTCACGCTAACAAGCATGATTTCATTCATTAAGGGCTTAGCACGCCTCTCTTTCTCTCATTTGATCAAAGTTTTGCAAATCCCGAGGAATTCCTTCCTCTTTGTTTTCACTGCAGTGTTCAAAAAGGTTTTGAAAAACTTAGGTCATTATGATGACTTCAAGGTACAAGAGAGCAGGTGGAATGCACTGCCATTTCATTCAAATCCCGGCACAACTAGCACACGGCAGAAGCAAATGCGAGAGTGTGGAAATCACTGCTGTTTCATTCAAAATCTGTTGGCATAACTGGCTCCCTGGCAGAAACAGACTCAAAACAAAACAAAAAGACAAATGCAAAACAAAATGGTGACGCCCGAGGTAACACCCCCGGAATCACCCGACTCTAACATAACAGAACTGACTCGATACAACGAGACAGACTCAACAGGGTTGACTCGATACAACGAGGCAGACTCAACAGGGGTGACTCGATACAACGAGACAGACTCAACAGGGATGACTCGATACAACAAGACAGACTCAATAGGACTGACTCGATACGACAAGACAGACTCAAGTGACTCGATACAACAGATGACGCAATACCCAAGTCGAATGTAGGATAAACAAAGATTCAAATGCTCAAAATAGTGCGTGCCATCCATCACATCCTGAGTAAGCCGAATCGACAAAGAAGTGGTTCATCCCCTGATCACATAACAACACGGGTCCAGAGTACTTGAGGGATATCAGACCCTTCTGAAACTATGGTTCCAAGACCACTTAGCAAAACAGAAAACAGACAGCATCTCAGCCTGATTTCATCTGAACAGATACGAGCATAGTTGAATGAGTGTGCCCTCTACTGAATTCTACCCAAATCTCTGCCTGTAAACTGATACCCTCAGGTAAAACTGATTCTACCAAATACTGATGCCCGCAGGCCTGATACCCAAAATACTGAATTGGTGCCCGCAGGCCTGTTGCCCAAACTCATAGACTGATACATGCATTCCCTGTAGAGACGCACTCTAACAAGCACATAACAGATAAGTGAGAGCCAAAACACCCCTATGTTGGGGTAGGGTTTCCCTGTCCTATTTTGTCAGGAAATAGGGTTTCACTACGCACGCAGCGGCTTCAAACAACCTATAAACGGGTAAGCAACCTGTCCTAGTTTGGAATGGTCACTATGGATCCGAATATGCACTAGGTCGAATGGTCAAAAAGGGTGCCCCGGTAAACCGGGGTTTGTGTTCTATCTTTGTCAGAGCCCAGAGCCGATCAGCCTTACGGACATGACTTGACAAGACAAGCCTCCGGCAAATCGTTCGGGAATGGCATATGGCAAACACGGTGTCCTAGGCGCACCAATGCAAATGCAATGCAAAGAAACACACAAATGTAGTCAAAACCAGATATCATGAGTTCGAGTCAAGTTCTCTAAGTCCCCAATGAGTCGCCGTAAATCAGAATAACGCCCGCGATGGGACCTCGCTTCTGATTCGGACTCGATTTTATTACTTCTAATCTGAACCAAAGAGTCCAAATCCGCAAATCGTTTTGAAGGAAAACAGATTTTTGAAAGAAGTGCCAAACATGGATCGCTTTGCGGATAACAATGAGTCGCCACCTAAATATTTTAAAATGGGAAATTTAGGAAACCCCGACTCGGTGCGAAAGGCCGTGTCCGTCATCACCAAAGTTGGCTCGGGAACTTGGGTACGATTAGGGAAGGTCACATCGTGAGCACCCCTCTCGCCGATCAAAAGACCGCCTCTACTAACCATGATATCTGTTTTTGAAAACATTGTGAGTTCTTATTCCGGTTATTAGCCTAGATTACTATGTAATGCTCGCAGCAAACAAATATAGACTGGGCCGTCTGAATTGGAACAAAACATTTCATGTTTGTTTGTTTGAAAATGGTGTGAAGGTGCTACCCGCAGGTAGGCTAAAATGCGGATTTGCCACCCTCGGGTGGGCTTAGAAAACAGTGATGTTGCCACTATCTAGTGGGCTTAAAACAAACAATCAGTGATTTGTCCCAATTCAGATAACCCAACCTTCACCCACAGGCATTCAAGGCAGTTATATCACATAAGCACATAGCCTTATGGTAAGCATGCTATCATGGCAACACTCACACGCATGCGATGATGCTAAAGCATAAAACTCACCTAGTACTCCAAGCCAAAATAGAAAACTGATTAGAAATCATGCATGATCCTAAGTATACTGTAATGCCTAATGCAACACATGCAAAGATGCAATTATAGCAGGCTCGGCTATTCTAAACATGGTATATGAGATGCAACAGCTATCAAGTACTCAATTTGGAATTGAAATACAGATGCAGTTTGTATGATGCGCCGAGCCCGGTGCATGCAAAACAGATGAATGATGCAAAACATGCTGTCATACTGTATGCTAATTGAAATATGCCCTATATCTAACCATCAAAGCAGGTAAATAAAAGGGAGAAAGACGTGGGGTTGGAAGACATACATCACACTCACGCACACTTATTACAAGTTTGCCCTCGCGCAGAGGGTCCGAATGAATAATAATACAGACCCGAATAAAAGAATATACAGTCCGAAATAATACAAATTCTAATTAATTAACAAATTAATTACAAAAGAATTAAAACTGGCGTGCAAGCCAGGGACTGCCTCGCTTCTGATAGATGTTGTATGTTAGGCTGCTTGGCGCGGAAATCCACTGGAATGCCCTAATTAGCCTCTGTTTGCAGTATTTCTCGAAATGCGCGCCGGACTCCGAAAAGTTGTTGATCCTCGGTTTTGCTGTAACAGAGAGCAGGAAAAGGGCATAGCAATGTATTTTCACAAATATATGCATGTCTCGATCCTCGTGCCACCAATCACGCATATCGATGCATGATGGCCGAGGAGCCGAATTGCACAACTCGATATAGGGATGAATGCATATGAATGCTATAACAAAACCTAACTCCATCATGGATAATCCGGAGTGTCGGTGACTTGGGAATTGAGACACACTCCGTCACTCGGAGTACGGAATGTACCTCGTTTCCCGTGCGATATGCATGATATGCATGAAATGCAACTAATATACAACCTAGCATGCTCAATGCTATGAAAATGAGATGCCTCGAAATGCGTGTCCACGGGCACGCAAACCGAGGCGATGCGGAATGACATGCGAAATGTAATGATGGACTTATACCAACATGAAGGGGGCCTCAGCCACACTCACATAGGATGCCGGAATGATAAGGATGGGGTGCCTCGAAATGCGTGCCCACTGGCACGCAAACCGAGGTAATGATGAAATATAAATCGGATAAAACAGAGTGCCTCGAAATGCGTGCACGCGGGCACGCAAACCGAGGCGAAGGCATACGCAATGCAAACCGAATAAAACAGAGTGCCTCGAAATGCGTGCACACGGGCACGCAAACCGAGGCGGAGGCATACGCAATGCCAAGCGGATAAAACAGAGTGCCTCGAAATGCGTGCACACGGGCACGCAAACCGAGGCGAAGGCATACGCAATGCCAAGCGGATAAAACCGGCAGCCAAACGCGGCACACGCACGCAAAACCGCGGCGATGATGAAATGCCGTCGGATAAAACCGAAGTGCCTCGAAATGCGTGCACACGGGCACGCAAACCGAGGCGATGATGTGCAATGCAAAATCGGATAAAACCGAAGTGCCTCGAAATGCGTGCACACGGGCACGCAAACCGAGACAATGATGAAAACTGCAAAATCGGATACAACCGAAGTGCCTCGAAATGCGCGCCCACAGGCACGCAAACCGAGGCAATGCTGAAACGGAAATCGGATACAACCGAAGTGCCTCGAAATGCGTGCACACAGGCACGCAAACCGAGGCGGTGCTGAAACGAAAATCGGATACAACCGAAGTGCCTCGAAATGCGTGCACACAGGCACGCAAACCGAGGCGGTGATGTGATGGAAAATCAGAATGGCATACGGAATGCAACGATGGGCTTACACCAACATGGGAGAGCCTCAGCTCACTCACATAGGAGGCCGTCGGATAAAGAAGTGCCTCGAAATGCGTACTGCAGACGCAAACCGAGGCAATGGCATACAAGCATGAAAATGCAAATTGGGCTTACGCCAACATGAGAGGGCCTCAACCACACTCACATAGGCTGCCGTCGGATAAAACGAGGCTGCCTCGAAATGCGCGCACACGGGCACGCAAACCGAGGCGAAGGCATACACAATGCCATGACATGGAAAATGTAGATTGGGCTTATACCAACATGAGAGGGCCTCAGCCACACTCACATGGGATGCCGATGAATGAAAACGGAGTGCCTCGAAGTGCGTGCCCACGGGCACGCAAACCGAGGCAATGCATTAAGGCATAAAATGACATGGAAAATGATATGCAAGCATGCAAACCAAATTTCAGCCACTAAATAAAGGGGAAAACAGCCCCGAAATGATACGAAATGACAATCAATGCATGAAATCATCCCGAAATGCAATTCTAAGTGCCCGAAATGGCCTACGGCTATGCTAAACAGACAAAATCCACTCATGACAGCAAAAGAAGTAGCAAGGAAGTCCAAAATATGGCATTTTTTCAGTACAAAACATGGCCAAATTAATAGCACAGATATGGCAACATTAGCATGCAAAAATACGGTAAAAGAGAGGAATTACAAAGCAAGTGATATCAACAATGCTCAAACCCAAAAACTCAGTTCTACAACTTTAAAGAAGGGCCAAAAATATGCACATATTCAGTTTATGGAAACCCCAAAATCAGAATAAAAACATGCTAGAAATTCCATGCAAAATAGGCTCAAAATAGGCTATATCATGAGACTTGCCAAACCATGCACCAAACAGCAAACTTTTCTTCATGAAACATGTAAAGGGGGTCAAAATAAGACCCCTTTCAGTTCTGACCAAAGGCCAAAACCAAAAGCACAAGAGGCTACAAAACATGCAAGAATACGGTAAATTTGATGGATTTCAAAGGAAGTACCAAAAATATACACCAAATGGCTTAAGGCCCTCAACATAACATGAAAAGGAGACAAAAACAAGGCTATTTCTAAGCCTGATGAAGGCTGAAATCCGGAGCCAAGTAAGCCTAACAAAGCATGCAAGAATTAGGGCCTAAAGTGAATTTCCAAGAGAGGTGGTATATAGAATGGCCAAATGAGGTTGAGCCCTTCTAAAATGTTGTAGAGGGGCTCAAAATAAGCACAAAACCAGTATGGGTCGGAGCCCCAAAAACAAATGAAAATAGGCTAAAACTAGCATGCAAATTGGTGACATACAAGATGGATATTGAAGGAAGTGTATCATGGAGACACCAAATGAAGTTGAGCCCTTCTACAAAGTTGTAGAGGGGCTCAAAATAAGCCTAAAACCAGTAGGGGTCGGAGCCCCAAAAACAAAAGGAAATAGGGTAAAAATATGGAGCAAGAAAATGGTACAAAAGATGGATTTGGGAACTTACCCTTGAAGATCCGATTGTTGCAACTTCTTAGCTGGAATTTGTTGATCCTTGACCACTGAAAATCATCCCTTTGCTGCTGGAATGGTGTTGTGGATGATGGAGCTAAGGGTTGATGAAGGAATTGGCCAAGACTTGAAGTTGTCCTTGGAATTTTGGCTATGGAAATGAAGGAATTGGAAGAGGAGCTCTTCAAGAAATTTTTTGTAACCCTCAAAACAGTTGGGAGCTGCTGGTTTTATAGCCAAAAGGGTGGAAAAAATCTTGCCTCAAATATCTAGATATTTTGAGGGCAAAATATCTAGAAATTTTGAGGTAGAAAAAAAAGATTTTGTTGGGCCACGAAGTAGGCATCTGAGACTGCAGAGTTCCTCGGAATGATGAAACAGAGGTACCTGCCAAAATTGAACAAAAACCGATGCAAAACGAAAGCTCAGGGACCAAAACCGCGCGGGGTCCCGAAAATGAATCAGAGGCACCGGAAGTGGTGTTCGCTGGAAGTGGGCATCGAGGCCCAGTGTTCCTCGGAACAATAAAATAGAGGTCCCCGCCAAAAAATCGGAGAAAACGGATGCGAAATGAATGCGGGACCAAAACCGCGCAGCTTTGGGGTCCCGAAAATGGGCCGCACCTAAGTGGTGTTCGGCTGCGAAGTGGGTCTCAGAGACCCCAGTGTCCTTCGGAAGGACCAAACAGAGGTGTCTGCCAAAAATGAACAGACATCGATGCAAAAAGAATGCTCGGGGCCAAAACCGCGTGGTTCGGGATCCCGAAAATGGGCTGCCGGGCACCGGAAGTGGTGTTCGGCTGCGAAGTGGGTCTCGGAGACCCCAGTGTCCCTCGGAAGGACCAAACAGAGGTGTCTGCCAAAAATGAACAGACATCGATGCAGGATGAATGCTCGGGGCCAAAACCGCGTGGTTCGGGATCCCGAAAATGGGCTGTCGGGCACCGGAAGTGGTGTTCGGCTGCGAAGTGGATCTTAGAGACCCCAGTGTCCCTCGGAAGGACCAAACAGAGGTGTCTGCCAAAAATGAACAGACATTGATGCAAAATGAATGCTCGGGGCCAAAATCGCGCGGTTCGGGATCCCGAAAATGTGCTGCCGGGCACCGGAAGTGGTGTTCGGCTGCGAAGTGGGTCTCAGAGACCCCAGTGTCCCTCGGAAGGACCAAACAGAGGTGTCTGCCAAAAATGAACAGACATCGATGCAAAATGAATGCTCGGGGCCAAAACCGCGCGGTTCGGGATCCCGAAAATGGGCTGCCGGGCACCGGAAGTGGTGTTCGGCTACGAAGTGGGTTTCTGAGCCCCCAGTGTCCCTCGGAATGATAAAACAGAGGCACTTGCCAAAAACCGGAGAAATCGGAAATGGTTGGGCGGTCCCGAACCGAGGCACACGGCCTAACGGCTCCGAAAACCGGGAACCGGGCTCCGAAATGGGAAAAATGGCCTACGGCCACGAAAAGTAGCCCACGGCCACTGAGAGATAGTCTACGGGACCACTCCCTCCCCTCAGGAAAGAAAACAGAGAAAAAAACGAGCCTGGTTCGCAAACCGAGACAGGGCACAGAAGAGAGTTCGATAGTCCGGAGGCAGGGCGCACGGCCGCGACTCTGAGACTTCTGAACGAGCACAGCATGCAACATCACCGAGCGCTCAATCGGTGACGTCTGAGTCTTAAGGTCGGTCAAAAATGGGGTGTCTACACAAACCGTTCAGGAATAGCAGATGGCAAACACTGTGTCCTAGGTGCACCAATGCAAATGCAATGCAATGAAACACATAAGTGTAGTCAAAACGAGATATCATGAGTTCGAGTCAAGTTCTCTAAACTCCTCAGCAGAGTCGCTAGAAACTGTAGACGTCCCCGAACGCCCCGGGAGGGAATCCCCCCCCCCCCGGGGTTCTGTTCATTTGGGCTCACTACAGTTCAAGACTCAATGTCGCGGTCCTGTATCTGATTCTCGCAGAGTGCAATGCAAGACCGATGAAATCATCAAAGAGTCCAAATCCGGCAAATCGTTTTTGAAAACAGATTTTTTAAAAGAAGTGCCAAACATGGACTGCTTTGCCAGATACAGAGTCGCCACCTAAATATTTTATTTTGGAAAATGTAGGAAACCCTGACTCGTTGCCTAAGGCCACGTGTCCGTCATCACCAAAGTTGCCTCGGCTCGGGATCTTGGGTACGATTGGGGAAGGTCACTTCGTGAGCACCCCCGCTCACCTGATCAAAGATCAGCCTCTACTAACCATGATATCTAGTTTTGGAAACGTTATGTGTTCTTATTCTGGTTATTAGCCTAGTTTTACTATGTGATGTGCACAGCATACAAGTATAGACTGGATCGCCTGAATTGAAACAAAACATTTCATGTTTGTTTTTTAAAGTGATTTGCTACTCGCAAGTAGGCTTAAAATGCAGATTTTGCCACCCTCGGGTGGGCTTAGAAAACATGGTTTTGCCACTATCTAGTAGGCTTAAAACTCACAGTCAATGCATTATTCCAATTTAGACAATCCAACCTTCACCCACAGGCATTCAGGCAATTATATCACATAAGCAGTTAGCCTCATGGCAAGCATGCTGTCATGGCAGTCACTCACACTCATGCAAGGATGCTAAAGCATAAAAACTTACCAAGTACTCCGAGCCAAAACAGAAGCCATGTTAGAAATCCATGCATGATCCTAACTATATAGAAATGCCTAATGCAACACATGCAAAGATGCAACTACAATAGGCTCGGCTATTCTAAACATGGCATATGATGATGCTACAGCCAACATGTATTCAACTTGGAATTTGAAATACAAACGCAGTTAGTATGATGCGCCGAGCCCGGTGCATGCAAAACAGATGAATGAATGCAAACATGCTATCATACTATATGGTAATTGAAACATGCCCTAATCTAACCATCATAAGCTGGTAAATAAAAGGGAGAAAGACGTGGGGTTGGAAGACATACATCACACGCACCCACACTTATTACAATTGTGCCCTCACTCGGAGGGTCCGAATAAATAATACAGTCCCGAATGAATAATTACAGTCCGAATAAATACAAAATCTTAATTAATTAACAAATTAATCTAGGAAAGCAGTAAATTGGCACGCAAATCTGTGGACCGCCTCTGTTCCGAATGATGAATGATGCATGCTCGGGTTGCCTTTGTTGGAAAATCCTCATGCGATGCCCCGGTTTGCCTCGCTTGCAATTGTTCTTGGAATGCGTACCAAGCTCGAAGATCGCGATTTGCGGTCGCAACAGAGAGCGACAAAGGGGCATGGCAAAGTATTTTCACATATGTATGCGTTACTACTCTTCAGGGAGTGTAGTCCTCGATCGTCGTGCCACCAATCACGCATCTCGATGCATGATGGCCGAGGAGTCGATTTGCACGACTCAATATGGAATGAATGCACGTAAAAACACAACAGGGCCTAGACTCCATCATGGATAATCCGGAGTGTCGGCGACCGGGAATTGAGACACGTTCCGTCACTCGGAGTACGAAACGTCCCTCGTTTCTCGTGCTCGAGCTAACTCCTATCCCAAACACAATGCGATATGCATGACATGCATGAATGCAATCCTAATATGCAACCTAGCATACACAATGCTATGAGATGGCATACACAATGCACGATGTAACAAGGCATACACAATGCTCTAACATACAACCTAGCATATGCAATGCTATGAATTGAAATGGCATACACAATGCATGATGGACTTACACCAACATGAGTGGACCTCAGCCACACTCACATCAGTAGCCATGAGATGAAAATGAGACGCTCGAGATGTGTGCACACATGCACGCAAACCGAGGACCGATCCTAAGGCACAAATGCCACTCTAACAAGGCATGGCAAGGCATGAAATATGGCATACAAACATGCAAATATCAGCACTGAAATATGATGCTAAATGGTCCTGAAACATGGAAAAATGGCACCCGATGCATGAGATGAACCCCGAAACTCAAGACTAGGCACATGTGTTGACCTATAGCTATACAAAGCATGCATTATTTGATCATGAAGCATGAAGACAGAACCAAGGCAGTCCCAAAACATGAACTTTTCCAGTTTAAAGCATGGCCAAAAGATGCTAGCAAGATGGACTAAAATAGCATGCAATTTTGACTAGCAAACATGGTTTACAAGGCAAGTATAGGATACACATGGAATCTCACCAAACCAGAAAAAATCAGTGAACAAAACATGCCAAAAAAATCCAACTAACCACTGAAGTGAAGCCAACACATGCAAAAAGGGTGAGCTCCTTTAGAGGGCTATGCAAGGGATTATTAGGCACATACAAGATGGACACTTAGCATGGCACAAACAACTATGAAAATCAAATATGATAGTCCCAAAACTCACCAAATTGACCCTGGGAAGTGACTTCAAAGCATGCAAGATAGGGCCTCTTTGGAAGGCCAAAAATGCTAGTAAAAAGGAAGAGGGGTGAGAGGGTCACCCCTCTATGATTTTGGAGCTCAAAGGCACATCAAGGCCACTAAAAATCCATTGGATTTCAGTGGCCAAGAGGCCAAAACAAGGTAAATGCGAATGGTCTAATGCATGGCCTTAAACATGGAGAGATGAAGCATGCAAAAGGGGAAGATGACCCCAAACAGAAATGTGACCTTCACAAAACTTGAAGATGAGATGAAAAAAAGATATTTTTCAGTTTATAGCAAATCTCGAAAGTGAACACAAGTAGGTCTAACCTATCATGCAAAAATGGCCCTAAAAGAGAGATTAAAAGCAAGAGGCAGCAGCTGGCCCCAAAAAGTGATGAGCCCTTCAACAAAGTTGAAGAGGGGCTCAAAACAAGGCACTTTACAATTTATGAACAAGTCTAAAACAGCTCACAAATAAGACTAAAATATCATGCAAAAATAGGCCTAAAAGAAGGATAAAGAGACAAGTGGTAGTAAAAAACCTCAAACAGCAAGAGTTCCTTGATCAAACATGAAGAGAGGTTCAAAATATGACTATTTACAGTTCATGACCAAGTCCGAAAACGCTCATAAATAAGACTAAAATATCATGCAAAAATAGGCCTAAAAGAGAGCTTAAACACAAAGGGTGAGGAGGAGACCTCAAATAGAAAAGAGTCCTGGATCAAACATGAATAGGAGCTCAAAATATGGCTATTTACAGTTAGGGTTGGAGCCCAAAAATGCAAGCAAAAGGGGCTAAAGTATAGAGCAAAATAATGCAAAAAAAAAAAAAAAAAAAAAAGAATTGAAGCTTACCCTTGAAGAGCAACAAACCAGCAGCTTTTGGACCAAATTTTTGAGCCTTCAACCTCTTCAAATGTCCTCCAAGGTGCTGGAATGAGTGATGGAGGTGTTGTGTTATGGGTTGTAGTGTAAATGGTGCAAGGCTCTTAGGGTTTTGAGGGTTGAAGTAGAGAGGGAGAGAGATATAATGCAAGAGCTCAAAATCAAATTTTGTAACCCTTCAAAATAGAGCTGAGGGGCTGGTTTTATAGAGGAGAGGAGTGGAGAAAAGGGGGGAAAATCAAATTCAAAATTCCCCCCAAAAGACCCCCCCTCGGACACAGGGTTTGGGGGGAAACAGATGGTACTACTGGAAGGAACCAGGTGAGAGGATCATGGCCGACCAGTTCAAAAGGTTCAAGTGGCCGGCCGGCCACCCCCCCTGGTCGGCCGGCCAGGTTCAAAAGGTTCAAAAAAGAATTAGTGGCCGGCCACCCCACAAAGGTGGCCTCCCTTGTGTACAACACAACTATGTGGAGAAAAACTGGAAAAAGTGAACTAGGAGAGAGAAAAGCTAGCTTTTTGGAGGGGTTCAAAAGGGTCAGGAACAATTACTGGTCGGCCTACCCATATTGTTGGCCGGCCAGGTGTGTACAACACAAATATGTGGTTTAGGGCTAGAAAAAGTGGCCCGGGAATGGTCAACATCAGCTTTCTAGCGAGGAAAACGAGCGACGGAGAGCGATAAAGGAATAAAGCTGTTTTTTTGGAACAATTGCTGGCCTCCCACCCTCCTGCAAGCTTTCTAACAATGAAAATAAGGTCTCCACCAAAAATAAGCTCAAACCGATGTAAAACGAAGGTTCGGGGGCGAAAACGCGCAATTCGGGGTCCCGAAAATGGGCTGTGAAGCACCGGAGGTGGCGTTCGACCACGAAGTTGGTCTCTCGGGCCACAGTGTCCCTCAAAAGGGAGGAAATAAGGCGTATGCCAAAAATCGGAGCAAACGGAGGTAGTTAAGCGGTCCCGAACCAAGGCACACGGCCAACGGCTCCGAAAAATCGAAAACCGAGCTCCAAACGGGAAAAATGGCCTACGACCACAAAACGTAGTCTACGGCCACTGAGAGATGGTCTACGAGACCTCTCCCTCCCTTCGGGAAGAGAAAACAAAGAAAACAGGACCCGGTTCGCAAACCGAGGCGAGGCACAAAAGGGTCCGGAAGTCCGGAGGCAAGGATCGCGGCCGAGACTCAAGCTTCAATGAACACGATATGCAATATCACCGAGCGCTCAATCAGTGATGTCTGAGTCTTAAGGTCGGTCAAAAATGGGGTGTCTACAATATGCATCACTCCAATTTTCATATGGTAAATTTCTCAAGAAAACACTCACAATGTCTCCTCCCTCACTTTTTAATTCATTTAACTTGAAATGAAATGATGCCTTTGTTGGAGCATATGCACATTCTGAAAACTTGGGCACAATCGTCTCCCTAACCAAATTTGTGTTTCCACATGACAACTTATCCCTCAAATTTCTCTTTAGATGTTCAAGACAAAATCCATGAAAGCAGTTAGGGAAAAACCTAGCAATTCCCTCCACAATATCATAATGTTGATCTGATATGAAACTTATCACCTTTCTAATCCCAATACTCCACATAAATGTTCAAGAAACCAACACCAATTGTCTTTATTCTCAACATCAACAGCAGCAAAAGCTACAGGAAAAAAACCT
This sequence comes from Camellia lanceoleosa, assembly GCA_025200525.1. Lineage (NCBI taxonomy): Eukaryota > Viridiplantae > Streptophyta > Magnoliopsida > Ericales > Theaceae > Camellia > Camellia lanceoleosa. Next base: position 97,025,704 of record CM045762.1, read on the forward strand.
ACAAAACAAATAGGAACAAGCATATTAGATATACACATGTAGAGAAAAATAGAACAATAAACAACCAGAGAAATTTGACACTGCCAACATCCAGAGAAAACTCATTTAGTGCTCAACTTCAGAGAAAATTCACACATTGGCAACATCCAAAGAAAATTGACATAGTAACCAACTACAGAGAAAATTCACACAATCATAATATCCAGAGAAAATTCACTTAGTGACCACCTACAGATACAATTCACACAATGATAACATCCAGAGAAAATTCACACTGATCAAAATCCAGTGAAAATTCTCACAGTGGCCACAACCATAGAAAATCCACACAGTGGCCAAAACTAAAGAAAATTCAAAGTGTCAGAGAAAAATCACATTCACTCAATTCCTACATGTATAGAAAATTTACATATGTAGATAAAATTATATATATTTACAATTACCTTAATTCCCATCTTTCCCCGTTGTAGCAAGCATAACTCCTTTGTATCGTCCTTTCAAAAATGTTCCATCAAGAAAAAGCAATGACCGACAATATTTGAAACTAGCAATGCATGCATGAAAAGCCACAAACACTCTTTTGAAGCTTGTTATCTTCAAAATCTAACTCAAAACGACTACTTGGATTGTTCTTCAATGCCTCATCAAAATACCACCATAATTGATCAAATGACAAACAAGAATCCCCATATGTACTACATTTTGCTTTTTCAATACCCAACCAACCACAGTTATAACTGATTGAGACCCCATACTTGTCTTTCATTTCTTTGACAACATCCACTGGACAAGTTAAAGGTTTTGCACTTATCTCTTCAACTATCAGCCCAGAAACTAAGTTGGAAGTCATCCTAGCATGTTTACTTACTCGCATTTAACCGCCACACCACAAGTATGTTCATTGTTCAAAGTCCTTATGTAGAAGAACCCATTTGTTTTTTCAACTGAAGCATGTACACGCCACATACATCCCCTTGATTCCTTATATGCACATTCTGCCATAACCCTCAGCTTGTCATTTTTAACATACGTAAACTGAAAACCAACCTCAATAGCATACTTGCATAAAAAAGTACGGAACTCAACCACACCACCCTCAAACTTTTGTCCAACACTCGTAATATTATTTCGCCAACCAGCTGACAATAACACCTTTTTGTGGTGAGAACAAAACTTAAAGAGTGAATTCCTTTCAATATCCACCAGCCTATCACACTCACCATCCACAACATCTACCCAATTAGACCCCATTTCATCCTCTTATCAGAAGTACTACATCTAGTAACTGAAACATCAACTATATCAACATCGCGTGCACAAACAACCCTCAACATATTCAGAAAATCAATATTATTTCAAACCATACAATTCGGATGGCCCACAATAGAATATGAAATACACATAGTCTCAGGTTTCAAATTCTCCCATGTTTTACACAAAATGCCAACCAATTTCTCAAAATTCAATCCGCATAATACATTAATGACAATAGTATCATTCCCATAATTGCAAAGAACAACATCAAGACCGTCCATTGAAACTGAAAGAAAAAACAAGAAAAATAATTTGTTTAACATAAAAACACTTCACAAGAACAATATCACAAGAAAAATATAAAAGTCCAGAAATTTTTTTAAAAATTATAATTTTCTCTGGACTTAAAATAAAAGTCCAAAGGCATCTATAAACTTATATTCACCTTCAATATGATAAAAAACAAAATCACAGAAACTTAATGAATCTAGAGAGAATCACAGAGAAATTTACTGGTAACTATTAAACACAATCATAGAAAAAAATCACACAGAATATCTGTTATGAAATTATAGGCTTTTCTGTGATTTTCACCTCACTACAAGCTAACAATTTTCTATGCGTCATTCTGCAATATTGCACTCATAGAAAAATCCAAAGAAATTTACAAACTTATATAAACCCTTAAGATAACAAAAAATACTGCATTGTCCATCTAAACTAAAAGAAAAAAACACAAAAAATAACTTTTGCTTAGAGAAACAAAAACTTCTATTCATCTTCTACAAACATATAATTTTCTCTGAATTACAAATTGAAAGTGAGTAACAAACTTATAATTTTCTCTGAACTACAAATAAAAGTTCAGAGAAATTTATGAACTTACATTCACTTTCTCAGATTCTATCTGCACTTATAATTTTCTCTGTGATTTTCGTTGCATTATAATAACAAACTTACAATTTTCTTTGGACTATACCAACAAAAGTCCAGAAATTGAAATTTCTTTGGTTTGAAAAAACATAGAACAAAACTTATCATTGATCAGCATGTTGATAAAAAACAGAGCACGAAAAATGAACTCTAAACATCAAAATCAACTACACTGTCAACACTCTTTAAAATTGATCAAAAAACAAAGAATGAAAAAATTAATTCCAAAAATAAAAATCAACTCTATCAAGCTGGCCTCTCTCTAAACAAAAATTCAAAACAAAAATCAAAATCCATGTGGAATCTCCATCGAAAACAAACCTGATTCAACTCCACTAAAAATCTACGCGATCAACACACTGTGACACCACTCAAATATCCAACGAAATCTCCGACGAAATCTACATGATCGAAGCAATCTTTCTCGTCAACTACACTGAAATCTCCGATGAAATCTCCACCGTGAAGTCAACAATATAATATTCAACCAAATTTCTCGTCAACTCCACTGCAATCTCCGACAAAATCTCAACTGCGAATTCAGTTTTCAAAATCTCACCGTGAAGTCAACAATATAATATTCAAACAAATTTATGTTATAAAAGAAGGGTAATTTAGGTGCTTTATAACCTAAAATAAATTTGAAGGACCTTAACCATCAAAACATATTATTTTGGATCTCTCCTCCTATCAAAAGTACAGGAGGGACCTTAGGCCAATTTTTCGATTAATTTATAGCCACACATTATATTTGTTATTTATTTATTTATTTATTTATTTATTTTTCCCCTCTCTCCTCCTTCCTTTCACAAATGTGTGTGGGGGTGCTGGGGTCTGGAGCATTGCTCGATATCAAAATACCCTTCATGTTTCTAGTTTTACAATTAATTGGTAAATAAATTTTTTTGCCAATTTTCTAAAAAAATTAAAACAAAAAAACCAAAGCATTATTAAACAGGACCAATAATGACATTCCAATGGTTTGACAATAATCGCTAATGATAATTGCTAACAACAATAATCGCCAATAATGACATTTTAATTATTTTATATTTTAAAAAAATTGTACCTTTTTTGGGGTAAATTACATTGACACTCCCTGAGATTTATGTTTATTACAGTTTTCCTCTTCACTTTTTGAAAATTACATCCCCCTCCCTGAGATTTAAAGTTTCATTACAGATTGCCCCAGGAGATTTAAAGTTTCATAACAGTTCCCTCCTCATCGTAATGATCATCATACATAAAGTTAAATTAACAGGGAGTCAGTGTAATTTCCTAAATGTGAGGGGGAAATTATAATAAATATAAATCTCAGGAGGTGTCAGTGTAATTTACCCCGTTCTTTTTCTAAAATACAAATCAAGTACAGCCAATATTTTTTATTTATTTATTTGATCACATATATGTTGTAATGGAATTCTAATTCTATCTAAGGCTAAAATAGTAATTATCTATTTGTTGTTAAGGTTGGTTACAGAGTTGTTTGGAATGACCTAAATAAGTGTACTTTTTGCCTTTTTACGAAAAGATGTGCAGAAAAGTAGAGAGATGATGTGATGGAAAAAAGATAAAAAGATAGATTATTTTGAAGTTCCCAAACTTGGCCTTAGGCCTCATTTGGGAACATACTTTTTTAGTAACTTTTTGACTTTTTAGCTAAAATGTGGTGTAAAAAAAATTAATATGTTTGGCATGACTTTTTGATTTTTTACGAAAAGATATGCAAAAAGTAGAGAAAAAATGAAATATTTGATTTTTTGGTATGAGTTGTTGACTTTTAAATTTTTTACTAATTTTTTAATTTTTTGACTAAACCGATCACTTTTCAAACGAAGCCTAAATAACTTTGACAAAAGAGGTCAGTGTAATTAATAAATATATATATATATATATTATACGATTCAAGTGTAAAAGGTGTTTTGTAAAGACATTTTAGAAAATGAGTTTTGTAAAGATGTTTTAAAAAACGGACTTTGTAAATCCGCTTTTAGAAAAGCAAATATTTTTATTAAAAATAAAATATTGAAGTTGAAAATAATAAATAAATTTTTTTTGGACGTAAAAATGTCTTTATAAAAGTCAATTTTGATTAATTAAATTTTAAAAATAACTTAATCAAAAATGTATTTTCAAAAGTCGATTCCTGTGTTATATTCTTTTTATTATTTTAATCAATGTTAAATCTCCAAAACTGTTTTTAAAAAGCCATTTTCTTGAAATCGGTTTTATGAAAAGCTGTTTTATGCTGTTTTGGAAATAAAGTAAAAATCTACCAAAGAATAACAAGCGAAATGCGCCATACACCCAGCTGGGGGTCACCCCCAGTGAGGTGGCAGTCCATTATTGGATAAAAAAAAATTGTTTTCTCTTTTTTTTTTTTTTTAAGTTTGAACCAGTGGGGGCGCGACACCTCACTGGGGGTGCGACCCCCACTGGGTGTATGCATCACTGTTGGAATAACAATATGGACAAATTACTTGGAAGTTCTATTTGAAATAGGAGAAATTTAGGGGTTGTTTGGGGTGTCTTAAATAAGTATACTTTTTATCTCTTTAGACTAAAAAATTGAGGAAAAAAATATAGATGTTTGAGTTAACTTTTTGGCTTTTTATAAAAAAATGTATATTAAAAAATTGTATAAATTAGTGTGTAGAGGAAAATTAGGATTGGGAGTTGTGCAGCCGTAATTTTTGACTTTTGGTGAATAGTAATAACTTTTTAATTTTTTGAGTAACTTTTGACTTTTTAACTTTTTGACAACTTGCCAAACTTGACCTTACTTAGTTCAATAACCTTTTAAATACTCTAAAAAACTACTACATATTTTTCTTCTTCCTTTTGCTCTACGCCTTCATTTTTCTCTGTCTCTTTCTCTTCCTGATTTTTAGAGACTAGCGATCACACCTTACTTCTTCTCATTCTCTTTATGATATATAGTCACCAAAGGATCTAAGAATCGTCATTGATTGGGGTTTATCGACAAACACCGACTCCTTATTTTACCTTTATCAACGGCAAAGTAGACAAGTTTCCATCAAAGATGTTTGAGTAGATGTACATCAAATTCGATTAGATCTAAACTAAATTAGTTGCCAGAATACAATATTCTCTCTATATATGTTTCCTTCATTTTTTTTTATATTTTCTCTACTATACACTTCTATTTTCTGTTTTAATGGAGAAAATTTTCAAGTTTTGAACAAGTTGTTTTGAGTTTTAATTACAAGAGGTGAAAACTATAAAAGTTTACAGTTTTAGTTTTTTTTTTTTAATGCTGAAATGAATCATATTTTAAAATTATAAAATTTTACAATTTCATAACATTCTTTAGAATTATAAAATTTTACAGTTTTATAATATGTTTTCTAACTTGATTAATAAGGATAAATACTTAATAGAATCATATTTTGAAACTATAACATTTCATAGTTTCAAAACTTGCTTTTCAGTTTGATCAATATTGGAGGTTATTTGATTGAACCCTATAAAAATTGAAAAATAATATATGTTTTTTTCTCATTGTTGTTGTTTGTTGTTGTTGTTGTTTATTTATATATTTATTTCACTTTATTAATTTTTATCACATTTTGCAATGTTTTTTTGCTCTAATTTCTCAATTTATTCTTCTTTTGGACAATATTTTGAATATTTCAGTGAGTCTCTAATAATATTCTTGACGTCTAGTGAACGTTCTGGACATTCCGTCAACTTCTAATGACGTTTAGAACATTTCGGCGATACTCCGACAATGCTCGATGACTTTCCGGTGATATTAAACATTCCTTTGAGTCTCTGATAACTGTCTGATGGAAGTCCGGCAATGGTGAAATGTAACAGCGTTTTAAATTTATAAAAAAGAAGAACAAGATTTTTTGATAATAATTAAAAGTGTAAATTTTAAATACACCCCTGAAGTTTGCTTAAAATACGAATTGTCTCATGTGATTTGAAAAATTACAAATACCTCTCTATCAGAATTTTTTCTTTGATAGAATTAGTTGAAAAGGTAAAATTTCTAAATGTTCACCTATACAATAATAAAATTATCTGAATTATTAATTGAAATACAATTTTAACATTATTAAAAACTGTTAAATAACTTGATAATTTATTAATAAAATGACATATTTGTTATGAAATTAAAAATCTTAACAGACATAATGTAATTTTTAAAATTAAGGAATAATTTATAATTTAAGTAAATATCAAATATTGTATTTATAATTTACTCTAATTAAAAATATATAAAATTAATTGATACAATATTTTATTTTAAAGTAATAGTAGAGATAATAAAAAAAAATATTAGAATAAAAAATTTACATAAAATATTTCATGATATTATTTTTTATTTTAAGTCTAGATAAATTTTAAAATTTATATATAAGAGTTAATGATAAGTGCCCCTAACAATAGAGTGTTGGACATACCCTAGTGAGGGAAATTGGCCCATTTTAACGCCATTGACGGCTCTCTCTCTCTCTCCCTCTCTCTCATTCTTATAGTTCTCTGTTTTCTGTTTGAAGTGTTAAGGAAAATCGATGATTTTCATAAGTAAATCAATCAATGAGAATAAAAATTAATGTGAAAAAATTAAATCAAAGGCAACACAAGAATTTTTACGTGGCTCCCTCAATGTGAGGTACGTCCACGGGATTAAAATCTGATTCCACTATCAACTAAATAAGTTCCAAACAATTACAAACGAGACACTAATGGTCTCACAAAACCACCCTTAGGTGAATTCCAAATAATCACAAATAAATAAGAGGAAAGACCTCACTAAATAGATGAACCAAAATCTTCAGAACTAGAGTTGAAGAAGATCCAAAATAACGAATCAAATCAACACCGAAAACGAAGCAAAGAACCACCCAAATTAATTCCACTGTTCACACACCCAAAAAATTGATTTCACCAAAGTGGAGTATGTGTAACAGCCGTTCTCTTCACCTAGGGATGAGCAAAAACAAAACCCTAAAATATTGTGAATCTAGAGTTTATTATCAAACCTTAGTTGTTTCCAAATTGGATTAGGTCTCCACAAATTAAATATAATATATAAAAATATATTATAATTAATATTAAACCAAATTAAACTCTTTTTCCAAAACCAATTGGGTCACACACTCCAATAAGGAGGTATACCGAACAATTCTCCCCCTACCGACTTAGGTGGAGATATCAACCATACCCGCCAAAGTTCGACACTTCAAATGCTTGTCTCTCGACAATGTCTTAGTCAACATATCCGAAATATTATCATCCGTGTGAACCTTTTCGAGTTGTAACAATTTCGAATCTAACACATCACGAATCCAATGGTATCTCATATCAATGTGTTTCGATCTCGAATAAAAAGTAGAATTTTTACTCAAGTGAATAGAACTTTGACTATCACAATAAAGCACATACTTTTCTTGTTTCAAACCCAACTCTTGCAAAAATTTATTCAACCATAACTCTTCTTTGCAAGCTTCTGTAATAGCAATAAATTCAGCTTCGGTAGTTGAGGGAGCAACACATTTTTGTAATTTAGATTGCCATGCCACAGCTCCCCCGGCAAAAGTCATCAAATACCCCGAAGTAGATTTCCTAGAATCAATATCACCGGCCATGTCAGAATCTATGAACCCATCAAGCATCGGCTTACCATCCCCAAAACACAAACACACCTTCGAAGTCCCTCGAAGATACCTTAAAATCCATTTTACCGCTGTCCAATATTCTTTACCCGAATTAGAGAGAAAACGACTCACCACACCAACGGCGTGAGCAACATCCGGCCTTGTACAAACCATGGCGTACATCAAAGAACCAACTGCTGAAGCATAAGGAACTTTCAGCATCTCTTCTTTGTCTTTCTCACTTATAGGACATTGATTCGAACTAAGCTTGAAGTGACCCGCAAGTGGACAACTAACCGGCTTTGCTTTATTTATGTTGAACCTCTCAAGAACTTTTTCAATGTAGCTTTCTTAAGACAACCAAATCAGCCCCTCTTTGCGATCACGAACAATTTTTATACCAAGTATTTGCTTTGCCGGTCCCAAATCTTTCATAGCAAAAGACTTGCTCAACTCCAATTTCAACATATTAATCATGGTAGAATCTTGACCCACAATTAACATATCATCAACATAAACCAAAAGAATAATAAATTTACCATCTGGAAAATTTTTCGCAAACACACAATGGTCCGAAGTGGTTTTAGAAAAATCATTATTCATCATGAAAGAGCCAAATTTTTTGTACCATTGCTGTGGGGCTTGCTTGAGACCATACAAACTTTTCTTCAATTTGCAAACAAATTTCTCTTTCCCTTTCTCTACAAAACCTTCCGGTTGCTCCATGTAAATTTCTTCTTTAAGGTCACCATGAAGAAATGCGGTCTTCACATCAAGTTGCTCAACTTCAAGGTTCATACTTGCAGCCATGCCAAGTATAACCCGAACAAAAGACATCTTTACAACCGGTGAGAAAATATCGTCAAAGTTAATACCTTTCTTTTGCCCAAAGCCTTTCCCAACAAGACGTGCTTTGTACCTCAGAGTCTTGCCATCATTCTTCAATTTGAAGACCCACTTGTTTTTCAAATTTTTTCTCTCCTTAGACAACTTCACTAAATCATAGGTGTGATTTTCATGTAAGGAATTCATCTCCTCTTCCATGGCCTTTTTCCAATCACCTTTCTTTGCATGCTCAATTGGTTCTTGGTAGCTCTCCGGCTCCCCTTGATCAGAAATCAACACAAATTCATTGGGAGGATACTTTCTTGAAGGTTGTCAGTCCCTTGTAGATTTTCTTAACTCAAGTTGTGGTGGCGGTTCTTGAGTTGGATGCTCTTCCTCAATTTCTGGCTCAACTTCATTAGGATTAGCATCATCCTCCACTTCTTCAATCGGTGGCTGCACATCTCCCCCATTTTCATCATCAACTGAAGATGAAGGAGATGGATCCATGTCAATGAGATCACTAGTTTTTGGCTCCGGTTGATCACCTTTGCCAAAGTCTTCAATTGTTTGGTCTTCAAGAAACACAACATCACAGCTTCGAATAACTTTCTTGTCGACCGGATCCCACAATCTATAACCAAACTCATCACGTCCATAGCCAAGAAAAATACATTGTCTTGACTTACTATCAAACTTGGACCTCTCATCCTTTGGAATGTGAACAAAAGCTCGGCAACCAAACACTCTCAAGTGCTCATAAGATACATCTTTACCAATCCAAGCTCTTTCAGGAACATCACCATTCAAAGGATAGCAAGGAGACAAATTGATCACGTCAACCGCTGTCTTCATTGCCTCACCCCAAAAAGATCTTGGCAATTTAGCTTGTGAAAGCAAACACCTTGTTCTTTCCACAATGGTGCGGTTCATCCTCTCGGCAACGCCATTTTGTTGAGGAGTCTTCTTAACTGTCTTTTGGTACCGAATACCTTGGCTGCGACAATACTCATCAAATGGCCCAATGTATTCATCACCATTGTCTGATCGGATGCACTTCAATTTCTACCTTGTTTCTCTTTCAACCATGGCCTGAAAAAGCTTAAATACTTCTAGAACTTGATCTTTACTTTTTAGTAGAAAAGCCCAAACTTTCCTTGAATAATCATCAATGAAAGTAACAAAATAAAGTGCACCACTATGTGTTCTAACTTTTAAAGGACCACAAACATCCGAATGAATCAACTCCAAAACATTTTCCTTTTTAGAAGCAACATTTTTCTAAAAAGAAACGCTATGTTGTTTACCCGCGAAACAATGAACACAAGTTTTAAGATGTGTACCTTTCAAACCGGGTAGAAGCTTTTTTTGAACAAAACTTGTAGCCTCTTTTCACTCATATGCCCAAGTCGCTTGTGCCACAATTCAGTAGAAGTATCATCTTCAAGTGCATTGACAACACATTTACAAATTTTTCCTTGCATCGAATAAAGTGTATGAGTCTTCTTGCACTTAGCCACCACCAAAGAACTCTTTGTGAGCTTCCATATTCCATCACCAAATTGTTGTTGAAGCCTTCATCATCTAGTTTCCCAGTAGAGATCAAATTAAGGCGAATGTCGGGAACATGCCTCACATCTTTAAGCAACAACTTGCACCCCAATTTTGTTTTCAAGCAAACATCACCCATGCCAATAATCTTGGACAGATCTTCATTACCTATTCGAACATAACCATAATCTCCTTTGGTGTAGGTAGTGAAGAAATCAACTCGAGAAGTCACATGAAAAGAAGCACCAAAATCAATCACTCAATTGTTCTCTTGGCTCACAAAATTGATACAATCATCTTCACAAACAACCATGAGATCATCGGTAGTAACTGCCGTTGTGTCTTCTTGCTTCTTATCCACACTTTTGTCACGTCTTTTCTCCTTATTCTTGAGCTTTCGGCATTCCCGCTTCATGTGCCCTTTCTCATGGCAATAATAACACTCAATGTCTTTCTTTGAAAAAGAATCATCCTTTGATTTGTCACGGCTTTGATCACGACCATGAGGAGTCTTACTCCTTCCACTTGTTTTGCTTCGGCCTCTCACAACAAATGCTTCTGAATGAGAAGAACCCGCTGATTTTCTTCTAGTTTCTTCATTCAACAGGCTACTAGTGACTTGACTCATTGTGACAACTCCATCGGGCGCCGAATTGCTAACTGTCACAACTAAAGTCTCCCAACTTTCAGGAAAAGAACTAAGTAGCATCAAAGCCTGCAACTCATCATCAAAAATAATTTTTATAGAAGCAAGTTGGTTAACAATACTCTTTATTTCATTCAAATGTTTCGGAATAGGGCTGCCCTCTTTATATTTTAAATTAAGCAACTTACGAAACAGAAAGCTTTATTAGTGGCTGATTTCCTATCATAAAGGTCCTCTAATTTTTTTCATAAATCATGTGCTGAAATTTTAGTAGCAACATGATGAAATATACTGTCATCAATCCATTGACGGATAACACCAACGGCTTTTCGATTAAGCCTATTCCATTGATCATCTTTCATACCTTCGGGTTTGCCACTATCACCCTCAATAGGCCCATACAAATCTTTACAAAATAATAGGTCCTCCATTTTAGTTTTCCAAGTTACCCAATTGCTTCCATTGAAGCTAGACATACGACTCACATTCCTCTCCATTGATTTACACAAATAAATAGACCCAAATAAACTGTAAGCTCTGATACCAGTTGTTAGGGAAAATCGATGATTCTTACAAGTAAATCAATTAATGAGAATAAAAACTAATGCGAAAAAATTAAATCAAAGGCAACACAATAATTTTTACGTGGTTTCCTCAATGTGAGGTACGTCCACGGGATCGAAATCCGATTCCACTATCAACCAAATAAGTTCCAAACGATTACAAACGAAACACTAATGGTCTCACAAAACCACCCTTAGGTGAATTCTAAATAATCACAAATAAACAAGAGGAAAGATCTCACCAAATAGATGAACCAAAATCTTCAGAACCAGAGTTGAAGAAAATCCAAAATAACGAACCAAATCAACACCGAAACGAAGCAAAGAACCACTCAAATTAATTCCACTGTTCACACACCCAAAAAATTGATTTCACCAAAGTGGAGTATGTGTAGCAGCCGTTCTCTTTACTTACGGATGAGCAAAAACAAAACTCTAAAATATTGTGAATCTAAGATTTATTATCAAATCTTAGTTGTTTTCAAATTGGATTGAGTCTTCACAAATTAAATATAATATATAAAAATATATTATAATTAATATTAAACCAAATTAAACTCTTTTTCCAAAATCAATTAGATCTCACACTCCAATAAAGAGGTATACCCAACATTAATTCGTAGATTTCAACAACGATCAAATGTTGTACCCTCACCAGCTTCCCATAATTTAACACCAATTGATCGAAATTACTGTAAACTCTCTCTCTCTCTCTCTCTCTCCGTTACTTGAATATCAATTTCTTTGTACCTCTGCTTGTTCTCACAGATTAGCTCATATGGACGGTAATTTGTGCGATTGAACCTAATGTGAATTGGTTCATACTTTCTGAGCAGTTTTAGTTGATGAGTGATATCTTTGCTAAACCTAAAAGGGGATTAGCATTAGATGGGGGATGTATAATGTAATGTAATATGTATTAAGGGAAATTCTACTACCCTTTTTTTTTTCTATGATTACCAACTTATTTTAGTTATGCCTTATGTTGTTGATTGGTTATGACTGTGAAAGTATGAAATTGCGTCATTTTCGCATGTGTACCATAGTATACTACTCCAGTAGTATGTATATCCGGAGGATGAAACCCACCTCCCTTCATCCTTCAATATTGGACCTCTTCTTGTTCATTCTTCACTTGTACTGCCACGCTTATGCCATACTCTGCCACGGCCACGGCCACAACCATGTACCGATTTCTCGCCATCTCCGCCTCGTTAATTGACGAGTTTACTAGATTCATATCAAAGAGACCTCCCAGGGCCATGAAAGCCATGGAATCCATGCAAAAACACCAATTATGGGTCGACTCCATCACTTATTCTCGAGCTCATCAAGTGTTGTTTGGCCCACCATGCCATCCACCATGGTAGGCTCATCCACAAGCACCTTTTCTCCCACGCTCACCGCCTCGCAACCTTCTTGATTAACATCCTCCTCAACATGTACGCCAAATTTAATCTCTTGGATGATGCTCAAGCTTTGTTTGATCAAATGCCTACGTAAACGTTGTCTCCTCGACAACTCGATATCCGCCACGCTTAACGCTAATGCTATGCTCCACCATAACAAGGCCTTGCAATTCTTGATTCTCATTCTTAGAGACGGTGTCGCCTAACATGTTCACTTACTCTTCTGTTTTGAGAGCCTCCCATGGTTTACCCAACCTTCAACAGCCCACTCTAGTATAATCAAGACCGCTTAGACTCGATGTCTTTGTTCAAAGCGTTCTTATCGATATTTACTCTAAATGGGGTGAATTGCATAATTCCTCGCATTTTTGATGAGATGGTAATCACGATTTGGTTGTTTGGAACTCTATTATTGGTGGTTTTGCTCGAATAATCGATGGTGACGAGGCTTTGAATCTTTTAAGAGGATAAAGCGTCTTTGGGTTTTGGGTCGATCAAGGACACTAACCAACAGATTGAGAGCATGTCTTGGTCTAGCACTTCCGAATTGGGGAGACAAATTCATGTTCATGTGCTCAAGTTCAATCAAGATCTAATCCTCGACAATGCTCTTCTTGATATGTATTGCAAGTGTGGCACCGAAGATGCCAACTCCGTTTCAAATCCGATGGTGGAGACGGATGTCGATCTTGGAGTACCATGATCATGGGTTTGGCCCAAAATGGTTTTAGTCGCAGCAATCGAATCGCTTGAGTCAATGAAAGCATCGGGACCAAACCAAACTATATTACAATCCTTGGGGTTTGCTGCAATCATGCAGGCTTGTAGAAGATGGGCAAGATTACTTTCAATCAATGAACAAGTGTTTTGGGATTGATCTCGAAGAGAGCACTACTACGCATGGTTGATCTCCTTGGAAGGGCCGAAAGCTTGATGAAGCGCTTAAGCTTATCCACGAAATGGAATGTGAACCAGACATCGTGACATGGAGAGCTTTACTTGGCGCTTGTAGGGTTCACCGCAACACGATCTTGCTATATATGCCGCCAAGAAAATTTTAAACCTCAAGCCTAATGATGCAGAACCTACATACTTTTGTCCAACATTTATGCTAACTCTCAAAAGTGGGAAGATGTTGCGTAGTGAGGAGGGCTATGAGGGTCAAGGGGTTGGGAAGGAACCAAAGTTGTACTGGATTGAAGTAGATAAACAGATCCATGCTTTCATATTGGGAGATAAGTCACACCCACAAATCGAGCGATCAGATGGAGCCGACCAATTCATTTGGAGATTAAAGGAACCGGGTTATGTTCTCGACACAACTTTTGTCTTGCAAGATCTTGAAGGCGAGAAGGAAGACTCACTCTCATACCACAAAGGAGAAACCGCAATAGTGTTTGGTATGATGAGCTTGTCGAGGAAGAAAACTATTAGGATCGTGAAAACCTCGTGATCTGCGGGATCGCTATGTCTTTGCCAAACTCGTAGCAAAGATGGAGCATCGAACATTGTTATCGTGATCCAATCCATTATCATCATTTCAGAATGGAATTTGCTCTGTGGGGACTATTGGTAGCAGAGGATGAAGCTGGCCGATCAATGAGGGCTTTTGTTGAAATCGCTATGCATGAATGTGGTCAAATCAGTCAACTCACTCTCAAGCCAACTACTCAATTGGGTATCTACAGTGATCGATAGATTATAATCCAGAAATCAAGCTGTAAATAAAGGTAACAATAGCAAGAAATTTGTTAATTTGTCATTAATCATTCAAATAGAACCCGATCGGTTTCTTGAGTAGTTTAGGTCCTGTTTAATGCCAATACTGCTTTTGGATAGGCCCCTTTGACAAAGTTTAGAACATATGTAAATCAGAATAATGTGTGAAAATTAAAACAAATTTGTGATTCAAAATAAATTAACAAACCTCGAATGTGCATGTGATGTCATAGCCCAGGATCACCAGAGGCAAGGATCAACTCGAAGGAAAGCAAGAAAGTCACCGCCTCTGCCATGGATTATGAACAAACTATCATCCCCAAATACATATACCAATCCTCGCTTCAGAGAACTTCGATATTGTGTCAAAAGAGGAAGAAAGAGAAAGGCGTGCTTTGATACGCACCTGCCAGCTTTATTCCATTCTATATGCATAGACTTGGTGGGATATTTAAATTCAATTGAGGCAAATTACTCTTCCAATAAAATGCTTTCATGCTTTATACATTTCAGATCTATGATGCCACGTCTACCATGAAGATAGGAAACCTTATAGAATTGCCTCCCGTGGCACTAATCAGGCTTTCCACAACCGAAATAGAGAAATACATTACCCAGCACGTCTTTTGGTACTATGGATGAGAAGTACCATACCTACCTGTGATTTTCCTTCTGGTCAGAGTTCTGTGATGGTAGCTCTTAGAATTATCTTTATTAAAAGAATAAAAAGGTAAAACTAATCTACAATTGGATTCAGGAGGAAATCCCACCCACCTCCGTAACCTTCTTCATCGTCACCACCAGATAAAGCACATTATAATGATCCATTGGGATTTGTAAGCCAATCTATTAATCTTTTACTTCAAAGATCTCCAAAACAAACATTCTGCACTCTCTCGATAAAATACTTGAATGTGAAGCCTTTTGAAGATTTTCACAAAGGACTTGGCTCCAAATCATTGGGAGTTTCCAAAGAGAAGCTTCGGACAAATCTCAAAACTAACGAGATACCAACCAAGTCCTCATACCGGCTAAGCAACAACCTTGGGAACAATGGTGTGAGGGTGAATGAGGCCAATGTGATGGTCACGCCTCGAAATTCTGGCACGTTATATTCTTATCATCTCTCTCTTCTCTCACAATTCTTTAAGATCAAGACATTCATGGTCAACTCTACCGCAGAGACAAAGTAAAATCTATTCCCAGCTCAGATCTCGCATAGTTTCTGTCAAATAATTCAAATGTTAATTCAGCAGTTAGTAGAGTGTCATTTGCATACATACATAAATGTACACTTGTTCTTACACTACTCACTGTGAATCCATGTAATTGTAAGGTGATTGACAAAAATGGTTTGTGTTAGCTGTCTCGAATTTTAGGGAAATTTTGTCTTGACAAGTCATAGTCACTATATTCTAGAGTCACATCAATACTATTTAGTGCTCAGTTTTGAATGAGAAGTTCAAACTGCTCAGTCCAACAAGAAAAGGCCTTGTGCTTCATCTAGACACAGCTTGGAGTGGCCTTGAACCAAGAGTCGAGGAGAATTCATGGCAAGAACTGGACCAATTTCAAGTTAGCTAGACTATCTGAAAATGGCCTGACACCTGAGAACGGTAATTAGCTCATCTGACCTTTCCATTCCACTTAATTGTAAGCAATAGTAAATTACCTCATTTTAGTTCTCCTAGGTTTGTTCAATTCTCATGTTTTACTTCTGCAGATCTCTTGGTGGAACGCAACCAATCTTTAATCTGCCTGAGTTCAAAAAAAAATCTTCAATCCACCCATTGACATGATAATCGATTCTATTTGAAGGTAACATTCTTTTTAAGATTCTCTTGAACCATTCAATGTCCTATATTAATTTTCGATCTTTTAATTTATGCTTCATGTTGGACTTGATGCCTACAGGCAGCCAAGACACATTTTGATACATCAGGAACCTCTCAAACAGAATCCCTTAATCAGCTAGCCTTTGGGTTGAACAAAAAGAAAGCAGCCCTTTTCTTCTATCAAACTTGTGGTATATATCAATCCATCATGCTCCAAATTTTTTATTTTTTATTTTTTTTTTGAAAAATCTCTTTCTCCACTCGCAAAAATTTTGACTTGCTCCAAATTTTTTTATTTTTTATTTTTTTGAAAAATCTCTTTCTCCACTTGCAAAAATTTGACTTAAGGAATTTGAAATAAGTGAACGCTTTCTTTCTGACAATTCTCGCTTCTCGTGATGTCATAAGAGTTGAGCACGATTTCTGGAGGGCTGTAGACGTGACAGAGTTAGCGCAGCAAGAAGATAGTTCCAACTTGCCAAAACATCTAGTTTAATTAGTCGCGTTCATCTTTTTATATGAATTTGTTTTTACAGAATTTGCTAATTTTATAACTGGGCACAGGATCTTGTGTTCCAAAAAAGTGCATGTTCCTTGTTTGGTGCCTTTGAAGTCATGGTCACATGATTTATTTTAATTGATTTTAAATTTTTAAAAAACTAGATCCCATCCCCTATCAACCTACAGCCTATTTTCTTCATCCTCCATGTTTGACCTATATAGTTGTGCCACTCTTTGTTGTCTAGAAGGAAGACCTGGCCAAAAACAAAGATAGTGTGGAGTTGTTAAACCTATTGAGCATAAAGTGGCTCAAAGGTGTTTTTACAAGAAATATTAATAAAGGTCCAAAGATTGTATAATGTAATTTCGAGTGTAAAAACTGTATTAAAATGTGTAAAAATATGTAAATTTACTTTAGAATGTGTAAAAAGTAAGGGAAATTACATGTCAATGGGGTGTAGAATTTTTTTTTTACAAAAAGGTGAAACATTTTATAATTTTAATTATTAATATTTATAAACATTTTTACCTTTTTGTAAAAAAAATTCTGCAATTATGATATGCTTTTTTTTTTTTGACATTTTTTTTCCTTTATTGAGAACCCATTGGGCTGTCAATGTACTCACTAATATGGCCCTATATTATGAGATCGTGAATAATTAGCTTAAGTTTGGATAAATGAATTTTAAATGAAAGAATTTAAAGTTCAACTTTATTGGAGTATAGTGAATTTTTTATTATAAACAGAATACTTTATTAAAAAAAAAAAAACAAACAAACAAACAAAAGAAAACTTTGTTATTGTCTTTGTACAAAATTATTCGTATAAAGGATTTCAAACAATAGCATTTACATTGTTATTTTAAATTGATCATGATAAAAAAGACTCAAATTCAACATTAAAATTCATATTCTAATTTTTAAGTTATTCTCCATTAATGTTCACAATTTTTTTAATATAAAATCCATAAATCAAAAGGCAACCGTAATAAATAAGCTACTTTACTTCAGAGAAGTCCATAGAAATGTCAATGTTGGCTTATTGATGAAGCCATGATCGGATAATCCGTAGGCAAGAAGGCGTCAAAACCACAAGCTAATTAATGTCCCAAATTCATGGACCTTCAAAGCAGTGTGACATGCGGACAAACCATTTACTAACTACTTATATAACAAAAATGGTAGAAATTTTGAAAATTTTATTAAAAGAATTTTTAAAATTTCTACCATGTCTTATATGAGTGTGGGATTTGTATGTGAGTCTTCTCATATGAGATATTTGATAAAAAATTTAATAAAACTTTTGGGGTCAGAGTATTACTCCTTATATAATTAGATAAATATATTAGGAAAATTTATATAGGGATGTAAATTTGGCTTGACCCATTGTCCGTCATAAGGGTTCCGTCAAAATTGTGTCGGCTAGGGCACGTGGAAAAATCTAGACTTAGGCCCAGTCCAAGCCAACTTAAATTAGGGTCACAGTGAGTTTGATAGGTTTTTTCTTATATATAATATTTTAGTTATGATTAATGAGATGTTGGGTTATATTTAGCCTTGGTTTGGGTATCATTTTGGGATTAAAAAAATTACAAAATGACAAAATAAACTAAATAAGTTAATAAGACAAAATATCACATTCAACCCATAATTATTACACTTTCTCTCACAAAAGTCACAAAAGTCAAAAAATTCAAACTAAACGAGACTAAAAAAGTAAAACTAAAAAAGTCTCAACATAAAAAAGTTGGCTATATTAGCCTATGCCAAACAAAGCTTTAGTAGTATGACCTATAGTATTTAGGGTTATTTTGGAAAGATGGTTATAATCAGCTTTTTGGTTAAAAGCTGATTATAATTAGTTTTTTTTTAGAGAGGGAAGTGAGTTATGGATTGTAACCACTTCCCAAAATTTACGTTTTTCTAGTTAAGTCAAACCCACTCAAACTGGGTGTTTGGGAAGTGAGTTTTTATGTAGGCTTTTTTAGTTGTAGAATATTATTGGATAAAAAAATTTTGGTGTTTGGAAAGATAGTTGGGTTCACTACTAAAAACAGGGTCTTTTGAGTCGGCGCAAAAAATCGTCAATAGTACATTTGCAAATTAATAAAAACGCTTTTTTTTTAAAGGCGTTTAAATGACTCAAGGTCGTCGAACTCAAAAAGTGGTTCAATGTTTTAAGAAATTTAACCCATATTTTTCTTATAGGCACCTCCCCTCCCAAGTTTCGAACCCACAACCATTTGGAAGCTTTGACCGGACCCAAACTCCTCACTCTAAATCCACTTCACCACTCTACCTCTTTCAGTTATTAATTGACATATTTATTATTTATAGTATATACACTCAATATTAATATAAAAGTATATCTATAAATATATATATATACATATAATTATAATTTCATTATTATGATATTCGAAAAAATTATCTTGATATACAAATAAATAAATCAGAATGTGCTTAATTACATGTATCGCACAAATTAAATTTATTTTATTTTTTTTATTTTTTATTTTTATCGATCTGATTGATGTCTTAATATTAATTTATATTTAATTTTTTAATTAACATTAAATTATTTATTATCATTAAATTATTTTTATTTAACATTAAATTATTTAATTTAAATTTTTTATGCCTATATTAAATTATTTATTTAACATTAAATTATTTTTTATTTAATCTTTTATTTATTTAACATTAAATTATTTATTTAACATTAAATTTTTTATGCCTATATTAAATTATTTATTTAACATTAAATTATTTATTTAACATTAAATTATTTTTATGTCTTAATATTAAATTATTTATTTAACATTAAATTATTTTTTATGTAACATTAAATTATTTAATTTAAATTTTTATGCCTATATACACTATTTTCTTCTTAATCCAATCACAACATATTTATATTTAATCTTTTAAATAAATTTTGTATAATTCTATTTCTACATATTTTTATTATCCAAATAAAAATAAAATAAAAATAAAATAAAATAATTAGAATCACTTTTAGTTTTATATTACTAATTCTCTTTTAATTTAACTATTATTTTTAATATCGAAATGAGTATTACATATAATATATTGATTAAATATAATCAAGTAAATATATATATCTTGGTTATAAAATATATATATTGCTACTCTCGCTGTTGCCGCCACAAAAAGATGTAATTTTTTGCGTCGGCACAAATTTGCCGACTCAAAAGGTATATACCGACGCAAAAAGTCTATCTTTTGAGTCGGTAAATACTACCGTCTCAAATAATGCTATCAAATATTAGTTTTTTGTGTCGGATATTAAAAGGTATGGTATTTATGCAGCACTGTGTCGTCTCAAAAGACTACCTTTATGTAAAAATTTGCCGACTCAAAAAAACCGACTCAAAAAGCCTTATTTTTAGTAGTGGTTTTTTTGTGGTTGAGTGTGATGTTTGTGAGAGAAAAAGTAAAATGATTATGGGGCTGGATGTGATATTTTGTTTGTATTTATTTTTTTAAGTTTTGCAAAAACTTTGTCTTTTAATGAAAAAAATCAAAAAAAAACCCAAACCAAAATCTTGCCAAACACCAAATAGGACCACGGGCCAAGGCCTGATGGGCATTTTTTTTTACAAAAAATAATTGATAGATATATTATATATATAGATTATTTATGAGGGATAAAAATAATAAAAAAAATTGTATTATAATATTTTGGTTATGATTAATGAGATGTTTAGTTATATTTCATGTGATATTTAGTTATGACTTATATTTTTTTAGTTATGGCTAAAAAAATATGGAGTTATACTATTTTGTTCTTTAATTATAAGGTGCGTATATAGTCTTTTCCAAAAAAAAAAAAAAAATGAAATGAATACTTTTATATATATCAAAATGAAATGAAACATTATAATCATTAAATTAAATAGATAACATTTAACAAATAATTTTGATTACAAAATAAAATAAAATATTACAAAAAATTTCGGGCCAATCAAGTCGAGCTTACAAGCCAGGCTAAGCTTCAAAATAGACTACTTGAGCTTGGGGGCCAAGCCCAAGGTCTCGAGTTGGACTCAGGCCTAGGTTGATGGGCCAGATTTACTCTCCTAGTTCTATGGTACATACCGGGTATTGGGTTGCTGCTATGCCTTCAAGGCACAGCAGCTTGTTGTACCCTTTTGTAGTTCGTCTCGAATGTTTTTCAATAATCTGAACCGTTCGTATTATAGGGTTCGTCAAAAATATTATTTATATATAAAGTAAGTTAATCAGATATTCATAACCCCATGATTAGGTTTTAATTGTTTTTAAAAATTATGAAAGTTATGTTAACCGTTAATTTTTATAAAAATAAATGTGCTTTGGTTATAGGGTTGCAGATATCCAATCATTTTGATTTTTTTCATGGATGACTTACTCGACAGACCCTACAATATGAACGTTTCAGATTATCGAAAGGGACTCGAGATGACACTCCACAAGGGAGCACAGGGCATAGTAGGATCCCTAGATTCGTACATACCCCTCTATGTGCATCTTGTTACGTGATTTTGTGGTGATATTATGTATTTTGTGTTATTGTTACACTTTTTGTGGTTAGAAAATATTTGGATAAAAAAATATGTTACAATACCTCAAAATGCGTAATACTACTAAAAAATGCTTAACTGCATTTTTTAACCATAAATTGTCATAACTCTTACCAGAAAAATATGTAACATTTACTACAAAAATACGTAATACACTACAAAAAAGTGTAATAAGGTTCATATAGTATACACCTTTTGATTGATCTCTTTTCCATTACATTAACTTGTTTTATAATTTACAAAAAGAATTGAGCTTCTCTCATATTAAAATTTAAACCATAGAAAACTTGAGGTTCTCGTAAGGCTCATTATAGGTCCCGTTTCGATAATTCAAATCATTTATTTTGTAGAGCCCTCAATGTACATCATCCATGAAAAAAATTAAGACAATCCAATAATCGTAACATTTTTATTTATTGCGATTTTCTTCAAAAAAATGATAAGTTTGTTTTTAAAGCCATTTTTTTTAGACAAACACAATAAAATGAAAAGGCTTGATGGTTATTTTTGAAATTATATTTTACGTTCATTTTTTAAAAATAAATATGATTTAAACATATAATTACCGATATCTGATTATCTTAACTTTTTGTATGAAAATTTACTCAACAAGTCTTTAAAAAATAAACAATTTAGATCACCGAATTCAATCCAAAAACGAGCTCACTAACTTTAACTGGTCTCTCAAATTAGATAGCCAAGTTAAGAAAATCCAAACCCACACGAATATATATTTGGATCATTGAACCACGGACGCAAAACTGTGCTTTAACAATAAACTTGAAGTGGTTGCTAAGTAAAGCCTTGTTTGGGAATTTACTTGTTTAATAATTTTTATAACTTTTTATTTTTTTATAAAATAGAAAAAAGTTAATGTGTTTGGAAATAATTTTTTCAGTTGTATCAAAAAATCTTGAATTACTGAGATTATTATTTTTTTTTAATAACTTTTTGACATTTTAATTTCTTTTAGTTTTTGACTAGTAAAAAAAATAAGTTTCCAAACAGGACCTAAAAGGTCTCGTTACCACCAGCTTGAAGTTAATTTGTTATTTTTCTTTTTAATTTTTTTTTTTTTACTTTAAAAAAAATCATTGTATGGAATTGTCACGTCAAATTGCATTCTTAAAATTTTTTACAAACGAGTAATGCCTTTGGTATTGTTTTCTGTTTCTATTTTTAAAAATACTTGTTCCAAAATAATTTTTTTGAATTTTTTTTTTTTATAAATATCCAATTTTTCAGAAAACACTTTTAAGCAGTTTTATTATATTTCTGAATACTATGTTTTTACACAAATGAAAAAGATAGGTACTTTTAAACTTTTTATTATTTTTGTTTCGAAAATATGAAAAACAAAAATAAAAAACAAAAACAAAGGAAAAAAAATGAAAGGAAAACAAGACTAAACAAATCTTACTCCTATTCAAAGTAGCTTCATGAGCAATGTGATGTTTACCCTAAATTATCTCCTTGTCATTTGGTGTTTCTTCAATGTAAGAAGTGCACATGGCAGTCTAAACCTTAAAAAAAAAATATATATATATATATACAAAATGCTACATTAACATATTTTGTGTGAAATTGTTTGTAGCATTGAAGACAAAGTTTGATCAATTAACAATTAAAAATAAAATAAAAATAATAAAAAAATATAAAATTGAATTGACTTTGTTTTCTAAAAACGGTTAATTGGGATTGAATATACAACTTTATTTTAGTCTTTGCTACTTTTAAATTGTTGATGCAATCATGTATTTTCTTTTCTTTTCTTTTTCCTTGATGAGAGTGTTTGAAGTTTTGTAGCCCTTAAGTAAACGTGAGGTAAATTAGAAACTATTCGTTCAGTTTCCCTTGGTCCTTAAGATTCAAACTCTTTTAACTTCTCTTATAAGAGTTATAAATTTTGTTAATTAAGACAACCTGTTTAGTTTTCCTAATTAAAAATGTTCTACTAATAAAAAATACACAAAAAAAATCAATAAAAGGACTTACATGACATACGTTAAGTGATCAAATAAAATAAAATGTTGATCTTTAATGGGTTAGTTTGATTTTACTTAATTGGATTGTGAGATGAAAAATTGAGGCCTTGTTTGGGAATAGATTTTTTTAGTAACTTTTTTACTTTTTGACTAAAATATAATGTAAAAAAAACTAGTGGGTGTGTTTGGTTTGTGTTTGTAGAGTAGTTTTTGAAATAAAAAGTACAAAAATTTGTTTGGTTTGCCTTTTTTCGGAAATAGTTTTAGAAAATTGTTTTGAGAAAAGTGATTGATTTGATGTGTATGTTTGGGATGACTTTTTGATTTTTTTACAAAAAGATGTGCAAAAAGTAAAAAGAAAAAAGAAAAGAGAATTTTTGACTTTTTGGTATAAGTTGTTGATTTTTTGATTTTTTTAATGACTTTTTAATTTTTTGATTAAAAAAACCACTTTCCAAACGAGGCCGGAATATAAAATATGAAGCTCATACTATACTTTTTCTTCTTTTTTTTTTTTTTGGAAGTTCATCTAGATTAAATTTTTTGAATGTATATATATATATTCATCTATCACATATATATTAAATAATTATTGAATTAGAGTCTTGAAATAGCCTCATTAGAAACCGAAAAATAAAATATTTTAGTCATTAATTCACTTATGAGATTCATATTCATGATTTTTCATGTAAGAGGCCAAACGGGACTTGCTTGTCAATTTATGTGTAATTTCCAAACCTAAATGTCAGAAGATAATGTTCCATCTTAAAATAAAATAAAAGAAGATAATAACTATACGGATCAACATCGACATAACTGTTTCCACACGAAAATTCTACAATTGGATAACTTTCACTTTCAAAGAGTATGCCATGGGACAAAGAATTATACTATTATTAGTTGGCAATTGGAGGCATGAAGTTACAAAACACACTCACATGACCAAGTCACACACTTTTTTCCACAGCAAAAAAAAAAAAAAAATAAATAAATAAAGAAAAGTCACACACTTTTTAATGCTCGTCTGGCATGTAAATTTGAATTAGATTTGAACTATTTTAATCATAAAAAGATAAAATAATTTTTTTAATTTTAAGTTAAAAGTTATCACATTCAAATTATAATCATTATATTTTTTTCTCTCACAAAATTTAAAAAGCCAAAAAGCACATCACAAACGAGGCTAAAATAATAAAAAAAACTAAAAAGTAAAAAGACAACTCACATCCCAAACGAACCCTTAATACAAGGAAATGATATTTTTGTAAAATCCTTGTTGAACCTAAAATTATGGATAAATTACAAATACACTCTGAAGTTTAATTAAAATACTAATTGCCTCATTGTTCTCGAAATTATATTTTACCTCCGAGATTTCTAATTTCATAATAAATTATCTCTTTTATTAATAAATCATCAAGTCAATTATCAATTTTTAATGATGTTAGAAATATGTTTCAATTAATAATTTAGGTAATTTCATTATTGTGTAGAAGAGCAATTATGAATTTTATTTTTTTTAATTAATTCTGTTAAATAAATTTTTTTAATAAATGGATATTTGTAATATTCCAAACCACAGGCGGCAATATGTACTTTAAGCAAACCTTACGGGTGTATTTGTAATTTAATGCTACTATTAGCACATACTTTAATTTTTTGGACCCTTCACTTATTTGAAGTCTCACCCTAAACTCTAAATTTTAATAAAATTTATTTGAACACTCCCTACTTAATATCAATTTTACCCTTATTCATAATATCATCACACCTAAGTGTACACCCACTTACACACACACACTCTCTCTCTCTCTCTCTTCATCTTTTTTTTTTTCCAAATTTGATGTGTCTCTCACTTTTCCAGTAACCAAGTCCCGGTTTTACAATGTTAGCCACCCAAACTATTGTTCTTCACCTCCCCAGTCACCATTACAGACAGCGAAGTTGCTGCTACACTTGCTGCCTCTGATCTACCATCATCGTCTTGTCTTTGACTCGTAAGAAATCTCTCAGTCAAGATCAGTAACTAACAGAAATCTCTTTGCCTCATCGAAATTTATGTTTCGATGAACAATGTCGAAAATAAAGGTTTTGTTCAAAACTCATTTCCGAACTAAATGTTTCGGTTCAGCATTGTGTTACCAAACAAAACTTTAACAGGCGACAAAGCAGTACCGAACAAGCTCAAACAAAACAGTAACCATCGAAAACAACCAAGAATTGTTAATGCAAGATAGATAAACTTACCAATGCAATGTCAATCTCATCAAAGTTATTGTCATCGCCTTCTATTACTCTGTAAGTATTAACGAATGGTGAAAATAACCACAGATGTATATGGAAATTTAATTGAATGAACTTGGAGTCGGTAATAGGATTGTTTGAAATGTTAACTGATTTGGACCGGACTATGATGGTGATGAAGATGAACATGTTTAGAGTTTAGGATGGTGATAAAAAGGAATACGTTTAGGGTTTAGGTTAGTAAAGAATACGTTTAGATTGGAATGGAAGTAGGTGTACAATATTATAGAATGTCATTTTAATTGTCTTTATTTGGTGGGTGGGTGTTCCATTAAAATAGAAATTAGAGGGCTAAAAAAATTAAGTAGGTACTAATAACAACACACAATTGTAAAAGACTGGTCATATTTGCTGCGCATTTTTTTTTTTTTTTTTTGTTGTTGTTTGTTTTGGATCTCATTTCTTTAGATCTTTATACGCTAAAATTGCTCTCTTTTTTTTTTTTGGTTTGAACACCCACCATAAACCCAGTCCTACCCTTTGGAACCCCCACCCATGTAGTCTTCCTTCGCTAACTCCTATGCTTATTGTCAGCTACCTCTCCCTTCGATAAACCTCTTCCAATCCTCCTTGACTTCTAGTGTGCCTTTTCACCATCGCCCCTACTCCCACTACTCCTAACCGTCGGGATGCCTTCCCGCAACTGCTCTTCATCGTTACAATATCCACTCTTGCGATTACGCTACCTACCCCTGCAGCCCCTTTCACACTCTAGTAGGCAAACCTTCAATGTGAAAAAAAAAAAAAGGAAAGAGATTGACAACAATAGAGAGATCGCAAGGAAAGAGGGTGAGGGTCACAAAAGTGGGGCATTGTGGGGATGGGGGTTACGATGCTGGTGTCAGTAGGTAGAGAAAAGGGCTAGAGAAGGGTTAGTGTTGAAGATTGGCTCAGATTTTCTTTGTCAACGATGGCTGCTGATTGAAGAAAAAATGAAGAAGCTAGACATTTAGCCGAGCTACTCATGGTAGGGTGGTTAATCTTGTTGGTGGTTGCCTTTAATGGTGTCGGCAGCTTGGCTCTCCCATTGCATCTATAAATGGGTAATGAATGGGAGGAGTTTTGTGTGATGAAATCAGAGAGTGCAAGCAACTGAGTGAGTGAGTGTGAATTAAGTGAGAGTAGTGTCTCCTCCTCCTCCATTGTTGTAATTTTGTATTTCGCTCCATATAATGAAATCCGCTGCCTGTGGACGTAGGTGATTTGTCGAACCACGTAAATCTTTGTGTGTTCTTGCTTGTGTGTGGTTGTTTTCTGCCTCCTAGGCACAACAAATTGGTATCAGAGCTTTGTTGTGCGAAAAACAGAGTATTTTCTCGTAAATTAAAAATTTTAAAGTTGTCGAAATTGAGTTTTCAGTATACCACGGCGTACGTCTGGACGAGAGGAGTCCAGACCCAGAAAGAACAGTCAAAACGGAGGTCGGGGTGGTCCACATGCTCTAGTCAAAGGTCGGCGTGTAAAGTCAACTCTGAACCAAAAGACCCACGCGCGTCGAGAAGAAGAAGACGACTTTGTGGCGCCAAAATATATACTTCAAATATATATTTGAAGGAAAACTAACACCAAGTTTAGTTCTGTCCAAGTGGTTAAGGTTGAGCATTGATCTCCTTTGGCCAAGGTTCAAATCCTTAGGGCAACAATATGGGTAATGCTAAGGATATGGCCAAATGTCTCACATAGGTGTGGGGTGTGGGGTCTGCAACCCCACACCTATGTGAGACATTTGGCCATTTGTTGGTAGAAAATTTGGGACCTATAGGTGTCATCCTAGTCACTGCCACGTCTAAACCATGTGGCTGCCAAGTCACTGCCATGTGTGTAGTCACGCCAGCAATAGCTTAGCCGCTATGTCATCGACACGTCAACACACATGTTTGCCGTGTCATCAGCCTAGTTAGCTGAAATTTTTGAAATTATAGGGAGGCCTTTAAAAGTTGGAGAAATTGCATTTTAGCCCATAATCTTGTTGAAATTACAATTTAGCCCCTAAAACTTCTGTTAATTGTAGTAAGGTCCCTAGAGTTTTGGAAAATTATAATATGACCCTTGGATTTGGAAAAAATTTCATTGAGGTCCCTGGAGAGGTGGAGAAAATGCTTTCTTAGCTAAATCAACCATTACGACACAACCGCAGATTTCTTTTTAATATTCGGACCCAAATTTTCAGTGAATTTTTCGGGAGCTTAGAATTTGCCATGTTCCGGGCATTTCAAGCGTCAGTTATTGTTTGTGATGGAGATTATTAAGCAATCTCAATGGCAGAATTTACAGAGATGAGATCAACTGAGTCCATAAGTAACCCAGTGACTATGAGTAACTCTAGGCATTGGACCCCAGTGTCCCATGCTAAGTTCGAAGTAGAAAAGTTTGATGGAAGCAGTAACTTCGGTATGTGGAGATACGAACTTAAAGATATGCTTGTCCAGATAAACCTGCACTTCACTCTGGAAAACAAACTAGATGACTTGGACATGATAGAATGGGACAAAGTGAATCTCCTGGCCCGCAATTCCATCTAACTTTGCCTTGCAAAAGAGGAAAAGTATGCCTTCACAAAATATGATCTCGAAGGAGCTTTGAAAGGCATGGAAGACAAGTTCATGACAAATAGGCCTGTTTATTCTTTGCTTATTTTCATTTTCAAATTTAATTTAAGTTTTGATATATTTGGTTTAGCTTATGCTTATAGCTTATAGCTTTGTGGAAGTCGAAATCACTTATTCTTTAAGTTAGGGGAGATGCTTTAAGAATAAGTCGAAATCAACTTAAGTTTGAAAGTTATAAGCTATAAGCTGTTTGGGCATAAGCTATAAGCAGTTTCCCACAGCTCTACCAAACAGGGCTATAGTATTGAGAGCCGACTCTACTTAAAGAAGAGGTTGTTTCATTTCGACTACAAGAAATGTATTTCGATAAACGAACACTAGAACAATTTCAACAAAATTCTTGCCAATTTGAAAAACTTGGATATTCAAATTGATGATGAAGATAAAGCACTGTTATTGTTGAATTCCTTGCCTGACACGTATGATCATCTCACCACTACTTTACTATATGGTAAAGAAAAGATTAAGTATGTTGATGTTTCAAATGCCTTGGTAAATAATAAGTTCAGAAGGAAAGATAAGTCTGCAAACAGGACTCAAAGATCGAGGCATTAATGATCAAATACAAGAGGAATAATGTAAGATATATATACAAGGCGAGGAAAGTCTCGCTCAAAATCCAGAGGGAGATCATCAGATAAAAGACGTCTTGCAAAAGATGAGTGTGCAGCATGTCGCCAGAAGGGGCATTGGGCAAAAGATTGTCCCAATAAAGACAAGAAAGATGAAAATGTGCACGTTGCATAAGATGGAGATAATGGTGAAGGATCAGCCTTCACAGTTTCATCACTTGGCCATTCTGATGAATGGATTCTAGATTCTAGATGTTCCTACCACATGTGTCCTAACAAGCAATGATTCTTGAGCTTACAAGAGTTCGATAGAGGAGTTGCATTGATGGGCAACGACTAAGCTTTCCAGACAAAGGGGATTGGAACAATTTGACTGAAGATGCATGATAGAACAATCAGAATTCTTGAAAAAGTTTGATATGTACCAGATTTGATGAAGAATCTCATCTCAATGAGAGTTTTAGACTCTAAATGTTACAAAGAAACTGTGGAAGGTGGAGTCCTCAAAGTTGTTCGAGGAGAATTTGTTGCAATGAAAGGTACTCGAAAGGGAAATTTATATTTCCTAGACGGCTCTCTGATTATAGGAGAGTATTTGTCTCCACCAAATCGAGAGGATAATCGTCCGACACTTCCCAACTTTGGCACATGCGCTTAGGGCATCTTGGAGAAAAAGGCTTTACAAGGGTTAGTAAAGCAAGGCACATTAAAAGGCACCAAAATAGGAAAGTTTGAGTTACGCAAGCATTGTGTACTAGGCAAGCAAACAAGAATCAAGTTTTGATCGCTTATTCATTGTACCAAAGGGATTCTAGACTACGTTCACACCGATGTATAGGATCCTTTCAAAAATGCTTCTTTAGGAGGTAAACACTATTTTTGGTCGTTCATTGATGATTTCTCAAGGAGAGCCTGGGTTTACACAATAAAGCATAAAGATGAAGTGTTAGACATCTTCCTTACATAGAAGGAAATGATTGAGACCTAGACAAGCAGGAAGATCAAGAAGCTCAGATCTGACAATGGCGACGAATACACATTAGATCCTTTCTTTGACATTTGCTAGAATGAAGGGATAGTGAGACATTTCACAGTTAGTAGAACACCACAACAAAATAGAGTTGTAGAACACATGAACCGCAATTTGGTGGAGAAAGTTCGGTGTATGCTGTCACATTTAGGATTGAACAAGGCATTTTGGGGCGAGGCATTGAACTATGCTCGTCATCTTGTCAACAAACTACATGCTGCAGCATTAGATGGCAAGACTCCTATGGAGGTATGGTCAGGAATGCCAGCTACTGATTATGATCAGCTATGTATCTTCGGATGTCTAGCCTATTTTTATGTTACAAAATCTAAGTTGGATCCTAAAGCCAAGAAAGTTATTTTCTTGGGCTTCAGTGACGGTGTCAAGGGATATAGACTCTAGTGTCCTGAATCAAATAAAGTTGTCACTAGAAGAGACATTACCTTTAATAAGTCTACAATGCTGAACCAGCCAAATCCTGAAGAGAATGATAAAGCATTGAAGAAGTCAGTGTAGGTGGAGTTTGAGACTCAATGAATCTTGACAGACAGCAACAATCTGAAGAAGTTTCATTGATAACTCAAGAAGATCTGAAGAGAGTTCAGATGAGAATGAAGATACTGAGATCCCACAACAAAGCCATTATGTCGTAATCGGAAGGAAAAAGGGTTACTAAGCAACTCGGTTGGATGATCGATATGGTGGCCTATGCACTTCCAATCATTGAAGACAATGTTCCTTGCACTTTCAAAGAGGCCGTGCAGAATGTAGAAAGTGTCAAGTGGATGGAGGCTATGAATGAAAAGATTGGGTCACTCCATAAGAACCAGACTTGGGAGTTGGTACAACTTCCAAAGGGCAAGAAAGCAATTGGATGTAAGTGGGTTTACACCAAGAAGGAAGGCATCTCAGGCAAAGACAACATCAGATTCAAAGCTAGATTGGTAGCTAAAAGCTATGTCCAAAAGGAAGGAATAGATTATATGAGGTATTATCACCTGTTGTGAAGCACACGTCTATTCGTATCTTGCTAGCTTTAATTACACAGTTTGATCTCGAGCTCGCCTAACTCGATATCAAAACTGCCTTTTTATATGGAGATCTTGAAGAGGAGATATACATGTCTCGACCAGATGGTTTCAAAGTTGCTGGAAAAGAAAATTGGGCCTGTAAGCTGAACAAATCGTTTTACAGGTTAAAGCAATCCTCGAGACAATGGTACAAGCAATTTGATCGGTTCATGACAGAAAAGAAATACACAAGAAGCTAATATGATCATTGTGTACATTTTCGTAAGCTTTCCGATGGTTCCTTCATCTATTTGCTTTTATATGTAGATGATATGTTGATTGCATCTAAGAGCAAGGTGGAGCTTGACAAACTCAAGGCACAGTTGGCTGGAGAGTTTGAAATGAAGGATATTAGCAAAGCAAAGAAAATTCTTAGCATGGAGATCAACAGAGATAGGAAGAAAGACACGGTTTGTCTGATGCAAACCCAGAATTTGAAAAAGGTGTTAGATAGATTTGGCATGAATAGGAAAACAAAAGCTGTGACTACACCATTGGCCCTTCATTTCAAGCTTAGTGCTTCAATGTCTCCACCGTAAGAAGAACGGAAGCATATGGCATAGGTTCCATATGCAAATGCAGTTGGTGCATTAATGTATGCTATGGTTTGTACAAGGCCTGACATCTCACATACTATGACTATGGTAAGCAGATATATGCATGATATAGGAAAAAGTCATTGGCAAATAGTGAAGTGGATCTTGAGGTACTTACATGGCACAGTAAATATAGGTTTGAAGTTCGAGAGAGATCATAGACTTAGACAGAATCTGGTTGGATATGTGGACTCAGATTATGTTGGTGACTTAGACAAATGCCGGTCAACAACAGGTTATTTATTTACGCTTGCTAAATGGCCTGTGAGTTGGAGGTCAACGCTTCAGTCAACGGTGACTTTGTCTACTACAAAGGTAGAGTACATGGCAGTAACAAAAGCCTTTAAGGAAGCTATTTGGCTACATGGGTATTGAGGACTTGGGTATTGTTCAGAAGCACGTTGATGTGTCTTTGACGATCGAGTGCCATTTGTTTGGCAAAGAACCAGTTCATCATTCCCACCAAGCACATTGATGTCTGTTTCCATTTCCTCCGTCAAGTTATAAAGGAAGCGGATATTCTGTTTCAAAAGATTGGCACTGCAGATAATCCGACCGATATGCTCACAAAAGTGGTTTCTGGGATCAAGTTCCAACACTGTTTGGACTTGGTCAACATCTCTTGGAACTAAACACCTTCGAGTGCATGGCAGTGTTGATCGATCACTATGTTGGATAGAAAATCCTCGCCAAGGTGGAGATTTGTTGAAGATTGGCTCACATTTTCTTTGTCAACGATGGCTGCTGATTGAAGAAAAAATGAAGAAGCTAGACATTCAAATTTTAGCTACTCATGGTGGGGTGGCTAATCTTGTTGGTGGTTGCCTTTAATGGTGTCGGCAGCTTGGGTAATGAATGGGAGGAGTTTTGTATAGTGAAATCAGAGAGTGTAAGGAAAGTGTAAGAAAATAAGTGAGTGAGTGTGAATT
This sequence comes from Camellia lanceoleosa, assembly GCA_025200525.1. Lineage (NCBI taxonomy): Eukaryota > Viridiplantae > Streptophyta > Magnoliopsida > Ericales > Theaceae > Camellia > Camellia lanceoleosa. Next base: position 97,058,251 of record CM045762.1, read on the forward strand.
GAGTGAAAGTAGTGTCTTCCTCTCCTCCATTGTTGTAATCTTGTATTTCTCTCCATATAGTGAAATCCGCTGCCCATGGACATAGGTGATTTGTCGAACCATGTAAATCTTTGTGTGTTCTCGCTTGTGTGTGATTGTTTTCTGCCTCCTAGGCACAACAGTTAGGGTTGCGCGTGAGAGGCAAAGAAAGGACTGAGAATGGTAGTGAAGGGTGATGATAGTGACACTTGGGTTAGGGAGATTATGGTTATGGTTTAGATAGTAGAGATAATAGTAAAAAGGATATTCACCATCCCATTTTGTAAGAAGATAAAACTATAATAAATTTTGTTTAGAAATATGGAAGTTCCCAAGAAATCGCACGGCTTCTATTAGTAACTCCAATTATAAAATCTATATATTATATAAGGAAAATAGGATTTTTAGTGAGGAGTCTTGTGAGAATTTCAATATCTCATACTAATTTTCTTAATTTTAAACAATTAATAAAACCTTTATTGGCTGGTTTTTATTTGATAATCTCACATCGAGAAAAAAGAAAAAGAAAAAAATGAGTTATTTTACTCATATAAAGTGAATCTTATACTCCCATCCCATTTAGTGATGAGTCTTGTGAGAGTTTCAATATCTCATACTAATTTTCTCGATTTTCTTAATTTTAAACAATTAAAAAAATCTTCATTGGTTAGCTTTTATTTGATAATCTCACATCGGGAAAAGAAAGAAAAAAATGAGTTGTTTTACTAATATAAAGTGAATCTCATACTCCTATCCCATTTAATATTGTAGTGTTGTGTATGTTTCAATTTAATAGAGTTTAAATTTTAGAAGTTTTATTTAATTAATTATGACCTAGCCGATTAGGCTAAATCATTTTTGATTTGATTGATTCGTTAGTTTAACAGCGATTTTAACGGTTTTTATCAAAATGTATTAATTAGATTTGTTTGATTTGAAATAAATTAAAAATTGATCTAATTAAAGATTGAAAGACTGAGATTGCTTGATTAAAAATAAACTTTCCGTCTAAATAATTGTTAACTTTTATTTTATAATCTCACATCGGAAAAAAAAATAAAAAAATGAGTTGGTTCACTTATATAAAGTGAATCTTAATAGTGTAGTATTGTATATACTTCAATTCAATATAGTTTAAATTTTAAAATTAAAATAACATTTAAAAATTTTAATTAATTAATTTTTGTATAAGTTGGTTGGTCATTTGAGTTAACCGATTAAGCTGAATCATTTTAGATTTGATTGATTCGCTGGTTTAATTGCGATTTTTCATACGAATTTTGTTAATTTTAAACAATTAAAAATTTTTCCATTGACTAACTTCCATTTAACCATATAAAAATAAAACTTTAATTAGATTATGATTTATTATAATCCCACATCGGGAGAAGAAGAAAAAGCAAAGTTTGTTTCACTATCTATATATTATATATGGAACGAGGGGTTTTAGGGAGAAGCCTTCTAGGAGTTCTAAATCCTTATTCTAAAATTATTAAATTTTTTTAATTTTAAACAATTAAGAAAATTCTCATTGGCTAACTTTCATTTACCTTTTATTTTACAATCACATATCGGAAAAAGAAAGAAAAAGTGGATTATTTCACTTACATAAAGTGAATCTTATACTCCCATTTATATAAGCAAAAAGTGATTTTTAATAAGAAGCCCTATGATCAAAATCTCATACTCATTTTTTTTCTTAATTTTAAATAATTAAGAAAATTTCCATTAGCTAGCTTCTATTTAATTTTTATTTTATAATCTCACATATACGTTTTGCTTTTAAAAATAATTTTGTATGAGATTTCGAAACTTTCATAATATTTAACTTAAAAATAATTACAATACCATATCGAGAAAAGAAAGAAAAAAAAAATGAATTGTTTCACTTATATAAAGTGTTACAATCTTATATTGGGAAAAGAAATGAAAAGTGAATTGTTTCACGTATATAAAGTGAATCTTATAAATGAGGTTTTGAGAGAAACGTTTTTTAGTAGCTCTAAACCCTCATTCTAAAATTATTGAATTTTCTTAATTTTAAACAATTGAGAAGATTCTCATTAGCTATCTTTCATTCACCTTTTATTTTACAATCTCACATCGGGGGGAAAAAAAAAGTAAATTATTTCATTTATATAAAGTGAATCTTATGGTCCAATTTATATAAATTATTGAATTTTTTTAATTTCAAACAATTAAAAAAATCATCATGGTTTAGCTTCCACTTAAGTTTTATTTTACAATCGCACATAAGGAAAAGAAGGAAAAAGTGAATTGTTTCACTTATATAAAATGAATCTTATGCTCCTATTTATATAAGCAAAAAGTAGATTTTTAGTGAGAAACCATACAATCAATAACAATTTTTTTATTTTATTTTATTAATTTTTTAAATTAAGAAAATCTCCATTGGTTAGTTTCAATTTACCTTTTATTTTACAAAACCACATAGGGGTTTTGATTTTAAAAATAATTTTGTATAAGATTTTGAAACTCTCATAATATTTAATTTTAAAATAATTACAATCTCACATTGAGAAAAGAAAGAAAAAGCGAGTTGTTTCACTTAGATAAAGTGAATCTTATATTCCCATTTAATATTATTGTATTGTGCATTTTCAATTCAAGATGATTTAAATTTTAAAATAAAATTTAAAAGTTTTAATTAATTAATTTTGTTATAAATTGGTTGGTCTTTTGACTTAGAGCATCTCCAATGGTGCACCTAATGTCTCACCAGATTTGAGTAAAAAAATAGCTATTTCCTTAATTTGATACACAGCGCTCCAACGGTTCAGCTGCATCAAATCTGATTCAGGGCAACTCAGGATGGTCGACCGTAAGTGAATCGACCAACCGGTAGAGGAAAAAAATTTTTTTTTTTTTTTTTCAACTGCTTGAACCAACCAACGTGAACCAACCAACGAACCGACCGATGTGGTGAGTCAGAGGGGACGGCTGGTTGACCAATGGTCAGCTTAAGCTTTTTATTTTTTTTTTCCCCCTCCATTTCTGTTCCTAATTGTTTTCCCTGTAATTGTTTTTCCTTCCATTTACATGTATGGGGTTTTGGTTTACCCATAATAATTAATTTCTTCTAAAATCTCATATAAACACTTTATTATTTATATGCCAGACAACTCCATAGCTTAAACACAAGGATCATATCTTAAATAAAACAGAGCATAATGGATAGTTTGAAATCCATGATTTTTACTTCATTTTCATCCTCCTCTTCTTCCTCTTCCTCTGATGAGGAGTCTGATGATGAATATATGGTCACACTTTTAGCAGCTTATGAGCAGAATACCACTACTATGCTTCAGATTCTCAAGTCAAATGATAGCTCGAAGAAAATAGGGGGTTCTGTTGTTGGCCACAAGTATATACGCAGAGATAGAAGGCAAGGTCATGATAGATTATTTGCAGATTACTTTGCTATAAATCCAAAGGTATTCAAGTACTGATTTCGAGACGCTTAATGCGTGTCCTTTGTATCTGCGAATTTTAAATGCAATCGAAGCACACAATTCATATTTCATTCAAAAACAAGATGCAGCTCATATAGTTGGATTATCTGCCCTACAAAAAATGACTTCAGCGATGAGAATATTATCATACGGTGTCGCAGCAGATGCAGTTGATGATTACATACATATTGGGGAAAGCACTGCAATTGAAAGCTTACAACAATTTTGTAATTCAGTGATTGAAATCTTTGGAGTAGAATATCTGAGATCTCCGACACCAACTGACATTGCTAGATTACTTGCTATTGGCGAGGTTCGGGAGTTTCCGGGTATGTTGGGAAGTTTAGATTGCATGCATTGGGAGTGGAAAAATTGTCCAAAAGCATGGCAAGGTCAATACGTAGGTCATAAAAAAAAACCAACCATTATTCTTGAAGCAGTAGCTTCTTACGATTTATGGATTTGGCATGCATTTTTTGGAATGCCGGGGTCACACAATGACTTGAATGTATTAGACCGGTCACATTTGTTTTCTGATCTTGCCCAAGGTAAGGCTCCTCCTGTCCACTACACTGTTAATGGACATAATTACGATATGGGTTATTACCTTGCTGATGGTATATATCCGCAATGGGCAACACTGGTGCAAACAATTTCTTCTCCCCAAGGAGCAAAGAGACAACATTTTGCAATGATGCAAGAGTCTGCCAGGAAAGACGTAGAGCGGGCATTCGGAGTCCTTTAGTCTCGATTCGCAATTATAGGTGGTGCTGTACGTTTTTGGGATCCGAAAATGCTTACCAACATAATGCAGACTTGCATTATATTACACAATATGATTGTTGAAGATGAGAGGGAGGAGCACCTTGCTTTTGATTATGAAATTTCATCAACCAACACACCAGTGCAACTTTCCTCTACTCCTACCAATGACTTTGAATCATTTTTGTCTCGTCATTTAGGTATTAGGGATAAAGACGCATATCATGCCCTCCGTAATGATTTAATAGAACATATGTGGCATCTTCGCGGTGTAAACTAGATTCACCACAGATATATTTTGTAATTTTGTTTATAGTTTTGAAGTCGAAGGTTGTCTTTTTTGTAATCTTCATTATGATACACTATATTAACCAAGTAACACAGAAGTTATGTGATTAGATGTGCTTTTGTCGTGATCCAATCTTCATTATTCATAATTGTTCTCTGTTCGATTCATGACAATCATCAAAATAAGAGGGGGTCAATGGAGGTATTGCTTTGAAAAGCTTATACCTTTTCTTTCCTTTACAGCATGGTTTTGATCATGGTGTGAGTTTTTGCTTAATACATTAGCCTTTTCTTTCTACCAAAGCTGTTTTCTTTAGTTGACATTGCTTTATATGAAAACGAAGATGTAGTTCTATAATTATGTTTTTCGAGTTGCAAGTTTTCTTCACTATTGATTCCCCAATAAGTATAGGAACACAAATATCAAATATAGAATATGACATATATGTTTTACATGAAAGGATGCATTCTATGTGGATCTCGTATCATGTAGATCACATTTGGTAAGAAATTGGTAAAAAACACCTCCAATCTACATCAAAATTGTATTACATCACATTTGAATTTTTTCTTTTGGATGGTAAATAAGTTAAATTATTTGATGGTAGATGATTTGATGATTAGGGATCCCAAAAATACTGATGATTAGCTGCAATTGTGCCTTGCAAAAATACTACGGATCCCAAAAGTTCTACCCAAATTTCTACCAAATGTCTCGCATGGGTAAAAATTTTGGTAGAACTTTTGGGGTCTCTGGCATTATTCTGTGCTTGCTTCACAAATATATTGTGGGCCAACTACTTATTAATAGTATGAGTACTTGAGGAGTTGCAATATCTGAAAATCATGGGATAAGGTCATAACATAAGATCATTTATACATGTTTAGAATCTTATCTCTAACAAAGGCAAAATCAAGATTCACCTAACTTTGTAATTAAAGTCCTTGCATATTTATTCTTATTTGAATAGCTAGATTATGAATGCCTATCACTATCAAAAAGAGAATGACCATTTTTTTTAACTAGAAGATGGTTGATACAAAATTAACTTCTGATTTGGTAAGATGTCATTCAAAAATACCAGATGATTAAATTCATGGATCAAGGACCCGTTTGGTATTTACAATTCATTGTGGTAGCTCAAGATTTTGGATCAAGAAGCAGTTGTTTGCTTGATGCAGGCTTTGATTGCATTATGGATTCATGCCTCTTGGTGATAGGGAGGATGCATTGATATTGAAGGCCTCTAAAGTAAAGTTTTTGTGTCAAGCTCATATTTCATTGGCAAGATGTTAACTTGGGAGCTACAGAGTTAGCTGCTAGTTATTCTTGGTGTTCACTGAGTCTGAGTCATACATTGAATGTGTGAGATGGTAGATTTTGGCATGGTGTGAAAATAAGTTTAATTATTGGATGGCAAATGATTAGCTCGTGGGATTGGAGGTAGAAAAGCACCTCCAATCATAGTTTTGTTTGGTAATTAAGTTTAATGGTAATTAAGTTTTTTACCTTTTTTTGATAGTAATTAAGTTTTTTACCAAATTTGTAAATCACATTCGAATAATTGTTTTTGTAAGGATTTATGTTCAATATTCATAATTTCTTTTGTATGCATTTCAGTATGTATATTCAATGTATGTGTATGTATATTTCTTTTAAATAATTCAATTATTTGTGCCATCAATTATTTGTGCCATTGGGAGTCTAATTATTGATGTTGATGCATTGAACATTCAACCTACTTTTTTGCCACAAAAATTCATTTAAGCTGACAACATAGTCATATATGTGGCATACGTGTAAATGGAACCACATTGCATCACCTACCATTCATTATTTACTCCACCTACCAATTCAACCACCTACCATCCTCTATATCAGCTCAACATTGCATCACCACATTCACAGTTCACATGTTTTCACTGAACACCTTTAAATTCAGACTCTACATTTTCAAGTGTGCATCCACATCATCACGAAGGCAGCATCCACAGAATCTGCATATGTAAGTGTGAATCCACACAGACTCTACATTTTCACCAAAGCAGCAGATTCACCAAAGCACAGATTCAAGTGTGCATCCACAGAATCTGGATATCAAGTTTGAATGCACAGATTCACCAAAGCAGCATCAGTAGGAAGACAGAGCAAGGCAGGATCAACACATCATCAAAGCAGAACAAGGCAGCATAAAAATTGCAAGGTGATTCACGGGGCAACGGTTGTAACTGTAAATCCGGCAACAGCAACCTGGTCACCGCCTTTTTTTTTTTTTTTTTTTTGTTACCTTTACTGATTTATTTTTCCCTTCAGTCTGCATGCCACTCACTTGACATAAATTTGATTTCACTATATCTTATTTTCATGTTTTGTAAATTAATGTAGTTTATTAAAACCTGCAAAAATGTAAAACATCATGAAAGAGTAAAGATTTAAATGAGTAAAGATTGCATACATAATAAAGACAAGGCACAAAAGTCTCGTAACCATGTCCATTGATTCTAACAAGGCACAAAAGTACTATCAGATTTATTGACCATATCAAACAGTGAACTTAATTTCACATACTCGCATACCCAAAGAACCAATTGTGAGGCACCTCAACTACAGAACCAGATTTTACTTTCAAGTTTGTAACATGAATGTAGTTCATTTAAACCTCAAGCACAAAACAAGAGTTGACTTTAATGTTCACCAAATTGACATTAATTTATGAAAACCTCCTGAACTACAGAACAAGATTTTGATTTTTATTTAATGTTACTTTAATGTTTTTAAAATGAATATGGTTTATTAAAACATTACTATGTTCTTAAATTTTCAGTACACATGTTAAGAGACAGTGTTTATGTTAATTACTTCTTTACTAGCACATTGTTATGAAAATTCAACAGATATTCACATAATGCCTAGAACTAAAAGAGTGAGAACAGAAGCTGGTGAAAGTTCTAATCCTCGACGACGCGAACAACAGCGGCCTCAAAGTCAGTCATATCTTACGGATGAATTTCTCCGTGAAAGTCATGAACTAGCTTTTCAAAACTTCTCAATCCGACCTATTGTAACATGGAGGAGGGTCAATCTGCCACCTCAATACGATGCACTACTCGTTAGTAAACTTGAATCAATGGGATGGCAAAATTTACTTAATTTACCCCAAAAGATATATCCACGGCTAGTATCCCTTTTTTATGTTCACCTAAAAGTCACTCATGAACAAAATAGAAATTTTACTCTTTTGTCATATGTGAAAGGAGAGGGTGTACAATTTGATGTTCCTACTTTGGCACGCATTATTGGAGTTGAGCTAGGTGATGAGAATACCCATTTTCAGACTGAGGCTGACTTAGTTAAACTTGTCGGTAATGGTACTGATGTATATACTACTATATGTCAGAACAGATTTACTGGAACTAGTCTAGGAGCAAGGCATTTAAAACCTCATCTTCGGATTCTGCACCGATGGATTGTAGAAAATGTCACTCCGAAGAAAGGACATCATGATGCAGTCCCATATTTTAATGCCTATTTGTTATACTGTTTTGAGGTTGGGCAGAAGTTAGATTTGTCTTACATAATTATGAAAGAAATGGTGCTGGCAAATCAAGAAATGGGCCGGTCATTACTGTTTGGGGCACTATTGACTAAAATTTTTAAACATTTTAAGGTTCCTTTTGCAAATGAAATGGAGATCAAAATCCGTTCACCCATTACACTGTATACAGTGCATCGTGCTGGTGCAGCCGCCAATTTAATGGAAAATGATAATGCTGAAGAAGATTCAGAGGATGAAGTCCCACCAGATGATGGTCCACAAGATCCTCCTGTGAATGTGATGCCATCAACTGAACCACCTCAATATTGGACTGATTTTTTGGCCATGGAAGAACAACGTTATAATCAACGCGTTCAATGGGAACATCAAATGGCTAATCAAGTCAATTCGTTGGGTACTCAGTTTGAGACATTTGCCACTGCGCAGAACTCATTAATTGAACAATTTGGTGAGTTCCGTTTGGATATAGGAAGACGTCATGACATGGCAAACAATCGCATTGACAGAATTGAGCATCGCGTAAATGACATATACCATCACTACTTCCCTCCTCCACCACAACCAGATAATGACTGCTGATCGGTGTGCCATTATGTATTTCCATTGTAAAGTCTTGTATTATTTTCACAACCTGTTGTTAGGTAAATTTCTTTTATGAATGTAGTGATTTTGTAAGATTATGTGACATAAATTTCTCTTGCCTTGGTAAGACTTTAGCACCATGAAATTACAAAACCTGTGACATAAATTTCTCTTGCCTTGTAAGATTATGTGACATAAATTTATCTTGCCTTGTAAGATTATGTGACATAAATTTCTTTGTAAGTGACATTAGAACACTGTTTTTTTATCTCAATAATCGAGAAAGCCATATATAAAAAGTTCAAACATCAGCATGAACAAGATATGCTTCAAGTTTGAAGTGAGAATGTATCAAATTACTGTTGCCGTAGCATGAAGAATATATGCATGACCAGAGCATTAACAACAAGAGTATAAGAAAACATGTACAACTGAAACAAATAACAAGGCAAGATACCTATATTTGGTTGCAATGCAAGGATAGTATGAGACATGACAATTGTAGCCTTCTATGTGAGAATGTAATCATCTACAATAATACGAAGATGTAGCCCTTCGACTTGATTGCATAACAGAAGAACAACATTCAAAATTAGATAGTTGTATGTTGAAGAAAAATAAAAATATGAGCCCCTTATCTGACATATCTATGAAGAAGAATTGCATTCATGATAACTACTTAGAAAATGGTGTTTTTTGTTTTTAGCAATCAATATGGTATCGAAAGTAGCAGTAGAGAATAGAACGCAACCATCTGAAGAAACAAAAACTGAGAACAAATTAATTAATTTCTAATTTTACATAAATGGAAAAGACAAGGCAATCTATAATTGTAGATAGTGTTTCCTTTTCCTATAGATGACACCAACACATGAAACTAATAAATACAGAACCTTTTAAGGCAATCTATTAGTTGTTCGAAATAAAATCTGTCGTTGAAGATCTTCATAGTACGCCCTTTGCATTGGATTTAAATTTGTCATGTCCATTGACATTATTTTATGATCTTCATTTCGTTGTTCTCGTTCATTCATCATAGATAGAAGTTTTAGTTGTTCCTCCCTATCTTCGGCCCTTCTTCGACTCTGACTTTCTTTTCTCGTCACGATCGCTTTTGTTCATCTCGCTCAATAGTTCTAGCAGAGATAGTTGAAAAGACTCCAACAATTTTGGATTGGTTGGCAGCCATTTCATCAAATCTACTATCGTGGGTTGTTTGATTCTTCAACTTGTCTTTCGCTGCTTTAGTACCAATTGGTCATGTTGATGGAGTAGATGGTTGTTAAATGCGAGGACATTATTACAGTTGGATTGAAATGCATCTCTCTCTCTGGGTGGATTGGATTTGGTCGTAACAGACATTTTTTCTGCTATGGATTGAAATGCACTACTCTCACAGGTGGTGATTTTCACATGATAAGCATGTTACGTACTTTTTGGATTGTGTTCGAAATTCATCCCACTTACAACTTCGGCAAAATATCCCAACATGTATCAAATGTAAAGTGTTTTTCAGACTACATGATACATCCGCTTTGTCACGACCTAAAAACAAATTACAACAATTTAAATAACAAATAAAATATGACATTCAAAATTTGATATTTAATAAACTTTAAAAAATTTACCATGTACGCCTCGCTTGTTCCACAATTTTGTTGCCTCGGTTGAATTTGATCAAGAAAACCACGAATTTATTAATTGCCTTTTGCATGGCGGCATCAACGGTGAGACAAAGAAATACGATTTCGATTTGATTCACCATTGAATTGTGAATTAAAATTAACAAGGACTCGTTCCCAAAATATAATCATAGTCTGACTATTACCAGTAATGGGATTTTGAGAGACTGCTAACCAAGATCTACATAAAGTTTCATCTTCTATGATTGTAAATGCTTTACCACGAGAAACACGAGAAGTTTCTGCAATGAAATGATTATCACTGCTCTGCGTGTGCTGATCTCGTGAAGTTTCCGACATAAAATTAATATCAGTGTTGTGCTGAAACATTTGTGATTCTTCAAACATTTCAAAATCATCCATAGTTTCAACAAAATACAGTACATACACTATCTATAATAGTAAAAAATATTAGAATGATAAAGTCTCAATACTGAACCTCAGAATTAGATAATGTAATCAGATAATATAAATTAAAGTTTCATTCGAGAAAAATTACAGAAGAAACAAAATTCACAATATACAATGTAATGCTCTTCTCAAAATAAAATACTCTGTCATCTTGATGTACAAAACTAATATATTTTATAGAAGACATTATCAACGGTAACTTTTCAAAATACTCTGTTCATACAACGGTATAAAACTGCTATTTTTGAAATATCTATATGAGATATAACAATTTTAATTATATCATCAAGGACAAATTGTCAAAATACTCTGTCCATCTAACGGTAAATTTACTGAACCGACTACTTTTTAATTATTTATATTAAAGATAACAATTTGAATTAAAAGTTCAATGAAATTAAAATTTATATCAGCCTTCAAATTATTTCAAATTATTTCAAATTCACCTTCAAATTATTCCAAATTATTCCAAGTACAAGTACAAAAAATAAGCTATATGATGAAAAACCTATCTGAAATTCTACCTATTCAAACCAAACCTGTTGAAACCTGTCATTCCCAAACCTGTTGAACCTCCCATTCCCAAACCGGTTGCACCTCCCATTCCCATGCTCAGACCGGGCGACCGGATGGTCAACCAGCCGGTCAACCGGCTGGTTGACCGGTTCAACACCAACGCGCCGACCACGGCCCAGTTCAAATCCTCAACTCCCAAGATGATGATTCATGAAATTTCGTGTTGGTATCGATTATGGTGTTGCGTTTGGTGAATGTTCAATTTGATATGCGTTTGATGCTACCGTTGGAGCTCAAAAAGTAAGTTTTTCATCAAATTTTAAATCTGATGTTGGATTAGGTGCTCCGTTGGAGATGGTCTTAGCTGTTTTATCAAAATATATTGCTTAGATTTGTTTGATTTGAAATAAACTAAATTGACCTTGTTAAAAATTGAACGATAGAGATTGGTTAATTAGAAATGAACTTCCCATCCAAACAACTGTTAACTTTTATTTTACAATCTCCCCTCGAGAAAATGAGGAAAAAATGAGTTGCTTCACTATATAAACATTATGCTCCTATTTAATGTTGTAGTATTGTACATGTTTCAATTCAAGACAAGACAATTCAAATTTTAAAATTCAAATAAAATTTAAAAGTTTTAATTAATTAATTTTTGTACAAATTGGTTGGTCCTTTGACCTAGCCGATATGGTGAATCATTTTCGGTTTGACTGTGTCACGACCCACTCCCCGTACCCAAGGGTTAAGCATTGTGATGGCCAGTAGCTGAGGTTGCCTCTGGCCAATTCTTAAAAAAATTAATAAACGTGAGCGGAAGTAATATTTAAATTAGGGTACCAAAATAATCATCGGAGCTTCTATTTTTATTACAAAATTTACTGACCAAAAATGCCGATATTTACATATAAACATATCCATAAAAGTGCTATGTGTGTCTATTCCGCAGCCTCATATCTAAGACTTTCCAAAAGCTATTTCTGAATTGCATTACTTCTTGAAAATTGGTAAACAACTATAAGCACATAAAAGAGTGAGAAATATTATACCAAGAGTATAAGGGACACGAAATAACTATGGATAGTTAATTAGGCCAAAACATTAAGATAACTTAGTCGAAACAAATAATCTTTTAAGTAGCAAAACTGAGATTATGTAAATAAATAATCATAACCACTTGCAGTAGCGAGAACAAAGGTCACAAAGTAGCAAGTCAGAACAGAGGTACGGATTCAAGAGGTGGCTTGTGCACGGATTCTAGAGGTGGCTCCCACAATAGTGTAGCACTTAGCTCCGCACGTAACGTATGTATGATTCAAGAGGTGGCTCGTACGGATTCTAGAGGTGGCTCCCACCATAGTGTAGCACTTAGAACAGAGGTCAACGGATCCATGACAAACAGAGGACCACAAAGTGGTCAAACAGAGGCTAATGGTTATATAAGTCTCCTAAGAGGTGGGACTCCCGTGGTGGTACTTACAAAACATAATTGTATATAAGGTCATAACTAAATATTCTTTAAAATATAAACAAATATATCCATAGGTTTCCTTTTAAGCAAATAGGGTTCAGAAATAAAATCACGTAATTGAAACCTTTATAAAACATAACTTTTATTAATATATTAATAAAACATAACTTGAATAAAACAGATTTTGGTAAGTCAAAACATACATAAAATATATTATAATAACTCCAGATATAATATAACTCACCTTAACTTCAATACCCCACTCTTTCATTCCACTATCAAAGACTCTCTCAACTTCCTTTTTTTTTTTTTTCCCCTTAATTTCCTTTCTTCATTCCCTCCTTTTTCTCTTTCTTTTCTTTTCTGTCTCTTTTCTTCACACGCCACTGATCACCTCCTTAAATAGGGAGGTAAATGCCTCGTCCGGCCAACACGTGGCCAACTCCAAGATTCACTCATTAACTCACTAAGATTAATACTTATCGTAATAGATATTTAACATAATTACATTTTGACCCAATATTTTAATATAATTATATAAATAATTAATTTTTAATTAAATTATGCTCTATCTTATATTAATAGAAAATTAATTATTTATTTTACTACTACAACCATTATTATTATTATTATTATTATTATTATTATTATTATTATTATTATTGTGACCCCTAAACTTTTAATAATTATATTATTTTACAAAATTATACATAATAATATATAATATATATTTTTCTAACTGTGATTAAATATTATTGGTATAAATTCTATAGAACAATTAAAAATCTGGGTTGTTCTGCACTAATTTCCTTTGGTTTAATTGTGATTTTAGAGGTTTTATCAAAATATATTGATTAAATTTATTTGATTCAAAATAAATTAAAGATTGACCTAATTAAAGATTAAACGGCTAGGATTGGTTGGTTCGAAGTAAACTTCCCTCCTAAACAATTGTTAACTTTTAAACAATTAAGAAAATTCTCATTGGCTAGCTTCTATTTAACTTTTATTTTATAATCCCACATCAAGAAAAGAGGGAAAAAGGGAATTGTTTCACTTATATAAAGTGAATCTTACGCTCCCATTTATATAAGTAAAAGAAGATTTTTAGTAAGAAACCTTATGATCAATATCTCATACTAATTTTTTTGATTTCTTAATTTTAAACAATTAAGAAAATTCCGATTGCCTAGCTTCCATTTAATTTTTATTTTATAATCCTACATAGAGGTTTTGATTTGAAAAATAATTTTGTGTGAGATTTTTGAAACTCTCATAAATTCCCTCCTTAAAAGTATTCTTTTATAAAAATATATAGATATATCGATAATCTCAAGTCACTCTTACTACTCTTTAATACAAAAATTATAAGATAATTATGATAATTTTAAATTTGTATTTAAAACTTATAAATTATGTGTGATGACCGGGTCTCTTTTTCTCTCATTCTTTTCATTCTTCTTGGTTTCGTTTTCTTTTGTTCTCGTTGGGTTTGAGACATTCGGTGGTGTTTCCAATTAAAGCTATCGTTCTTGTTTGGTTATCAGTGTTGAGCTTCATCGGTTCCGGGAGGTGCGGGGTCAGGTCCGGAGTGCCCGGGAGCAAAGCAAGAATTTTCTGGGCTGCTGGACCAGAGCTGCACGTGCGGGGTTGGGTCGTACGTACGGGAGGCCAAGCCGCACGTGCGGGAAGAGGGGTGTTTGGCTCGGTTGCACACTCCTTAAATTGTAGGTGCGGGCTGAGGTGCAGGAGGACCCCCGCACATGCAGGGGTGAGGGCCACACGTGTAGAAAGGGGCGCTCCGCACGTGCGGGGTTGGGTGCCGCACGTGCAGCACTTTGGGCACTCGAAAACTCTATTTTTTTTTACCCTTTTTGCCGAATTTGTAACCTTCCCTTCTCACTCTAAACCTTATATTTTCTCTCCTTTCTCTCTAAAAATCCTCACCTAGCACTCCAAACCCTTGATCTCTTGTGATTCTTGGGCCAAAGATCATCATCTCTCCTAAATCTAGAAGATCAAGCTTGGATCCCTCTTGGTGTAAGAGAAATTGAAGAACACACCATCTTGAAACTAGTGTTTCACTTTTTCTCCATAAATCTTTGAGGTAGGGAAGCTTCCTTGAGTTATATATATATATTTATGTTTGATTTGGTTGATTTTAAGGGTTTCATTAATGATATTGGAAGTTTGGTCTTGTCTCATAAATGCTAGGGTTTTAAAGGTGGGTTTGATCTCTCTTTCCTTCTAAGACTATTTTCTTGAGAATCTTAACTCACATAAATAGAGAGGTGATGCCATGAAAGAAAATATTTTCAAAAGGTGGAGTTGTTGCTTTGATTTTGACATAAAAACCCTAGAAATTTTGGAGATTTTGAAAGATGTGAACATGCTTAGAGTCATCTTGTTATTTTGTATTAAGAAGGTGAGCTTTCACTACATGTTGAGCAAAATGGCAATTTACATAATGTATGAGATATGAAATGTGATTTTAACATGATTGTTAAACATTTGAAAGTGTGTGTGCTGTTGTGAAATAGCTAATATTTGTGCACCTTGATTAGTGGAAATTGTAAACATTGGAGTTGACGTGTAAAAGACATCACATGTAGTCTTGAAGAGGCTAACTTGTTGTGAATTGAGCATGATGAGAAATGGTTAGTGCCATAGATTGATGGCATGGTTATATTGTGAAGTAATATGGAGAAGAAGAATTGTAAATCTGGCTAATTGATATTGTTGTAGAGATAGTTGAAAAGGGAGTAATGCTATGATGTGTGGAAAATCCTTGCATTGAATACTTATTCAATCATTATTACTTTTGCATTGTGAATTCAATTGAAGATATTTATTTCATGAAAGAAGGTAACGTTGTGACAAGAACTATAGAAATGTGTATGGGGTAAATACGGTGGTAAGTCCGGTTAAGGGGTGTAGATGAATTTGATAAGTTGGCCTGAGTGTCCATGGTGAAAGACCAAAAAATCGCGCAGATAAGTGTCGAGCCTTCCGGTTAAAAACGGTAAAAATGACAGTTTTGGTAGTACTCGTAGAGTCTACTTGCAGACAACAGCTTAGGAATTACCAGTGTCGTATTTACCGCCCCTTGTTGTTTTAAAATTTGAAGTTTTGAGAATTGATTAAGATTGCAAAAATGTTAATGAAAGCATGGTGATTTTCAAGAAAGGCATGATATGATATTATTTTGAAGAAGCACTGCATCGCATTTGCATTTTCATTTAGTGGTGGACATCATACATAAATGTATATACTTTGTTAGGGATTTCTCTACTGGGCTTTATGCTCACCCTTATGGGATTTTGGTGCAGGCAAAGATGTGGTGATCTCGCCGAACTGAGGGCGTGGATATTTTTGTAAAGAGTAGATAGCTCTCCTATTTTGTCGTAATTTTGTAAAGCCAAGGGGCTAATGTGTATACCGCATGTGGAACTTTTGTTTTAAACCCATTTATTATATATGTGAAGATGGAAGGATTATTGTCATTGTGTAGTGAATGTATATTAATTTGGGGAGTTCATGTTGAATTATTTTTAGGGCGTTACATTATGAGATAGATTAGTATAATTTTAAAATTATATTGTGTCGATTTTAAATTTAAATTAATAGATTACTTTCCATATTTAGTGACAGTTTAAATTTTAAAAAAATAAATTTAAAAGTTTTAATTAATTAATTTTTTTATGAGCTAGTTAGTCATTTGATCTAACTGATTAAGCTAAACTGTTTTTAGTTTGAATGATTTGCTGGTTTAATCGTGATTTTAGCGGTATTACATGTTACAGTGATTCTTTCTTACTCATTAAGTTTTTAAAATTTCTTTAATTATTTCCCTTTCAAAAACCAATATGATAATTATTTAAAATTCATATATTTTTATTCTAAACTAGTGAAGTATTAGAACTATATCATTTTTTTATATATATGACAAAGCATAATTTTAATTATTAATTGTCAATTGTCAATACAACAATTTTAATCTATCTATATTATATATTATAGTAAAGGAACATTTGAAATAAAACCCTTAAACTTATAAATAAAATTTTATTTACGAGACAAAATATAAAAAATTAAATATAATTATCAGATTTTTAACAAATAATATATTATTTTATCCCTACATATACGAGTGATATGTTAGGTCGTATACATGAGATTGACTATTTTTATTTTCCCCTTATCCACAAAATAATAATGTTATAAGGATTATATTTCATTTATAATGTAATTTATCATCATTGTATTGAAAACAAATTCAATGGATAAGATTTATTAATTAATACAATATTAATACATCACATAACAAAAAAATATATAATAAGATAATATAATTATCATAGTATCAATGAAAATATATATATACACATATGGAAAATTTTATGGTACACACATGTCCTTAGTTAGACCATCTCCAACGGTTAAGCAAAACCATCACCAAATTTGAATTTGGTGAAAAAAATAAAGTAACTTTTTTGGTTCCAACAGTTTCATCAAACTTATATCAAAATGAGAACCGCCCAAAAATTTCACCAAACTGAGGAGTTTGGCAGATTTCACCAAAACACTGTGCATTTATGTTGGAGGTAGGTCCCACCAATAATCGCCGGACATCCTCGGTGTCCCCCCACAGACGCCCACACTCATCCCTTGCATACAAAAAATGCCAAGCTCCTGTGCAGTGCTTCAGTGTTTGGTTGGCCTGCGAACTTCTTCACAATTAGGTTGTTTTTGTGGCACTAACAATCAATTCAAGGTTGAACATGGAAAAGTTCTGTATCGATTCGAAGTTATATATATACAGATTGATATTTTTTCATAGAGGATTCATTTGTATATATATACAGATTGATATTTTTTCATCTACCTCAATATAGAGGATTCATTTGTATATATATATACAGATTGATATTTTTTCATCTACCTCAATCTAGAGGATTCATTTGTATATATATATATATATATAAATTGTTTAAGGCAAAAATTTGTGAAAATTTACATTAACAGGTCGACCCACAGGTCGAACCCCAAGTCGACCCACAGGTCGAACCCCAAGTCGACCCATAAGTCATCCCCTGAATTCATTTCCATCTTGTTCTCTTTCTTAATTCTCATCATTGATCCACTCTATAACTCCAATTCCATTTCCATCATGTTCTCTTTCTCAATTCTCATCTTTGATCTACTCTATATCTCCAATTCCAATTCCATTTCCAATTGCATGAGTATAGGTTGAACACCCAAGAGCTCAGTCTCAAATAAAAGATGAAGTCCATATTTCCATCTCTGTATTTTTATGTTATTCTTGTTGTTTTCAATTCTGACTGGAATTAGTTTGATGGTGATATGTTGATTTGGAATTTAACAACAATCTTTATACATTCCACATTTTACAAATCTCTCTCTAACTACCAAACCACTCAATCTTTTTCAATTCCACAATCTTCCAATTTTGTGTTCTTGTTAATCGCATATGTATATATACGTATTCTTGACTAACAGTTGTTCAGTTTTTTTCAATTCCTTAATCTTCCAATCTTCTTAACTAACAATTAAATTATGTAAAGATATATAATTTGTATATATACGTATTTTGAAGAATTCTCACTGTGGATATTTTGAAGAATTCTTGTTTGAATTGAGGAAACAAAAATGAAGGGAAAACAAAAATTTCAAGTGGCTGAATCGGTCGACCCGCACCCATCCCATCACGCCCCCTATGCATTTGATGCAAGCAACAGTGTTCACCGTTGGAGCAACTCGTATCAAATTGAAGAAAGAGCCTTTTTTCATCAAATTTGATAAAAAAAAATAGTTCACCATTGGAGATGTTCTTAGTTTTCGTTTGGCACAAGTTAAAATGGAGCATTTTGGCTAAAATAGTCACAAAAAGACAAAATAGGCTTTTCAGCTCAACTAGACAAAATGTCACATATAAACTATAATTATTTCATTTTTTCTTTCACAAAAATAAAAAAAGCCAAAAAGTCTATCCTAAACAGGCTTTTTAGCCCCAGGCTAAAATAGCCAAAAATTCAAAAAGCCAAAAAGCTAACCCACATCCCAAACGAACCTTTATAACCTTTGAGGTTTTTGGTTATGACTTATTGGAGTGTTAGTTATAACTTTGTTATGATTTGATTATACTTAGGTGTCTTTGGTATGAAAGTTGGGTTGGCTTTTTAGTTAAATTAGTCACACAAAAAAAAAAAAAAGTTAAAAGTTAGTAAGATAAAATGTTACATTCAAATCATAATCATTTCACTTTTTCTCTCACAATAGTCAAAAAAACCAACCAAAATGAACTTTTTAGCCGGGGCCTAAAATAGCGAAAAAGTCAAAAAACTAAAATCTTTTATGGAGATTTTCATTTTCCTGAAGAGATAGATAAGATATCCCGACACAATGGCATTTTGATACCACCAGAAATAGGAAAAAAAATTCGAAAGCATCAAAAAATTGGATCTATGTTGGTTATGATAAAAAAAAAACTCTTATGTCTCATGTATTACTTGTTTATAACTTAATTTTTTTTATTAATTATTACTCTCATAAAATTGAATTATACAAATGTCATACCCCCTCTCTCTCTCTCTCTCTCTATATATATATATATTGTTAGATGTGATATCAATTGCTCTCCTCTCATAACAAGACCTACAATATCATTTTTAGTTGTCACCAACAAAACACATGACCAAGTCACACAATTTTTTTTTTCATTTTATTTAAATAGAAAATATTATTATTTTAATTTATTTAAATGGGAAACAAGTCACACAATTTTAAATAAGAGAAAAAATAATATTTGTGTGACGCTGGTTGTAGTTTGTGTGCAAGATAGAACTAAAAAATAGGAAACTCGATCATCAATTGCTGTGACATATCACAGTTATTTATCAAATTCGAGTTTTTTTAAAAAAAATTATTTCTTAATAATAGATTGCTTTGAATTTAATTTTTAAATTTAAGTTGTTTCATTAAATTGTATTTTTCAAAATACGATTTAAATAATCCTAAGGGTATGTAATGAGACCTAAGATTTGGGGATTTGCTTCCTCTAATATCTCAAGCTTGACTCATTTTGCTAGCAAAAACTCTTAAGATCACAGACTGTAGGTCTTAAATCATGTTTTGGAAGGCTTATTCAGATTGTAGAGATTGAGTCTATCTGGCATAACCGTGAAATACCCTGCATACCAAAAAAAATAAAAAATACAATTTAATTTTTTTTATAATAAATTAGTGGAAGTCATATGTTGAAGTTGTGTTTCAAAAAAAACATGATTTCACAAAAAAAATATGAGTTTTAAAAATATATTCAAAAGTGTTTTGATTATAGAAAATTTGTTCCAAAATATTTTGAGTCTTTGAAAATATTATGCATAAACATAGTCTTATTTCATTTTTTATCACGAGACACAAAAGCATAGGTCTCATAAATATTAATTAATGTTGTCTTTACTATTTTGTATGTAGTAGTTAGGGGCGTGGGTAGCGACTCGGTCAATTTGAGAATAAAATTATAAATTAAATAGCGGTTTGAAATATTGGCAAATTATGATTTTAGGTAGTTTTGAATGGATTTGCGGATTGAAAAATATTTTAATTAATTATTAAGCATTTTCATGATAGATAACATTAATTTGTATAATATTTTATACATATATAACACAAACTAAACAAACTAATTTTACATAAATATGTTTCATATATATAACTACTAATTTGTAACAAATTTCACATTTTCAATCTCTCTTATACTTATTTTTGCTTTGATATTTCATTAGAAGTTAAAAAATATGTATGTATTAATTATAGCAGAGCGAAGACATTTCGAAGGCAGATTATAAATTTTAAAGTTTAATTCGCAATTAGTAGATAGAGCGGTGCAAATTGATGCGAATCGGTATAGTTTCAGCAGATTGGGCGATATGTTGCACATGGTAAGAAAATTTATTGAGAAATCCATTAATATATAACATTACTCAATTTTTGGGAAAGACTATCGTACTTTACGTTATAACTACAGAAAAAAAAAATACTATAATTTCATACTTTTTTAGTCATAATTATAAGTGAAAAAAAAAAATCATAACTACAAAAAAAGTCATAACTAAATATTTCAAAATAATTTCATAATTAAAAAAAAATTGATCATAACAAAAGAAAAAAAATAATGTAACTAAAAATATATATGATACGAAGGTGTGTATAATAGAATATTCACTTTTTTGAAAAAAAACTATGGTATACACCCCTGTGTGCCATATACACCGAAATTATAGTGTTAGATAGCATATCTTTTCTATCCTTTTGAGGATTAGATCCTTCTGCCTTTAATTTTCTTTGTAATAATTTTAGGAATTTTTGGTGAAACTCTCTTTTTGGGTCTTTTTATTAAAGTAAAGGATAATTCAATCAATTTTCTTTCAAAAAGTCCATGAGTAGGAAATGCTTACCTTAATAAGAACATTTTATAATTTTTTTTTAATCACAATATTGTCCTTCTATATATACGTATCATACATTTGAAATATAATCAATCTGAGC
This sequence comes from Camellia lanceoleosa, assembly GCA_025200525.1. NCBI lineage: Eukaryota > Viridiplantae > Streptophyta > Magnoliopsida > Ericales > Theaceae > Camellia > Camellia lanceoleosa. Next base: position 97,079,585 of record CM045762.1, read on the forward strand.
TGAAGATCTCGTAGGAACGAAATTGATGAAAACGATCTCCAAATCTAAAGATCTCGCAGCCAAAGATCTCTCACTTGGTCAACAATAGACGATCTCGCTGCCGACGATCAACACTCTCAATTAAACGAGAGTTTCATTGAGATTTGTGATTGTTGATTGAGTTTTAGAAGTTTTTCTTCTCAATTAGATATGATAATTTGTTGATTAATTTGTTTTGTTTTTTTTTTTTTTTTTTTTGGATTTATTTTTGTTGTTTTTTATCTAATTTCATTTGGCAGAACCAGAGTAAAATTTTACTCTGATTTTATTACTCTGTTTTTTGTTTGAGAGAATTAGAGTAAAATTTTACTCTGGTGTTAGAATGACAGTAAAATTGGTTTGGTTAAGGGATCGGTTATCTCGGTTTGCATCTCGGTCGACTGCCTAGGGACAGCTTACTTAGTTCGGTTTGAGCTATGAAGGCTGGTTTAGCCCCATGGTAGCTCGGTTATGATTAAAGTTTGCTGACCTATGGTAATAGACCTAGCTCAGTTGGATTTAAGGTTTCTCGGTGCACTAAGTACAAGCTTTATTTCAATGTGTTATTTCGGCTAACATAACTAAAAGGATGGTTTTAGTTTTAGCTGTTGGTAATTTTAACTCTGTTTCAATCATTTAAATCGTTTATATTTTATGATTCGTTGAATATATCATTCTTGCAAAATATTATGTCAATCGGATAACGGTAATCACGTGTTTGAAACAGTTTTCTATATATGAGAAAATAAATGATTCATACAAAACTGATCTGAAGTTACTTTTTATCCGATCAACTTAATTTTTTATAAGGATGTACTTGACAAATCTGAAAATATGAAACGATTTAAATTATCGAAACGACATCCAAAAGTGAGTCGATTAAGCCGAACAATACCTCTTCGATCCGGTTATAGACTAGAAAAAAGCCCAACTCTTTCAAATAATATCGTGAATAACTTTTTTAATAGTCAAGTCATGCCCTGTCAGCGGCAACTCAACAATTATGTACACGGCGAGGCTGGAATTTGAGAGTTTGTCAATACATATGACCAAGTCACACAGAGAGGATATTTGCATAAGAAATGATATTAATCGTCAAGTCCATTTTATTTTTTTATTTTTATGTTTTTATGTAATAAATGTTATATATTTATGTAAGGTTTATCATATTTAAAGATTGTGAGACTTACATATTAATCAAATATTTATGACACATAACAACTTTTTATTTGTATTTGCACAACGCCAAAATAGGTAAGGTTGTATATTTGTGTAAGGTTATTTTTAATTTTTTAATGATTTTTTTTTATAAGGATTAAAGTATCTGACACCAAATATTATGTGGCATCAAAATTGACAGTGTTGAATGCTTCAACAAATATATCAAAATTCTATGTGACATTTGGCATTCTTTTCCTACTTTCAAAATTTGACAGTTTTATTATTTTAATCTTAATTTTTTAATTTAAAAAAAAAATCTTCAGCACTTAATTAACTTTTTTTAAATCTTTTTGACTTCTCATATACAAACTTTTTTCAACTTTTTCTATACCTATTTAATTATTTTAGAAATAATAATTATCCCTTAATTTATGTATTTCAAATGGAAAGATAACAAAAATATTTCCTAATATCTCTCATCGATTTCCAAAAGAAAATATTAAAACTTGTCTTCCTTCTTTCTCCCTCAAAACATCAAATAATATTTTTGATGAGAGCTGTGAGTATCTATCTATATCTTATATATTATATTATAACATAACCAAAAAAAAAATTAGATATATAAATAGATAAAATTAATAAATATGATTTTTATTTGTTCAGTTAAAATCTTTCTTTTGCTTCTCAATATACAATTTTAAATTTTAATTTTTTTTAAAATCTATCTAAACAAATCTAATTTGAAAATATCTCACACATCATACTTTAAATCAATAAAACTCACATGTCTATTACATATCTAACTCACATCATAACTTACCTAAATAATAATAATTAAAAACAAATAGACACCATAGATAAATTAAATTAAAAAAAAAATAGAAACTCACAACTCCTTAAATAAATTGAAAAAAAAAAGAAAAGAAACCACACAAAAATAAAGATGATAAGAATTTAAATATGGATCTTAAAAAGATATGACAATATTTAAATTTGAATCATGATTTAATAATATAATTATTTATTTTTTTGATGTATATCTATCAAAATTTTAAATCATTTAATCGGACAAATTAATCAATTTTTAAGTCTTATTTAAAGAATAATCTGATTAGTCATCACAACTCTTAGACTTCGCGGGCCCTAGCGGAGGAGCTAATGAATTAGGCGGGGCAAGGTCTAAGTTGTTGGGGGTAATATCCTACCGCTCCATAAATTTATTTCTTTTTTAATTTTATTTTTTTCCCTGTTATTTTCTTTCTCTATTGTTAATTTGGTTTTGGTTTTGGTTTCAGTAAGATTTATTTGTTTGTTTATAGGTTTACATGGTGGAAAAAAATTATTGGTGATGATGGTTGCAATCCAAGTATCTATCCCCATTATGTGCCAAAAATTTTGACCAAATTTTGTTTTTTTTTTTTTAATGAAACCATAAATTAAAGTAAAAAAAAAAAAAAAAGGTATCGAATTTTTTATTTTTTATTGTCATTTTATTTTATAGAAAATGTGAAAAATTATTAGAAATTCAATATTGTACTATAATATTAGATTTTTGTATAATTAGGTAAATTTAAAACCTTCAAATATCATTTTTTATCCTATTTCTATCATATTATACCATTACTGTTGTTTGTTAGTTTATTAATCATAATTCAATTAATTGGAAATGAAAGCTTAGTATAACTTTTCATATATACTAATTAATTTGTTACTGTTATATTTGTATATAATAGCATAATATATAGAGATAATCTCTAAATATAATTTCTATTTGTTTGTGTGATTAAAATAGTCCATTTTAAAATAGTATATAGATGAGTTAGATGACTTCTTTTATCTCTAAAAAACCCCAATCTATTTTTTTTATACTTTTAAATTTTTTAAATTGAAACTCAGTTGTTTATGTTCACAAAACAAAATTGATAGACACATATCCGAAAGTTACACATTTTTTTTTCTTTTTCTTTTATTTTTTCTTTTTTTTAATAGGTAAGATATTTACAAATGAAAAATATTTGACACTTAAAAAAACTTTCTATAATCCAACTTATAATAATGTAGTCATAAGTGTCAATTTTTATGCAAATATGAGAAGAAAATTAATCAAATTATATATTTTAACCAACCACATACTTAAACTTTCACTATTTCAAGATGTTATTTCACTATAATTCCAATTAAGAGAATTTCCAACCCTTAATATTTTTTTTATCAAATTATAATTTGATAAAAATTTAAAAAGATGAAGCGTTGGAAATTATTATTTTTTTTTACTTTACTCCTAAAGTTAATTTTTGTTAAAAATTAGACAGAAAATAACACATTGACAAACATATGACATAAAAATATTTAATTATATATGACTTATACTTCTAATATAAATTTAAACTCTAATATAATAATATATTTTTATATGGTATTTGACTATTATTGTGATATTTTTTATCTAATTTTGAACAGAAGTTAGTTTTATGAATAAACTGGAAAAAAAAAAACTTGAAATATAAAAAGTTAAAGTATAAAAAAAAAAAAAAACTTTAAAGCCCAAAATTAAAAAGTATTCAAACATAAATAAGGCAAACTATAATTTACTTTTTATTTTACAAGTCTCAACTCTGCTAACATAAGCAACAAGCTTGTCAAAACAAACCTGTCAAATTTTGAAACTGAACCTTTAAAATAATGATTCATCCCACAAATAAAATACCGTAGTTTCTGGACATTATATTTAGGGATACAAACGGTTCAGTTCGGTTCGGTGTTAAGAGTATATTTAGTATTAAATCAATCCTTTCAGTTTTTATGATTGAGAAATCGATACAGATTGTATGTTACAGTTCGATTTTATTGGTTTTGTCGATTTGATATAGAAGAAAAATTTACATGAAATTTTAAAAGATTTTATAGTAGATTATAGAATTTTACATTGAAAATAAATAAAGAAAATATATGAAAATTTCTCTATAAATGTTTTTCTCCCTAATTTTTATCACAAAAGTATATTACATTAGTTACTTCTCATATAATATTCAAGAAATTATAATATAAAAATATTTGAATATAATACTTGGTCGGTTCGATTTGCCTTGATATAAAAAGTTTCAAAACCGAAACAGACCATATGTTATGAAAAACAAACCGAAAACTAAAATTTCGGTTGGTTTTGATTGGTTGGCTCGGTTTTATCAATTTTTTTTTTAGCATCCCTAATTATAATCCTGAGAAAATTTTAATAACAACATGAATTAGATTAAAATAAAATTTTCAAAACCTTAGGGAAAAAAAAAAAAAATGTCAACATGAGATGGGGCATATTTACATAGTGGTGTTATGTAGGCACCTTTCTTCTAATAAAAAATAGGATTGATTATATTTTTGATCTCTAAAGTATGAGTTTTGTATAATTTTGATTTCCAATGTATAGGAAATGTTTCAATTTGGTACACAATGCTTAAAATGTATTAATTTGGGCATTTAATCTAACTTTATTAATAGACATCGTTAAAGTTAGTGTTAAATATAGAAATTTATTTTAAAAATTATATTTTTAGCTCAAAATTAAATGAAGTGTGTTATTTAACTCACTTAAAAAATTACACTTTAGTATTCAAAATAAGATAAATTACAAATACACTCCTTGATATTTGCTTAAAATACAGATTAATCTTTGTGGTTTGAAAAATTATAGATATCCATTGTCAAAAAAAAATTATTTAATAGAATTAAATGAAAAAATAGGCGGGTAACCAATTTATTTATTTTTAATTATATAGTCGAAACAATTAATAAAAAAAAAAACTAAAAATTCCAAGTACCTTCCTACAAAGGCTAACCAATAACCCAATTGACCTTGCCTTTTCTCTCTAAAGTAAAAAGGGCCAAAACTAAGTAGACTTCTGATTTTTTATGGAATTATTAAGGACGCCATAGATATAATAATGGCATGGAATGGTTGACACCATGTGTGGCCACAACCAATTAACAAAAAGGATGAAGTTTTTGTTCATAAGCAAATAATTTTTATAAAAAAAACAACAAATTATAAAAAATTAATAAATTATACAAACTTATATTACTCACATATTAACATGCAATAACTAAATAATTAAAATTTAATATTTCAGTGATGATCTATTAAAATAATGAAAATTGTTTGAGGGCTCGAAATCAATGACTCGAATTTGGCTCGAAACCCAAAACGACGTCGTTTTGGGTTTCTTTTTTTTTGGTTTCTTTTTGTTTCTTTTCTTCTTCTTCCTTTTTGAACACAGAGGCGAGAGAGAGAAACAGAGGCGAGAGGCAAGAGAGAGAAATGAGAGAAGAGGAAGAGAGAAGAAGGAGAAAAGATGTGGAGAAGGAGGAGGAAGAGAAGAAGACGGTGATAGCAGTGATGGCGGAGGAGGAAGATCGACGGTGATCAACGGAGCTAAAGCAAATCATATCTGAACTTTTTTTTGGCTGATCTTTTTTTTTTCTTTTTTTTCTTTTGGCTGATGATGATCTGATGATAATGATCTGTTGATGATGATGATGTGACGAACATGTTGTTGTTGATGATGATAATGTGTTGATGAAGATGTTGATGTGGATCTGATCTGAAGGGGGAAAACACGGCTTTAATTTTTTTTTCTTCTTCTTCCTCTTCTCTTTTCTTCTTTTTCTTCTTCTTCTTCTTTCTTCTCTTCTATGATGATGCTGTGTTGAGTCAGAAGAAGAGAAGGGAGGAAGAAGGCAGGGGGAGGAAGAAGAAAAGAAAAGAAAAAGAAATTCAAAACGGCGTCGTTTTGAAATTTGGCGCAGTCGAGCCATGAAAAAATCAGGCTCTGTAACGAGACTGTAAAATAATATAATGGGTATACTCTAAAAGTTTGTATTGTTTGTAAATTAGGTTAAATACATTTTGCACGCGTAAATCTTCTTTATTTACGTTCAAGTTTTAATGTTGATTTTTTTGTTAAAAATGTTGACTATCATTTTTAGTGAACAATGCGTGCGCGTCACATGGGTATTTTCCGTAGCCTATAAAATAGGGAAAATGAGTGGGAGCACTAATTAGTGCCATCACTAATGATATGGCAGTGGGTCCCATCTACTGCCACAATATTGTTGTTTTTTTTTTTTTTTAAGTAGATGTCACATCATTAGTGATTGCTTTAGAGCACCACTTTTAGTGGTCTCTAGCATTGCCCATAAAATAGTAACTCACATAAGGAGTATATTATAACTTAGGTCTTGTTTGGCAAGTGACTCTTTTAGCCAAAAAGTTAAAAAGCCAATAACCTATACTAAAAAGTCAAAGATTCTATTTTCTCTCTACTTTTTGTACATCTTTTCTTAAAAAATCAAAAAGTCATCCCAAATATACTAATTTTTTTACATCTTATTTTAACCAAAAAGTTAAAAAGTTACTAAAAAAAGTTATTCCCAAACGAGACCTTAATTCAAGTGTAGACAATTAACTATTATTAGAGCATCTCCAACGGTTCAGCAAAAATTTCATCAGATTTGAGTCAAAAATGGACGATTTCCTTGATTTGATACTTCGCGTTCCAACGGTTTACATCAAATTTGTTGCATCAAATTTACGCCGGGCAACCGGTTGGTTGACCGGCCGGTCGACCGGTAAAGCCCAATTTTTTTTTTTTTTTTAACCGGTTGAACCTTTTTCTGGACCTTTTGAACTTTCTGGGTGGTCGACCGGGTGGTCAACCGGCCGGTCGACCGGGTGGTCGACCACCTAGGCAAAAAAAATTTTTTTTTTTTTTTTTTTTACTGTTTCTTCGAACCGTTTGAACCTTTAGGCGGTTGACCGGTTGGTCAACCGGTTGGTCAACCGGATGGTCGACCGGTTGGTCTCTGAAACAACGGTCAGGAACAGTGATTTGGTGAAATTTGGTGAAATGCTTCGCCTGTACTCAGTTTGGTGAAAGATTTGCTGAATTGTCGATTTGATATCAATCTGATGAAACCGTTGGAGCATGAAAAGGGACATTTTTCATCAAAATTTAAATTTGGTGTTGGATTAGCTGAACCGTTGGAGATGGTCTTATAATAATGGAACAATATGAGATCTAGAGTAAAGTATAAGAAAACAAAATATATTTAATCTTTGTTTATTTGAATAGTATTGTGTTTAGTTTCAATTTTTTGAAAATTAAGTATTTTAATTTTCGTATTTTTTTATTTTTAGTGAATATTTTTAAAATTTTAAGCAATTTTTTTTATGTTTTTTAAATACACCTTACTTAGATGTATCTAAAAAGTAAAATATTTTAAAAAATTAATAAATACACAAAAATACAAAAAAATGTATTAAATTTTTTATTTTTGTTTTTGGTATTTAGTGAATTTTTTAAAGATTTTTTTCACAAATATTATACTTTTAAAGTATATTTATGTTAGGTGTGTCTAAAAATTTAAAAAATGTTTAAAATATTAAAAAAATTCAGTGAAAACAAAAAAAATATGGAAAACAAAAAAGTAAAATTTGAAAATCAAAACCAAATAGAGCGTGTGTGCGGCCATTTGGCTCATTTCGGAACCGTTTTGATAATCTGAACCGTTTACTTTTTAAGGTACATCAAGTCGAACATACAAAAAATTAAATTGATCAAATATTAATAACACTTCATCGAATCATATTTGTATTTAGTTTTATACTTCAAATCAAATTTGTTGTTCATTTTTGTAGATACAAATGCAATTCGATGAAATAATTAACGATATGCAATCAACTTGATTTTTTAAAGATATATTCTAGTCAATATACCCTAAAAAGTGAACGATTTTAATTATCGAAACGGGTTCAAATGGCCGCATAACAGTGACTAATATGCCTTTCGCACAACAGCCATGCTTGCTCCCTTTGAGGGGGATATGGGGATACTATTGTGCCATAAGGCACAACAGCCATGTTTGTGAGGCTCATTGGAAGTTTTTTTTATAGCATATTTTGTTGATTTAAACAGTTATATTATAGAGTTCGTTGGACATATCATCTATGAAAAAAATTAAGTTAATTAACATCTATAGTCTCATGATCAAGTCCTCATTGTTTTTAAAAAATTATCAAAATTATATTAATCATTTTTAAAAAATAATAATTGTGGTCTTGTAATGGGGCTACAAATGTTCAATTAATCTAATTTTTTGTGTGAATGATCTACTCGATGAATCATACAATATGAACAATTCGAATCATAAAAATAGACTCAGGACAAGTTGTCACAAACACTCACCATGACATCCCTAATTCCTTGGGGGTTAAAAAACTTAAATGTTTTTATAATTTAAAGGGTTAATTACAGTTTTAGTCCTCAAAGGCAACTTGTGTCATTTTAACCATTAATGTTTAAATTATGTCAATTATTCTCAATATATAAAAAAAAATATTTCAATTTAGTCATTTAATTTAACAATGTCAATAGACACTAATAAAAGTCAGCTATAAATGTGGAAGTTCACTTTAAAAATTACACTTGTAATCCCACAGTATGGGTATTAATGTAAAAATTTTGCGTGATATATTAAACTTCTAGTTTTAAATTTTTTTTTTTTTTTAGGGGTGTTGTTTTAGTCATTAAATTACGCATTTACTCATAATTTTAACAGTGTATATTGATAGAATGTACTTGAAAAATTAAATTGAAATACTTTTATATATTATAAATTAAATTGACATAATTTAAATATTAAAAATCAAAGTAACACAAATCTCATATATGGACGATCAAAAATGTAATTAATCCTGAAATTTAAAACGTGTGGTGTGAATCACACTCAAAATAAATGAATATTATTCACAACTTTTAAATTTTTGATACTTTTATAACAGATGTATTTATATTTATATTTTTGGATGTTACATTGTTGCTCTTGCTGTCCTTCCGGAAAGCAATGGTTGGAATATTGCAGAAAATTACGAATGCTATAGTTGGCCCACCCTTTCCATCACCAATAAAGTCATTTAAAATGATAAATAATAATAATAATAATAATAATAATAATAAGGCCATGGCTTCTGTCCAGTCCGGGATCGAATTGGACTATGCTGTTGGGTCTGTTGGGGTCCATCATGGGTCCCGTTTTGATAATCTGAACCATTCAATGTGTAGAAATCGTCGAGTACTATATGCCTGTAAAAAATCACGTTGATCGGATATCGATAGCTATGTGAACAAAACAGTTTTTTATCAACCGTTAATTTTTTCACCGTCCATTTTTTTTTATACAAAACTGATTTGATCACATAGCTATCGATATCCAATCAACGTGATTTTTTATAAGTATGTAGTACTCGACGAGTTCTACACATTGAACGGTTCAGATTTTCAAAACGAGACCCCTGGTGGGCCCCCACGGGCCTAACAGCACGGTCCAGTCCGATCCCGGACTGGACAGAAGCCGGACCCTAATAATAATAATTGAGAAGTAGGATCAATATTTATGAAAAAGTGATAAATTGTTTTAGAGTGTAATTTTAGTTGTGCTTTTTATATAGAAAAAAATTACAATCTTATATTTTTGATCAAATAGGCTAATTTGTAATTTCTCTTAAAAATATCATATACACGGGATTGATGAGTATTAGAAGTTTGAGACTTCTACAATACATTTATTTTTTTATTTTTGTGTGTATTATAGCTATAATTATGATTTTTTTTTATTATGACTTTAGTGATTTGTTATTATGTTTGATTATGATTTAAAATAATTGTGAGATCACTTAAAATGTTAAGTCAAAATGAATTATGAATGATTCAAAATAGGAATATTTACCAATAAATCCTATTTCACCAACTGTTATACTAAATAGTCCCATCTTTATTCTATTATACCAAATAGTCCTATTAGTGGGTTGATTTGGTCCCTTTTATTTTTTTTTCCCGTTTTCGTTTCACTATTTGGACGAGAATACCCTGGTTTAATGTGGGACATTCAAATATGTTTCACCTTATGTGCTCTGTGTGTGTGTTGTGTGTATGAGTGTGTGGTATGAATGTGTGTGTCTGCCTGTGTGAAGGTAATTCGATTTGAAGGGTTTCTTCAGTTTCATGAGCGTCAACGTCTGGTCCCCCTTCGTCTCCGGCACCACCGTCCCTGTGGCTTCGTACAACGGCGTCGCTCTCAGCCAGGACGAGGCCGATGGAACAGTCAATCTCTTGTTCAAAATCGACGGTCGAGTTCGATTCAAAGTCGGAACGTTCATCTCCGCTCAGTATCCTCTCTTCGTTAAATGTCCCGCGGTCATCACTTTTGGGAGTCGGAGCACCGGCGTCGGTGACGCCGTTAAAATGCAGATCTTCCGGAGTTGCGTTGTTGTGGTGTGATGGAATGGGCGGATGTTGATGATGAGGATGATAACTCCGCACCGACGCCGCTCCGTGTGTGCGTGTATCCGTGTGCTGTGTGTGTGTTGTGTGTACCAGATCTCTCTCTCTCTCACACACCTTCTATTGCTTCTCCTCTGTTTCTAACTTCCATGGTTCTCTTGTTGGATCGCCTGTATGATTGCTTACTTGGAATCCTGTTTGGACCCACCAATTTGTTCCCTAAACCCATCTCGAATCCCCACTTTTACGGTTCTATCCTCTGTTTTTAATCTAGGGTTTGGAAAAGCAGGGTTGGACAGTAAGAAGTCAGAAGTGATGTTTTCGATTCAATGGTTGGGTTAGATGTGTTTGTGCGTAACAACATGTAACGATTAAAGTAACAACTTGTGTAACAACTGCGTAACACTGATCAATACCATGGTGGTGAAGATGTTGGGAGGTAATTGGCTTAGATTCAAGTGTGTGTGTTGCTACTGTGTGTGTGTGTGGTGTGAACCCCCAAACACACCAATCCAGTCCAAAACAAAAACCCCTTACAGTGCTTTGCCATTGTGTGACACCCTCACAATGTATCACATGTAACACACCACACATCTATTTACTAATTATGTACAAGGGTAATTACGTCCCTCACAATTGAATGGGACTAAACGGTTTAATAGAATAAAAATGGGATCAATTGGTTCATAAGTTCAAAATTTAGGATTTATTGGTAAATCTCCCATTAAAATAATTGTGAGATCACTTAAAATGTTAAGTCAAAATGAATTATGAATGGAGTAGTATTTAAGGCCAAGTTTGGGTACTCTCAAATAATTCAAAAAGCTAAAAAGTTACTCAAAAAGTTAAAAAGTTAACACTATTCACCAAAAGTCAACAATTACGGCTGCACAACTTCCAATTCAAATTTTCCTCTAAAAACCAATTTTCACAATTTTTTATTACACATTTTTCCATAAAAAGTCAAAAAGTTAACCTAAACATCCATATTTTCAATCTCAATTTTTTTGTCTAAAAAGATAAAAAGTGCACTTATTTGATTGCTTTTTTGTTAAGAAAGTTGTGTTTAATTTTGCCATATAATAATATTGAGATCAAGTTTAGCAAGCTGTCAAAAAGTTACTTAAAAAGTTAAAAAATTATTACTATTTATCAAAAGTCAAAAATTACGGCTGCACAACTTCCAATCTTAATTTTTTCCTATAAATTAATTTATACAATTTTTTAATACATATTTTTTTTTTTTATAAAAAGTCAAAAAATTAACCTAAATATCCATATTTTTTTTTCCTCAATTTTTTAATCCAAAAAGATAAAAAATATACTTATTTAGGACACCCCAAACAACTCCCGATTATGAAACATGTCAAGAGCTCAAATTTATATTTGAGATTTAACAACTATATATTAAAAATAAAAAATAAAAAGAATATATATGTATGCATCTTATTTGGAGATTTGTATAATATGAATAATATGTTAGTTATTGGGTGGTCATCTATATTACCTAATATTTTTAGAAGTCAACTATTAAAAGTGAGACCCATTCATAGTGTAAGGACCGACCTAACTGTGTGGTTATTGGTTGTTTCGACAAGAATTGGGCTACTCTCTAGTACAAAATCTATATTGGGGTGTTGTTTATGCTTTAACCTTATTATAAATCTCGTTTCGATAATTTAAATAATTTATTTTATAAAATTATATATATATATATTATTTATAAAAAAATTTAAATTGATTTGAAAATTATAATCTCTTCAATTTATCGTTTTTTTTTTTAAAAGCAATTATGGTATATTTTCAAAAATGCACTTACTGTCTATTTTTTTTTTAGACAAACACCATAAAATAAAGAGATTACGATTATCGAATTGATTTAAATTTTTTCATGAATAATATAGATGTCATAAAATAAACGGTTTAAATAATTAAAACGAGAAGTAATGCTATGAACACAAATACCAAACATAAAATGAGACACATATGTCTCACATGGAGTGAGTCTAACATGATGTCCCATGTCTCACATCATGTTGGACCCATCTCATACGAGACATATGTGTCTCATTCTGTGTTTGAGGTTTGTGCTCCTAAACCTATTGTTAAAACAAAATTTATAGTGGGCTCTACGAGCTCAAATAACATCTTTAGTCCAAATTTTAAATTAGAGATAAGCCTGATCCTATGGACAATATCCAAATGAATTAAATAAAATTTGAAATTTGATATTCTTGCTCTCTTTTTTTAACACATACATTTTGTTTTCGTTTTTGTTTTTTATTTATACAAAATTATAACAAAATCTTTTCATTTTATAAAGAGAAATGTTAATAATTGCTCAATGAATGGTCATGGGTCTCGATTTATATATAAAATGTGTGTATATATATATATATATATATAAGTAGGTAGAAAAATGTAAATAATTTTGTTAACTTGCATTTTAAAGACATTGTTAAAAAGATTGTGCGTGTTGTGCTGAGTGTTTAATCTTTTTTAGTTTCTTAAGTATGTGTCCTAGAAGTCTAAGTTTAAAAAATTATGCAAAAATTTCTTAGAATTCCAACTATTTTTATATTTTCTGCACCTTAACAACTTATAAGACTGTCATTAACTTGGCCTTTTTACAAAAATTCATTCATTTAACTATAAAATAAAATGGTTTTATTATAATTTATATAATAAAAATATGACGACTTGTAATAGGATTATATACCTACTCAAATATTATTGAATGTAATTGTTGATATACAATGTTACTCTTTGAGACTACTCTATCAATGAATTTGCCGGGCACAATATCAAATGTCATAGAAGACAAAAGTGAAATCCTTCCTAACACTAATTGATTTTAGAAGAGATGGTGGAACTCAGTCTGACAAGTGATATCAAAGTCAAGATGTTCGAAGCCATAAAAGAGCAATCTTCCCTTCAAAAATTTGATTTTAAGAGAGATGGTGGAACTCAGTTCGACAATTATTTTATTCCCTTAACTTTAAATCGTACATTTAACCTTTTAGTATAAAAATCATATAAATACGACCTTTTTAAAGACTTTTCAAAGAGTAAAAGTGAAACAATTTTGATGGTTAAAAAGATCTAAATATTTGATTTTTAAATTTAGCAAAATTTGAAGGAATAAAATATAATGAAAAGTGATGTACAAATAAAAAATTTAGCCATATTTTATACCACAATAATGTCACAAATAACAATCTTTAAAATATAAATCACATTAACAAGTCTTTAATTTTATAGTGATAGGGAGGGTTATATTGTTCATATAATACCACTTAAATATAATTAAAGAAGGGGAAATTACAAAAAAATAAAATAAAATGGGAACAACCTAAAATAATTGAAAAGACATGCGAATATAATTTAATTGCATAGAATATGAAAAAAAAAATGCAAAATCATGCCAAATTTTACAATCCCCCCATTAGGCCTGTTTGGTGCAACGTATAAGCTGCTTATTTCAGCTTTCAGCTTAATTTAAGCTATTTTGATGTGTTTGGTTTAGCTTATACCTTATAGCTTATAGCTTTTTGGAAGTCAGAAATCAGCTTATTCTTTGAGTGGGGCAGGAGATGCTTAATTTATAAGTCAGAAATCAGCTTATATTCATAGTTATAAGCTATAAGCTATTTAGGCATAAGCTATAAGCTGTTTAGGCATAAGCTATAAGCACTTTCCCACAGCTCTACCAAACAGGGCCATTGTCCTTTCCCACCCCCAACCACTTTCCCCTTTGACACCACCGTCATTGCTACCTTCACCAACTCATCACCACTGCCATTCGTTGCCCAATGTAAACCTATCGCCACATGTTCCCTGCCACATCTTAACACCTCATTATCTCCACATTAGTGATGAAGAAGTCATAACAAAACATAAGAGAGAGTGTGGTTTGTGAAAACCTCGTAGCCGACTATCCTTTAGATGTGTGATTTTGGCTTGGAAGAAAGAGTGCATGAGATCATGTGAAAGAAAAAGTATGAGATGTGGTGGAGATCACAATTGCAATCATGATGGGCGAAACCAATTTCAAAGGGAGTGAAAAGAGAGAAAATGGAGAGGAAGAAAGAAAAAGGGGGAGATGAAGACAGAAAAGGAAGGCAAGGGTTAGCGATGGTGACAATAACGGTGGTGGAGAAGAAAGGGGCTGGGAGTAGGAAAGGGCATTAAAAGAGGCATTAGGAAGTGCGTAGGTTGATGACATGTGGGAGGGGTGGTCGAGCGAGTAATGCTAGGGATTATGAAAAAAATATCATGAAGATGATCATGAAAGATCCTCTACCGTTAAATTACACATACAATAAAATATCACACACTAATCAAAGGATAAAAAATCTTCATGAAATATTTCATGATATATTTTTTATGATCCCTAATATTATTCGTGGTGAATTACTGGAGATGGTAGACGAAAGGTGGCCACAAATTAGAGATGGTGGGGAGAGAGAAATAAAAGAAAAAGAAAGATAGGATTTGGGCAAAATATGAGAGGGGCAAAAATGTAAAATTCGGCATGGTTTTGCAATTTTATTTTATTTTATTTTTATTTTAAGTTTCATGTTTTATGCAATTAAATTATACTCTCATGTGTTTTGAAATTAGTTTTAATTCTTCCTATTTTATGTAATCTCCCCATTAAAAAAAAACATAAATACATATAATATTTTCACATACATTTTAAGTATAATTTTTTTAGGAGAAATTATAAATAAGTGTAATAGTGGAGAAATTATTGCACTAGAGATGAAATTTTTTGTGATGCAACTCTGATACACAGTGAGGACTTGCACTGTGTACATAGTAAAATTGCACCACCATAAAAATACAAATGATCTTTCGTTGTCCCACTTATTTGATATTTCCCCATTTTTTTATGTAGAGCTTATATTTTGAATATAATTAATCGTTTATAAAAAAAATTAAAAAGTAATTTAAAGTGATATTAATCCTTGAATTTTTTAAATGTAAAAAAATTGAAAGTAGCTCCTCTCCATTTGTTTTGACCTGTATAGCCTACTATGGATCCCATCTAGATAATTCGAATCACTCATTTTTTAGACCATAACATATAGATTAATCATAAAAAAAGATCATGTCGATCTGATAACCATAACCATGTTAGTGTATGGTATTTAGTTGAAAAAAAAAACGATTAATAAATATTATTTAAATATTAGATTATTTATATTTTGGAAGACAAATGTAGTAAAATAATGTCACCATGACCTAATTTTTTTTCTTTCTAAAATATCTACACGTTGTAGTCTAAAAAGATTTATATCATCGATGTGAGACTCGTGGTGGGCTTCATGAGTTAAAACAATGCCTTAACTGCCTCCAAAAAAAATTAATAATATTACAATTTAAAAAAAATAATTAATGAACTATATTTATTATAAGGGTAGTGTTTGAATGTGCAATCCCGTGCACCTTGATTCAAAATTTTTATGAGTTTACTTATGGTGAATTTGTATTAATTTACGTGTTTTTATAATATTATTTATGTGAGTTCGTGAAAATTTATGTGATTTGTATTTTTCAAAATTTTTATAAGATAAATTATGTGAATTTATGTTAACTTACGTGTTTTTGTGATTTTGTGAGATCACTTACGAACCTTGAGATCCCAAATGAACCCTGAGATCACTTGCGTGATTTTGTGTTTTAAAATTTTTTTATGAGTTTATTTATGGCGAATTTGTGTTAATTTATATATTTTTGTGAAATCACTTATGTGAGGTCGTAAAAACTTGTTTTTCAAACTTTCATGAGATAACTTATATGAATTTGTGTTAACGTGCTTATTTTTATGAAATCACTTATGTGAGGCCGTAAAAACTTATGCAATTATGTGTTTTTCAAACTTTCATGAGATGACTTATATAAATTTGTGTTAACTTGTGCGTTTTTGTAAAATCAATTATGTGAGTTCGTAAAAATTTACGTGATTTTAAATTTTTCAAATTTTTATTAGATAACTTATGTGAATTTGTGTTAACTTACGCGTTTTTGTGATATTACTCATGTGAGTTCGTGAAAACTTATGTGATTTTATATTTTCAAAGTTTTTATAAGATCATTTATGTGAGTTTGTATTAATTTACGCATTTTTGCGAGATTACTTACGTGATTTTATATTTTTCAAAATTTTTATAAGATAATTTACATGAATTTGTGCTAATTTATTCATTTTTATGAGATAAATGTATAATTTCAATGTATAATAATAATAAGGGTAAAAACAAAAAGAACACACCATATATTTTGTCTCACATGGGGTTTACTTATGTGAGACATTTGATCATTTATTTATTAAAAAAAAAAAAAAAATCCTTATTGTAATCCTATCTTATTAATTTTCAAATTTATAGGATAGACTATTTGTAGGGTCAAAATTAGGACACAATATTTCATGACATTTTTGTAGAATGAACTATATATGGACTTATTTTGAAAAGTAAGAAAGAAAAAAAAAATATTATGTTTTGATTTTTTTAAATAAACATATAAAAAATATAAAAATAATTTGAGCAAATAAGATAATAAATCAATAAAACTTGTTTTTGTTGCTAATTGTCAAAATAGGCGATAGAGGAGGGAAGGAAAGACGGAAGAAATGGCGCTATCTCCTTTGCATTAATTTGACAAGTCATCATATCCCCAGCTGGTAAGGATGATTATTCAGTACTTTCCGAATATAAATCTCATATTTTATAAAATTTTAATTGATATAAGAATATAAAAATTTGTAATTTATGTTGGAAATAAAAGAATAATATAAAATAAATTAATTGATAACTGATTTAAAATATACACACAGTACTCCGGAATGTTGGATAATTTCCCCGCTGGCAAAATGTTGGATAATTCAAATTGTTGTTGTTGTTGTTGTTGTTGCAATGATGGAGATTTGGAGATTCAGAGCATCTCCAATCCTTCACATTTTCTTTTATCAAATTTAACAATGAGTTACCCTTAATTTTAACAATGAGTTACCCTTAATATTTTATAAAATTTTAATTGATATAAGAATATATACACTTGTTAGAGCATCTCCAATCCTTCACATTTTCTTTTATCAAATTTAAATTTGATGAAAAAGTGTTCAAAAATCATCTTCAATCCTTTCATGAAAAGTTCATCAAATCAAGGGAGTCAATTTTTTTTTTCATCAAATTGAGAGCTCATCAAATTTAAATTTGATGAACATTTAAAAAGATGAAGCATTGGAGATTTTTTTGTTTTCATCAAATTTGATGAAGAAGGAAATTTAGGATAACAGGAGAATTTAAAAAAAAAAATGATAAAAACTTGATGAAAGAATTGGATTAGTTCATATCAAATCAAGCTTTTTACTCAAATTTGAAAACCAATTGATGAAGAAATTGGTGAAAGGGTTGGAGATGCTCTTAATAGTTTTTCAAATTTTTGTAAACATAAACAAATGAAATTGTAAATATAAAGGTTACCAAACAGCCGATCGTTCTGTTTTTTTTTTTTATTTATTTATTTTTTTTTCCATTTTCATCAATTTATTTATTTTTCCCGAAGTAAGTTTCTTGATAACCAGAATGAGTTTTTACAGAGGATATGAACTGATGGAGTCAATGTTTGCTTGCAGGTATGGCGTTATTGAGATTTAGGGAGAGGGTGGTAAGCGATCCGTTTGGGGCTTTGTCAAATTGGAGTGATGATATTGGAGTAATGAATCCATGTTCGTGGTTTGGCGTGGAGTGTTTGGATAGAAATGTTGTAGTTTTGTAAGTAACTTGCTTATAATTGCTATATTTTGTTTAGTTTGTGATAAACTAAATCTGTTTTCTTGTTCTTCTAATTATTAGAATATTCTTTCTAGCTGGGAATTGAAGAAAGAAAAAAAGAAAAAAGGAAAAAAAAAGAAAGGACGAAAGAAAGAAAAAAAGAAAAAAGAAAAAACATGCATGAGGTTTATGCATTTATTATCTGAATTCTGAACTCGTTTTTTGATTAAAGCTACAGAATAGAAAGATTGTAAATTCAAATAAAATCCTACATGGTGGATTTATATCAAACTCTTTTCCTACAGCTTTGAAAGATTTTCATGAGTCTTATCCACATATTCTAGTCATAATGATAATGATGATGATAATGATGCAGTAGGCATAAAAATGTATCCAAGCAAGCCACACTTTTTTCCTGTTCAATATTGTTAGTCTTTATAAAATGCATATAATTCCACTTTGTAATTTCACTCTCTAGATCAGATGATTCATTGCTTTGATGTCTTGACAAGCATGAATAGTTAGAAATGCATATAATTTATGTCAAAATTCCATCAGAAATGCAGGTTTCTAACAATAATAGGGAAGAAAACATAATTGAACCAACATAACTAGATCAAGACACCTGAATGAAAAACATCTCAATGTTAAAAGTTTGAGTGAGGGGTTAATCTGAAATTTTTGTAGGAATAAACAGGCGCGAAACATCATTTTGTTCAGAAGAATACATGCAGTGCAGGTGCCTTAAATCCTGAATATTAGCTCCTTTGAGAAATTGTGATTGCAATAGTTTTGTGGAAATTGTTATACCTATTTAGAAAATCTATAGATGCCATCTGAAGGTGATGTTGTGAGATATAATGTTGTACCAACGTGCGAACCTTATGCTCGATTTATTGAATAAGCCGTCTTCCTATCAAGGTTAAGGAGTCAACTGAGCATCTTAGCTGCTGGATTGAATACCCTGATTGAATCAGAGTTTACACTGTTACCAGAATTTTTCTGTAATCTTATCATGGTTTAAAATATTGATATTATCAAGTGTTTTTAATGATACAAATAGACTTATAAAGAAGAAGAAAAATAGATAATAAATATGTGAATACGACAATAATTTATAGAATATAAAATCAAGACTGGTGGACATTAAACAACATGAGAAACAAAGAAATATGCCGATTTTTAATGGATATTGGTTTGCATGTCTTATTCATGCCAGAAATATGGATATAAATCAGTAAATATGAATCCATTAATTTTATTGTTTAATGTTAATGTAGATGATTACGTTGTTTGGGTAATAGTGCTATGACTTCAAATTTCTTACCCTTTAGGCATGGAAATTTCAGTTTCGATGGGTGATGAGGGCTTCTAATCATTTCTAAAATTCATACAACTTGCAGGAACTTGAAAGATCTATGTCTTGCAGGAACACTAACACCTGATCTTGGAATCCTCGTCCACTTAAAGTCTATGTAAGGATACATTAGTTTGTCATGTAGTTGCCAATGATTTGTCATATATGTTTGTTCGTCCTTCCTTATATGTGCTTTCTGTCTTATAGGCTTTGTATTTTTCTTGTGCACTTCTTTGCAGCATCTTACGCAACAACTCCTTCTATGGAATCGTTCCTGAAGTGATTGGAGAGCTGAAGGAGTTGGAGATGTTGGACTTGGGACACAATAACTTCAGCGGACCACTTCCATCTGATCTTGGCAATAATTTGTCACTCTCAATCCTGTAAGCTGAAATTTACAACTGAACTAATTTTCATTGAGGGAATCCTTTCTTTCTGCTTATGTTGACATTTTTTTATTATATTGCAGTCTACTTGACAACAATGAGCTTTTTGGAAGCGTATCCCCTGAAATTCATGAGCTCAAAATGATTTCCGAAGTTCAAGTAGATGAGCACCAGCTGTCTAATTCAGCTCATAAATCATCTTGCAATGAAAGATCCATATCATGGTATGGTTGTTTTGTTAATGCAAACTTGTTTTCTATGAAAAACGCTATACAAAATAACAATTTTTACAAACTTTTCTTTCTCGCTGATGTGGCATGCAATAAAGAAACTTTGGTATTTGAAATAAGACCCACTACAATAATATGATATGTGCTACACTAAGAAGCACGGACACGGACACGGACACGTGACACGATACGGATATGACACGGACACACCGATACGTTAATTTTCAAAAAATGCAGGATACGACACGTGGGGGACACACATGAAATATATAATTTTATATATTTATTATATATTATTTATATAAATATATCATTCAAAGATAATAAAAATGCAATATGACACTAATTCCTATAAATTTATATGGGTTTTGTTTCATTATTGTATCTTAAGTTGTTTTTTTCAAACTTATAATTAGTTTCACATGTGTCTAATCGATAGACACGTGTGTTTAAGCGATTTACATGTGTGTCCTCCAAGTGTCCAAAGAGTACCTGAGTCTTTAAAAAAAATTTAAAAATAGGACACGTTTTGAAGAGTGTCGGACATGTATCCTAAGAGTGTCCAAAGAGTGTTGGCGTTCGATATGGACACGACACGGATACGTCACCTTCTTAGAAGTGTCCGTGTTTCTTAGGTGCTACATCACTAAGTAAGAAAAGTTTGTAAGAATTGTTAGTTAGAATAATATTACTCTTTTTCTATGGATAATGTAGTGTTTCAATAACATGGGCCCCAGGAAATGTTATAGAAAACTACAGGGCAAACTGTGTGTATCAAAAGCAAATTCAACCTGGCATATCCTTAGGTAAGAGTGCAACTTGAGCGGGTTCTGTCAGGTTGATGAGTTGTTTAGGCTCAACTCGAATTGTGTTGAGAGTTGTCCATATCTGACCTCAAACCCGAACTTGTCTTCCCAAACCCGACGTGAGCATAATAAATTGAACTTGGGCTAGGTTCAAAATGTCTTGAATTACTCACAAATTTGAGGGGGTTTTCTATAATTTTTTTTTTTTGCAGCTAGGCTAATTAATTTGTTAAAGTTAGACCCTATTGACATTTATCTTTTTAATAAAATCATTAATAACATCAAAACAAATATATATGATGAGAGAGGGAAATGAGAACCAAGGAACTGTAGTTGTGGCTTCGTCATTTCTGAATGTGAAAGGAAATGGTAGATTTTATGTTGTGTTACTTGTATATGTGATATGTATTATGAATATGATCCAAAGGTCCAAATTTTTTTAACATTATCTAGCAGTTAATAATTTACATATTTAATTTGGGTTTTGGGGTTCTCTGTGGTGACTTCGTCTAAGCCAGGGCAAAATTTAATTTAGGCTTTTAACTTTCGGCCCTGCCCTAGCATGCACCAAATTCAAAAATATATTGCCCAAGACCTAAAAGATTTGGGGTTGGGCCCACCAGAGTTGCACTCCTATCCTTGTGGCTCATTAATCATGGCTTTACATTCTATAACTTTACCTCATAAGTGATATGAACATTCTTTTCATGTTCTCTTGCCTTGTATAAATGTTTCTCCTGATCCCAGTCATTTACAATGTCTATCATAAAATTTGGATAGCTCATGTCCTGGTCATTTTCATGACAATTTGCTTTTATTTTTTCCAGGACCATTGCCCAAATTGGAGATGGAGCTCACCGAAGGTTGCTAGCAGATCCACCTGCAAATAAGCCAGCAGCAAAACAACAGAAATCACCAAGAAACAATGAACAACCGCCACTGTCACCATCACCATCAAAATCACCATCACCAGGAAACAATAAACATCAGCCACCGCCACCATCACCATCACTGTCACCGTCCCCGTCCCCGTCCCCGTCTCCTGCACCATCGACTGTGCCAAACCCAGACTTGACTTCTGCCCCTAAGCCCTCTCCTTTTCCTCCTTCCATCTCTGTTCCACCACATTCAAGAAAAGAAATTACCAATTCTCTAATGTTGTCTTTAGCCATAGGGGTTCCTGTGTTGCTTCTTGTTTTGGTCATTAGCATGTTCTTCTGTCAAGGAAATAAGATGGCTGCTGTCAGACCCTGGGCCACAGGATTAAGTGGACAGCTACAGAAAGCATTTGTAACTGGTAGTTTTTCTTTCTCACAAGAATAAACCAATTTTGTGTTTTATCTTCTACGGATGTCCAAAAGGACAAAGCCTGCTTCTTCACAGTTGAACAATTAGGATGAATCCTGGGTTATAATGGCAAATTCAAATATCTTATGTAAATAATTTTTTTAAAGAAGCACATCCCATTGTCTATGGTAGTGCAATGGTCACAATCTCATATTGCATCTATAATTTGGGATGTTTTCCTCCTACAAATATTTGCCTCCACAAGCTAGATTTCTGGAAAAGTTTCATGTTCATAGTACCATAGGCTTAAACATATATTGACTTATAAATCTGGGATCGCTTTAATTCTTGTGTTTATATTGATGCATGATTGTAATTTCCCTTCTCAGGTGTGCCAAAGCTCAACCGACTAGAGCTTGAGGCTGCTTGTGAGGATTTCAGCAATGTGATCAGTTCTTCATCAATCGGAACAGTATACAAAGGGACATTGTCTAATGGAGTTGAAATAGCTGTTACTTCTGTTGCAGCCACGTCTCCCAAGGATTGGTCAAAAAATCTGGAAGCCCAGTTCCGGAACAAGGTATATTACAAACGAACCCCACTAATGTTATGTTGTTTATATTCAGTTCCACAGTCCCTGAATGTGTCATTCCTCAACTGTCTCAGATTGACTCGTTATCAAATGTAAACCACAAGAATTTTGTGAATCTTCTTGGGTATTGCGTGGAAAAGGAGCCTTTTACTAGAATGTTGGTTTTTGAATATGCTCCAAATGGGACACTCTTTGAGCATTTACACAGTGAGTATCTAACTTTTGTCTTCATTTTTATGTAGAAACAAACAATTTTGTTTCTCGGCTGGTTATTTTAAGATTTCCTAGCTGCAGAGGCAGACCAATAATAATTTGAAAATGAATAATGGATACCCAAAAGTGAGTTGGACATTCTTTGGTGCTGTACATGTGGTGTACAAACCAGGTTTCATGACTTACCGATAACTATTTAATGCTTCTAAGAAGACCTCGTATTAAAATGTTGATTTTTATTAACCTTTTTTTTGGGGGTAATGAAATTTTTATTAACCTTGATGACCCCATCAAAGTCTTAATCAAACTCTTTTACATTAAATTACTTATTCATTTATTTGTTTTTTTCTTTTTTTCTTTTTTTTTTGAGATTGATACTTTAAATGTTTATGTCAACTATTTTGGTACTGAAGAGGCTACACTATATTGAAGTTGACGTTTGACTAATTCATATCACGTCTAAAATGACTCGTTCTGGTTTGGCAACCCAGGTGGCTGTGATCTCTTTTCTAATAGTAATACAAATAAACAAATGGATTACATTAGACTTTGCCCCGTATAATTATCTCACAGTAGATTTTTCTTATTTGCTGTCAACTAGCAAATAAGAATTTTCTTATTGCTGATGAGGTCATGCAAACAAACAAGAGACAAGAACTTACCAGGAACCTGCGCATAAGAATATTCTGTTCTCTGCTCTATTCATGACCATTGGCAATGACAATAGGGGAAATACTTTCAAAAACAAAAAAAAAAAATTAATAACTAGAGAGAGAGAATTTGAAGAACAAACAGTGGAGATATTAATAGTTTCTGACTCACGAGATTTTTTTTTTTTTTGCCTGCAGTAAAAGAAGCAGAACACTTGGACTGGGGAATGCGGATGAGGATTACAATGGGCATGGCATACTGCCTTGAGCACATGCACCAACTGACACCGCCCATAGCCCACAAAAACCTGAATTCCACATCCATCAATCTCACCGAAGACTATGCAGTAAAGATCTCAGATTTTGGTTTCTGGATCGAATCAGCCGAAGCTGAGATGGTATCTTATCCAGAATGTAATGTCTACAGCTTTGGTGTCATATTATTCGAAATGGTAACGGGTAGGCTCCCTTACTCATCGGACAGTTGCTCACTCAAGAATTGGGCATCGGACTACTTGAGAGGAGAGCAGCCCCTTGCAGAAATGCTGGATCCAACTCTAAAATCTTTCCAAGTGGAGCAGCTTGAACAAATCGGTGAAGTGATTAAATCTTGTGTCACCCCTAACCCAAAAGAAAGACCTCAAATGAGACCAGTCACTGCGAGATTGAGAGAGATAACAATGATAGGACCTGATGCAGCGGTCCCTAAACTCTCCCCTTTTTGGTGGGCAGAGCTTGAGATTATTTCTACAGAAGCAAGGTAATACAGATGAAGTTGAGCCTGCAATTTTGGACACAAAGAATTGTCCATAGGGGGTTACTACAATTTGTATCTTGTGTAGGACATGGTGGTTTTACATGTACATAAATATAGATAAAAAGGAAAACGCTGCAACCTTTTTTGTTTTGGTTTTGCTTTTCTCAGTTTGGCTGTTAAATGCCGAAGAATGGTAAAGTATATACATGTTCAAGTTTTTCAAATTTATTTATTTATTTATTTTTATCATGCTTATCACTTCATTGCTGTCTTTATGTTCATGTTTTCCAGTTGGTAGTCATATTCTTAGACAGTTTGCCCTAAAATCACATTTTTGTCAGCTGCAATGAAAATGTGTTGAATTTTCTGTAGTTTCTTTTTTCTTTTTTTTTTTGGCAACAGTTGAAGGAAAGGGGAATAGGGGAGGGGAAACTGCAGGTTACACAACTGGTGAGACTTGATGTTGGATATTATGTTGGTTAAGTGCTTCAACCGCCGGGTCAATCCTTTCATGTTAGGAAGTTGAAAGGGGCTTTTATCTACTGAATCCACCATTGCATTAGACATTACCTTCTACGTTGAGAGGAATCTCAGAGATAGTATACGGACCCACCCACCCCAAACCCAACAGCCACCTGCAAGTATTGTTTGTTGTGATCTAACTCAATAGTTGGCCTCCCTTGTTTGTCTCTTTGATCTCCAATCCCAAAAGACGCCTCCACAGTAGAAGTGTGTTGCACAATCTTACAATTCCATTCTGAACATCGTCTCCATCAGCTGTGGAATATTAACATAAATGATGATAAAAAAATGATAGAGAGAGAGATTATAAGGGTATTATATGCACAGACAAGAAGTCCCAACCCAGCGAACCACTATCTCATGAATTAATAATCAAACCAGAATATGATAATACGCATTAGAAGATTGAAGGTGGCCTTCACGTACAAAACAATTTTGAATAACACAGCAATTGAAATACAACTTAGTAGCTCCCACGTCAATGCCAAAATCCCAAAAAAAAAACACCAATAATTCTCATAACCGAAACACTATGGCCCTGTTTGGTAGAGCTGTGGGAAAGTGCTTATAGCTTATACCTTAACAGCTTATAACTTATAACTATGAACATAAGCTGATTTCTGACTTACAAATTAAGTTTCTTCTGTCTCACTCAAAGAATAAGTTGATTTCTGACTTACAAAAAGTTATAAGCTGTATTGTTAAGCTAAACCAAAAACATCAAAATAGCTTAAATTAAGCTGAAAGCTGAAATAAGCCGAAATTAAGCTGTACCAAACAAGGCTTATATATACTACCCCAATCCAAGTATTCTCTTCATCACACAAAGCCATTAACTCAAAAGTCTCTAAACCTCTAAGTTAACCATTCAACAAGATGGCAAGCGGCCAGATCATGATCCTCATCTCATTGATTCTCCTCCCATTGGCCTTCCTCTCCACGGACCCTACGATTATGTCGGCCAAAACAGTGGAGAAGAAAGTAGATGTCGTGGTTGAAGGCATGGTCTCTTGCCAGAGCCGCCAACACTATGGAACATGGTCTTTGTCCCGGCTCACCCTATCCTATGACTAAAGTTAGCGTTATCTGCAAAGACCACGAGAAACGAGTAAGCTATTACAAGGCATTGAAGCAGATGCACATGGCTACTTCTCGCACAACTTGAGGGCTTCACAATGAGCCACTACTTATTAGACCATCCCCTTACTTCGTGCCACGTTAAGCTCGTTTCATCACCTCTAGGAAGCTGCAACCTACTTTCTAATGTGAACTATGGACTGAATGGCTCTCCACTTCGCTATGAGACCAAGAGATTGTTTGGAAAGAATTACAAGGCCTTAGTTTTCGCTGCAGGTCCCTTGGCGTTCCATCCAGCTAACTGCACTCCTACCTATCACCCATGATTGCATTACCATCCTTAACTCTTTGATTAATTGTTATTTCTGTTTTAATGTTGTTTTGCCTATTTGTTCACTGTTCACTGTTGATTTAACAATCCTTATATTTCTCAGTTTGAATTTTGTTCTATTTCTTGAATCAATTTAATAATTCTGCAATCTTTTTGAGTTTATTGGTGTCTTATTCATAAATGATTTTATATTTCAGATATAGTTGTAATCTATTTAATGTAAAATGTGAAACACAAAAACACTTGAGAGGCATAAATAATAATAAAAAATGCATCTACTTTAAATGTTCACTGATCAAATGTGAGCTTAATCAACTGAAGAACAATTTTAGAATGAGTCGTGCTACAGGCCTCAAATATTGAGGCGAGAATTTGCTTCGAATTTGTTGAATCTGTCGTCCGGCCAGTCGTCCGGTCGGTCATCCGGCTGGTTGTCGAGCAAAGAGGGTGATAACCGCGATAGACAAGTGCTTCACCTGGTCTCCGGGTGGTCATCCGGTGACCACAAATTCGTGCCATTCGAGTTTGAAACTCTCGAGATATGAAGCATTAGTGTTTTAGAATTATCAAAATAAAAATGAGTTACGTTGAAGTCTAATAGCATTCCAAACACGCAGGTTGGTTTGGGTTAATTTTGAGGAAAAATCATTAACAAAACTATGTTTGATTGAGAAATTTTCAACTTTATGCCAATCTATCCATTCTCAAAATAGGCAAGTCGGTTGAATATTTGGACAGTTTTAAACCGATGGAGTAAGGCAGGTTAGGAATATATAATGGAAAAAAATAATTAACATTCAACATTATTTATTAATTTTTTATAATTTCAAACAAAAAAATTATCATTTATCTCAAATCTTCACACAAATTCACAAATTAATTGAATGTATGATGTTATTCAAAATCAAATTTTAGAAACTAATACACAACATGAACAATCAAGGAAAAAAATATGCAATGAAAATGAAGTGTGATTGTCATCCGATTAATGGTATTAGGCTATGAAGCAGGGGTATTCCGAAAATGTTATTGCACTCGTACGGGTACTAGTATGTGTATCGATAGCTGCATGCATATTGTGTACTCGAAATACGTACCAAGTACATTTTATACATTCTTTGACAATTAGGTACTCTGTAGATATTTCGTGGGTACGTGTTGGCACAAAACTTTTGATTTTTTTCCAGTGACAGGTTATTGACGTAGCATAATGAAGTGGCATGGTGACATGGCTTCTTGGAGAAAGACAGAAGCCACAAGAGGAAGTCAAACTGAGAGGAAGTTGGTTGTTGCCAAGAATCAAGGGATGGAAAACCAAGTCAATAGGAAATCTGTCAAACGGTTCCTAAAATAAAGGGATAAAGATGCAAAGAAGTAGAAGATCAAGAAAGACCATGGTGGACGGCTGCATTGAAGGATGATCAAGCAAGTATAAAAGGAGAACTTGAGAAATGAGAATGATCATCAATCAAACCACTCACAAATCGTGATATTAGTTTCTAGTTAAGAGTAGTTAAATTAGCAATTCTAGGAGTAGATCATCAATCAAATTACTCACAAATTGTGATATTAATTTCTATTTAGGAGTAGTTAAATTAGAAATTCTAGGAGTAGATCAGTGATGGTTTTCCCAACCCGCATTTCTTTTCTTAAATCGATTGCTGTATTTTTCAGTTTTCTGTTCTTGTTTAAGTTTACGCAACTTGTAGCAAGTGACAACTTGTTTGAATAATACATATTGTTCTGTTCTGTTTCTTCTTTATTTAAGTACCTCCAACGAAGTACTTTGTTTAAAGTATAGAACTCAATCACAAATATGATCTTTTTGTGTTTGTGTGAAAATTAATTTAAGTCTGTCAATTAATCACTGTCAACTAGGTTTAAACCAAATTTTTATTGACAGTACAATATGGGGTACATTCAGGGGCGGAGGGAGCATGTGACCAGGGGGTCACGTGCCCCCCTTGGATTTTGGGATTTTTTTTTTTGCCAACATAAAAAAAAATTTAAATAAAAAATTATAAAAATATTATTAGAGTGAAATGTCAATGACATTTTAAAAATTATGAAAATAATAATAGTTGTTTTGATTGAAAATGAAGAGACT
This sequence comes from Camellia lanceoleosa, assembly GCA_025200525.1. NCBI lineage: Eukaryota > Viridiplantae > Streptophyta > Magnoliopsida > Ericales > Theaceae > Camellia > Camellia lanceoleosa. The sequence continues at coordinate 97,108,192 of CM045762.1, forward strand.
ATTATAAATAAACCATATTAGCTATGAAATTTTTTGAATGTAACGACGATGTCATTATTAGTGATATGCAAGTATAAGAAATCTCACTATAAAGATATGAAATTTATTAGATTGTTAGTTATATTTGACATGTGAGGTTCTCTCTTTATGCGTTTATTTACCATTAATGGGTGATGTTACATACCAATGATGACGTGGTATTACCATTATATTGAATTTTTAATCAAATTTTATATCAAAAAATAATTTATCATTATATAATTTATTTTAAGGCTTATATCCATATTTTTTTTTTGTATTGTCCATGATACACTGATTACAAATAATATATATATATATATATATTTTTTTATGTTTCCTGAAATCAATCGTAAAAAATTTACGTGAAATATTTTTTGTAAAAATTATTATAATTAGTAAGTGCCCCCTCTAAATTAATTTTCTGGCTCCGCCACTGGGTACATTGGGGGTACAATGAGACATTGGTGGAGATACGTTTAATTTATTAAATAGTTCTAATTTACTTGAAATTGCAAATACTTTATTTGATGTGCCAAAGATGAAAGATGTATTATTCAATGATGAATTTTTTTTCTTTAAGATGGGAATGATGAAGTTGATGTAAGTGAAAATTGAAATTTCAAATTTCAAAATTTTGCTTAGCTTGCTTTTAGAATGAAATTTTGTTTTGTAATTTCTCATCTTAAAATAATTTATGGACTTTGCTTTGGCATTGGGATTGTTGAACTATAATTTCTCTTTTGATGTTGTAATTTCTCCTTTTAGTTTTGATATTGAATTTTAATTTGTAGGTTGAATATCAAAATATAAATTATAAAAAATAAAAAATTTATTGACGTACCCCAACTAAACTCATATTCTATTTTTCTTAGATCTTGCTGTATCAACATATATGTAATGTACTCGTACTAGTATCTGTACCTGCACCCATGGTTTATAGGTATTAGGGTTACGATATATGTAAAATTTTACTTATAGATATAGGCAAATGGGTCAATTTGTAGGCAGGTTAATAAATTTTAATTCAGAATCCAACCAACTCGTGAATTTTTATTATCTAACCCACTTCAACCTAACTTGCTTACTTTCTCAAACCATATGAGTTGGTTTGGGTTAGTTTGGATTGATGTACTTGACAATTTGGCCATTTTTTTGGAGAAATTTTACTATACACACATCTTGAAAAGGTGCACCATATTCATCCCTAATTATACCATTTTCTTCTATAGTGTAGGTACTCCATTTTTGACTGCCCTTAAAGACTTGGGTGCCACCTATTGATCACCCAATGATGAATGCACACGCTTGTCAAATGCTTGATTTCCTCAGTAGAAAGCCTCGGATTTGAGCCCCAGAAACCTACAAGTCTTACATCATTTTTGGACCACGACAGCTTTTTTTCAAGCCTGGCCACCCAGAGGCCCATAGACCCACTAGTGGCCAGCCGGCCAAAAATTAGTGTAGGGTTGTCCCCTTTAGTGGCTGGCTAGCCACTTGTGTCAAAAAACCAAATCTTTTTGCTAGCTGTGCCCGTTGTTTTCACAGATGCATGTACTACACCAGCTATTTCTGTATGGATATTTCTGAGAGCCTAACATGTTTTTCTATATATACTTGACCGCCTCTCATAAAATTAAGTTAGAAAAATTTGGAGAAGGAAAATTCTTAGAAAATATTTCTCTCTCTCTATCTTGCAACCTATACATACCTTACCTAGACTTCTTAAACAAAATTTTGAGATCTTTTTGCTGAGGTTCTTGAGCTTGCATCTTAGCTCTTGAGGGTATGAAATTGGTAGTTTATAATTCAAAGGATCACTCCTCTTCAAGAGGTGCCACTCCAAGCTTCTTTCTCCTATTTATTTACCATAATTTATTGCTATTTTTGAACTGTTTTTCACCTGTGTTTAGGGGTTGAAACTTGTGGTTTAAGGTCATTAAAGGTAAAAGGGTTGACCACCCTTATTTGAACCTTGCTTCCTAGGCTTTTACCCTTGTGTTTCCTATCTTTTCATTAACTTTTTTTGAGCTTTTTATCACTAATTTTCAGAAGTTTTCATAGGCTAAAAAGTGGTTTTGAAGTCTAAAAAATGGAGGGGTTAGCCACCCCTCTTTTGGCTTGTTTACTAGCTTAATTTCTCTGTTATTTTAGCTTACTCTTTTAGCTTTTTGTACATTAATTTTAGTACTTTTTTTAGGTGTTTTAGGACCGTTTTAGGTTGTTTATTTTATTTATGCTTTGTATAGCATGCTTGTAGTGTAATGGTCCTCATAGGTTTGGTGTTTTAGGCATTAGACACCAATATATTTGAGTTGATAGCATTTATTTTATACTTTTCATACTTGTGTTCACCTCTAATCACCTTTGCACTTCCCCTCTTTTCTTGGCATTTTATTTGTTTTGAGAGTTGTTTCAAAATGAGTGTTGTTTAAGCTTGAGAGGTGACCTTGTGTTTAATGGTTTAATCTCTTTGGAGGTTCATCACCAATTGCATGATCTCTCTCTCATGCCTAAAACAACCCTCAGTTTGACACTTCTCTTCATTAGTGGAATTAATCTTCATTTTTGGACTCATTCGATTAATGAATGGAAAGGTAATTAAATGGAGTAATAAAATTGGGGCTAAATGAAGCAAGATAATAAAATCAACTTAGGTTCAATCAGACGTTAATTGAACCCATGGAGTCTTGAGTCATTTCATACTTGTTAGTGATGAAAATGGTCCAAGGTTCCAAGGTTAACCACTTCCCTCGATCAAAGCCATGATAGGGAGAGGTTTTCGTGTGTCTTCATTATCATTTATTGAGATTGTATCCCTTGGTCCATAAGTCATCATGCAATGAGTTTGTGTCGATTGATGGCTTGCGCATCAAGCCTACCCCTCATTTGATCTGTTTAATGAAAAAGAGAGGCAGGGTGGACAGACATCTCCTGCCAGCCACCTTTTTCAGCTAGGTGGTGTTCATTTTCCTACAAAATATAGCAGAAGTAGTGGCAAAACAAAGGCTTTTTCTGCATACAGAATAGTCTCGGCAGCAAAACAGAGGCATTTCGGGGAGGACAATCGCATTGGCATGCATGGTTCTTTAACCGCTACTCAGGTTTAATCAGTGTTAAATTAATTAGTGAGTTACTTCCCCTAGAATTTTGTAATAGCTTAGTTAATTAATATTTTGTTGTAATTAATTAGTTAATTTGAATTTGTTATAATTATCTAGTGTAGTTAATTCATTTCATTTGGTTTGTAATAGTTAGTTAATTCGTAGTAATTAGCTAGGACATTCATGCGGACCCTCCTGCGCGAGGGAAAATATGTGTATGTCTTCCCACCCCCATTTCTTTCTCCCTTTTATTTACTTGCTTATGATGGATAGCACATAACATCGTGTTTCTTTTAGTATTTTCCATGATTTGCATCCATTTGTTTTGCATGCATAAGGTTCGGTTCATCATTCTAACAGCATTGTCATTATTTACTTTCTTGAATACGTGCGTTGTCGTATGCTATCAAAGTGATTTACATGATATATTAGACAACCGAACCTATTAGTTGCATTTTTGCATGTGTTGCATTAGTTATTTGCATCGTTAGGATCATGCATTTTTCTAACCATTTTCTTTCTTCTGGCTTGCCTCGGAGTACTAGGTGAGCACTTATTGTTTTAGCATATCGCATGCATGTGATTGTGGCTATATCTAGCATATTTTCCTTGAGGTTAAGTGCTTATTTGATATACTTGTTTTAATGCTTGTGAATGAAGGCTAACTGGTTAAGTTGGGATAACTTGATGAATGTACATAAGACATCACTTTTTTAAGTGGTACATATTCAAAACACCTTTCAAACAAACATCAAATCAAAGTGTTTTAAATTTTGCAAATTAGTCTATACTTGTGTGCAACACATAGTAAATTAGTCTAATAAATTAGAACAAGAACATATAATGTACATAAGGTTCACATCATGATTAGTAGAGGTCGATTTTTGATCGGGCGAGTGGGGTGCTCAATTTATGACCTTCCCCTCTCGTACCTAAGTTCCCGAGCCAAGACACTTTGGTGATGACGGATAAGTGGCCTTTGGAACGAGTCTCGGGTTTTCTAAATTTCTCAAAAATATTTAGGTGTCAACTCTGTAATCTGGCAAAGCAGTTCATTTTTGGCATTTTTGATTCAAAATTGATTTTTTAAAAGAATTGCTGAATTTGGACTTATTTGTGTTTATCTATTTCACATTGTACTTGTGGAATCAAATTCAGAACCATGGGAGTTCGAACTGTAGGGCTGATCGTATCCGAAAGAGCACGAAAAGCAAGCTACATATAGTTATGACAAGTTTTTAGTTATGATTCATGAGACTTTGATTGTACTTTATGTGATGCTTGGTTATAACTTTTTTGTTTTTAAGTTATTATTCAAAAAGTATAGATTTATATCATTTTTTTCTTTAGTTATAAAGTGCATACACACCTTTTGAAGTGTACGTACCATAGTGTTTCCTTATTTATTTATTTATTTATTATTTTTTTTAACATCCCTAATCTCATCCTTGACTGACACAATTGGTTTAATTTTTTTCATTAAATTTAAATTTGATAAAAAGTACTTAAAAATTATTGGGATAATCCTTGATAAATCCATATTCCCACATGCCCGTATAAGTCATTGATGACAAGGGTGGTTTTGTTGGTGAAAAGTCCATGTGCTAAAGGTTTAAGAAATTTAGTTCTATAAATACCATCCATTTGTACAAATTTTTATTTCCAATTTTTTGAACCTATCATTTCAGGACCTTCCCCTCTTGTACCCAAGTTCCCAAGCCGAGGTAACTTTGGTAATGACAAACACGTGGCCTTTGGCACGAGTCAGGGTTTCCTAAATTTCCTAAAAACAAAACATTTAGGTGGCGACTCTGAAATCTGGCAAAGCAGTCCATGTTTGGCTCTTTTTGATTAAAATCGATTTTCCAAAACAATTTGTCGGATTTGGACTCTTTGGTGATTTATCAGTCTTACATTGCACTTTGTGAGATTAGATTCAGAACTGTGACAGGAGTCCGAACTATAGTAGCTATAAACCCAAATATACGCCCTCTTCGAAAAGGGGGCGCGCGAAGGCAGTTTGGGCGGTCTACAGCAGGCCATTGGTTCAATCCTCAGCAAGTTTTTGGTAAGGTGGAGCAGAAAGATTCTGGAGTATGGTCAACCCTGCAAACAGAGTCTCTCAAGAGCAAAACGGAAGGCTTTTCGAGGCAAAAACCGAGTGCATGAATCCTCCATTACCCGAGGCAGAGCTGAGGCAATGTATTTAAAATATCTTGCATGATTAGTTAGTATACATATGCGTTAATTAACTAGTTTGCTAATTAGTTAAAGGGTTGTAATAATTAGTAATTAGTTTACTAGTTATTCATTTGATTTGTAATAATTAGTCTAATTAGTTTAGTTAGCTTAGGTTAGCTATTATGCATTCGGACCCTTCTTCGCGAGAGTGTAATATTGTAATAAGTGTGCGTGCGTGTGTGTATGTCTTCCAATCCCACGTCTTTCTCCCTTTTATTAAGCCGCTTTCGATGGTTAGATTAGGGATCATTTTTTGATTAGCATACCTTATGCTTGCATGTTTGCATCATTTATTTGTTTTGCATGCACCGAGGCTCGGCGCATCGTTCAAACTGCATTGCAATTTCAATACACTTCTTTGAATATGCTTTTAAAAGCATGTTATCAAATTGTATCATATATCATATTAGTAGCCGAGCCTATTAATTGCATATTGCATGTGTTGCATTAGGCATTTTAACATAGTTAGGACCATGCATTGTTTCTAACTAGCTTTTGTTTTGGCTTGGAGTACTTAGTAAACTTTTACGCTTTAGCATATCGCATAAGATGTAGATGTCACAATGATAGCATGCTTGACATGAGGCTATTTGCTTAAATGATTAACTGCATGAATGTCTGTGGATGAAGGCTTTGTTGCTTGAATTGGAACAATTCAACGAGTGTGAGTTTTAACTTTTCGAAGTGGCAAATCATGTTTTAAGCCCACTTGAAGTGGAAAATCCGTATTTCCAAGCCCACTTGACGGTGGCAAATTCAAACCATTTTTGAAAGCAAACATGAGTTGAATTCATTCCAAGTCTTGCAATTTTATTCTATACTTGCTTGTGTGCGTCACATAGTAAAGTTAGCTAATAATCGGATAAGAACACATGAGGTTTATAAAACATCATATCATGATAGTAGAGGCCGATCTTTGATCGGGCGAGCGGGGCTGCTCATTTCAGGACCTTCCCCTTTCGTATCCAAGTTCCCGAGTCGAGACAACTTTGGTGATGACGGACACGTGGCCTTTGGTACGAGTCAAGGTTTCCTAAATTCTCCAAAATAAAATATAAAGGTGACGACTCTGTAATCTGGCAAAGTAGTCCAATTTTGGCATTATTTGATTTAAAATCAATTTTTCAAAATGATTTATCAGATTGGACTCTTTGGTGTTTATCAGTTTCACATTGCACTTTGTGAGACTAGATTCAAAACCGTGACAGGAGTCCGAACTGTATGAAACTACCAGTTCTTCTGAAGAGAGTCCCCGTATAAGGTATAAGCGAAGAAGAAACAGTTCGGATGAAGATCAACACGATCTCTTTGTACGACGAATTGCAAAGGCAGTGCTACCCAAGAAATTCAAAGCACCGTCATTCACCTTGTCCAACGGTAAATCAGACCCCACCGATCATATCTGCCATTACAAGCAAGCCATGACGCTGCATGTAGATGACGAGGCTTTGATGTGCAGAATATTTCCGAGTAGTTTGGGACCACTAGCTATCAGGTGGTATTATAAACTGGAGCTAGCTTTGATTAAAAGCTTCCACTAACTCCAAAAATCCTTCAAGGCAAGGTTTATCACTAATGAGATCCAGCCAAAGCAAGCCGATTCCCTCTGAGCAATGCAGATTCAACCAGGGGAAACCCTTCGTGCCTACTCGGCACAGTATTGGGAATGTTTCAATCTGGTCGACGTTGCTTGCAATGACTCCATGGCCATCACCGCCTTCAAGATGGGGCTATATCCTGACAGCGCCCTCCGCAGCTCTTTGACCAGACGGCCCCCCAAAACAGTTTGGTCGTTGATGAAGAAAGTTGAAGAATATTGTAAAGTGGAAGATGACACCTTGAGGGTTAAAGCCGGCAATGTGACCAACAAGTCGGCTCCTGCTGAAATTGCTCAGTCGTTAAATTCTGTAGCACCTTAGAGCCTTGATCCACGGCATTGGGCAAAACGAGATAAGAGACGAGATTCTTGCCGATCAAGTGACCAATGCTTCCACCGAACGAATGAACAACTGCAAATCGATAGCAGGTGCACAAGGTGCGCCGACAAGAAATATACTAAGTTGTCAGAACCGATCAGCACGGTTATGTCCAAAATCCAACATCTTCCGTTCTTCAAGTGGCCGTCAAAGATGGTGGGACCTCCCGACACTCGAAGGTGGGATAGGCGGTGCGAGTATCACAAGGATCATGGCCATGAAACTGAGAGTTGTTATGCATTGAAGGATCACCTGGAGGACTTGGTACAGGATGGTCGGCTATAACAGTACGTTCGAAATGGCAACTCAACCAAAGCAGTAGCCTTAAGACAGGATTCCCCTCCACTCGATGTGATCCACATGATATACAGCCTGCCAATTTCATCTGCGGTACATACGATTCAGTCGAATCCCGACCCTCAAAATCAACTTACTCCTGCTAAACGACCCCATGAAGCTGCAAGCATTTCTTTTGATGATTCAGATCTGGCCGGAGTGACATTTCCTCACATCGATCCCTTGGTAATCAAGTTACATATAAACCGATTCACCGTTGAGCGCGTACTCATTGATCTGGGGAGCACATCAGAGGTTATGTATTACAAGACATTCACCAAACTCGGCTTCTCATAATCGGATCTCTCTCCAGCTCCTTATCCATTATTCGGCTTTAACGCCAATTCAGAATACCCATTGGGGAAAATGACATTACCAGTCCGAGCGGGCTCCCGAACAGTGGATGTGGAATTCTTGGTCGTCAGGCTGCTATCGCCATATAATCTCATCATGGAGCGATCCTGGTTGCATGTTATGCAGGCCGTGCCAAGCACCTATTATCAACTGCTACGCTTCTCTACAGAACGCGGCATTGAGCAAATCCGTGGCTCTCAAAAATCGACATAAGCATGTCATCTCCTTGCTCAAAAGACGCCAAAGGAGTTGCAAGCGAATTCTATTGAGATAACAGATCGCGAGAGCCTCGAATTCATTGGGCGGCTTCCAAATGAAAAGGCCACGGAAGACCTAGATCGAGTTGAAATCAACGGCAACCCAGACAGGTTCTTCATAGTCGGCGGCTCCCTCAATCAAGTCGACCGACAGGAGCTAATTTCCTTCCTGCTCGACAACCTTGATATATTTGCGTGGACTCTATTTGAGATACCGGGTGTAGATCCGTTTGTTTCGTAACACCGTTTAAGTGTTGACCCTAAATGCACGCCAATCATCCAGAAAACCCGGCGATCAGCCGCAGAGCACACTACCGCTGTTGTTGAAGAGGTTGACCGGTTACTTGACGTCGGGGCAATCAGGGAAGTGACCTACCCTATATGGCTCTCTAATACTGTGGTTGTGAAGAAGAAGAATGGGACCTGGCGAGTCTGCATTGATTTCACAGACCTAAACAAAGCCTGCCCCAAAGATTGTTTTCCTCTCCCAAGGATAGACCAACTGGTAGATGCTACAGCACGTCATCAGCACATGAGCTTCCTCGATGCCTACAGAGGTTACAATCAAATTACCTTGCATCCAGAGGACCAAGACAAGACTGCATTCCTTACGCCAAGGGAAACCTATTGCTACAAGGTTATGCCTTTTGGGCTGAAGAATGCAGGGCTAACTTACCAGAGACTAGTCACTACTATGTTCAAAGAGCAACTCGGCCACACTATGGAAGTATACATTGACGACATGGTGGTCAAATCCAAGGAAGAGCAGAATCATAGAGCCGATCTGAAGGAGACATTCAGCATTCTACGCAAATACAAAATGAAGCTGAATGCTTCCATGTGTGCGTTTGGGATCGGCTCTGGCAAGTTCTTGGGTTACATTGTCAACCACAGAGGAATCGATGCCAACTTGAGGCAAATCACAACAATCTTGGAACTCGGCTCCCCTTGTTGGGTAAAAGAGGTTCAAAAGTTGATGGGGATGGCCACCGCACTCAACAGGTTCATCAGTCGGTCTACAGATCGCTGCCGACACTTCTTCCATACACTATGGCAGGGAAAGTCTTTCGAATGGTCCGATGAGTGCGAAGCCGCTTTCAACGGTCTCAAAACCTACCTTCGATCAGTTCCACTCTTGACAACACCCTCAGCATGCGACCCACTCATCTTGTATCTGGCAGTTTCTGACCGGGCCGTCAACGCCGTACTGATTAAGGAAAAGCTGGGGAAGCAGCGGGCAGTGTATTATGTGAGCAAGGCAATGGTCAACGCCGAAACACGCTACCTGCTACTGGAGAAACTCATCCTAGCCTTAGTCATGGTGGCAAGAAAATAGATGCATTACTTCTAGGGGCACAACATCGGGATGCTAACAGATCACCCCCTCTGATCAGTACTACGTAGTGCGGAAGCATCAGGACGCATTTCAAAGTGGGCTCTTGAACTCGGCCAGTACGACATTCAGTTTCTACCTAGAACCTCAATCAAGGGACAGGTGCTTGCCGACTTTGTAGTTGAATTTACTGGGGGTCTTGCTGATTTCAAGTCTGATAAAATTCGACCTAAGCCGAACTGGAGAATCTATGTTGGGGACATTTGGCAGTTGTACTGTGATGGATTATCCAATCAATGAGGCAGCGGTGCCGGAGTAGTAATCATGGCTCCCGACGGCGCAATAATTGAGCAGGCCATCAAACTCGGCTTCGAAGCATCAAATAACGAGGTCGAATACGAAGCCCTTCTGGCCAGTTTGAGGAATGCACACCTTCTGGGTGCTCGGCGTTTGTTGGTTTTTTGCGATTCAAAATTGGTGATTAATCAACTAAAGGGGGAGTATGCAGCCAAAAACGATCGTATGACAGCTTACATGAAAACGGCTAGCTCCTTATTGGCCAAATTTGACCATCATGAACTGAATCAGATAACACGTGACCAGAACACACATGCAGATGCCCTAGCTTGCCTAGCCTGCGTTATCAACTCAGAGATTAAACAGACCATCGAAGTAGGTTTCATCCTAGAGCCGAGCATTGGCCCTTCGGAGAAATCTAGGTCAATGTCATAGAGTCAGGACCGAGTTGGATGGACCCCATTGCTGTATTCCTGTCTTCCGAACAGCTCCCAGCGAACAAAAAAGAAGCACGCAAGCTGTGAAACAAAGCCTTGCGATACTATTTGGATCCGCAAGGAAAGCTTTATAAAAAATCCCTCTCTGGTCCATACCTGGAATGTGTACACCCGGACAAAGTTGAAGAGCTTCTGACTGAAATACATGAGGACAGTTGTGGTGCCCATTCTGGCGGGTGCTCTTTGGCCCATCGAGCTATAACACAGGGGTATTACTGGCCGACAATGAGATCTGATGTCGAATGCTACGTGAATAAATGTGAACAGTGCCAGAAATTCTCCCCGTTAACCCATTTGCCTGCTGAAGAGTTAAGCTCCATTACCAGTCCCTGGCCGTTTGCCCAGTGGGGACTTGATATCGTAGGACCATTGCCGAGGGCCCCAGGGAACAAGCGATACTTGATCGTCGCGACAGATTATTTCACAAAATGGGTCGAAGTAGAGGCATTAACTCACATTTGGGATGCTGATGTTAAGCGCTTTGTATGAAGAAATATCATAACACGATTAGGCATTCCAAGAGCTCTAATTTCAGACAACGGCACCCAGTTTGATTGTGGCGTCTACCGAGAACTGTGCAGCAAGTATGGTATCCGGCCATACTTTTCTACGCATGCTTACCCACAAAGCAATGGTCAAGCCGAAGCCTCTAATAAATCTATCTTGGACGGCATCAAGAAGAGACTAGAGAAAGCTAAAGGCAAATAGGTCGAAGAATTGCCGAGTGTATTGTGGGCTCATCGAACTATGCCGAGGCGATCTACTGGAGAAACGCTATTTGCTCTATGCTTTGGAACCCAGGCGATCATACACCTCGAGATCGGCCACCTAACCCTGAAATCTCAAGTTTTTGATATGGGCCAAAACGATATGATGCTGGCTTTGGATTTGATTATGATCGAAGAACGAAGAGACCGTGCCCTTGCGTCCATGGCGTGATACCAGCAGCAGCTTGCCAAGTCATATAATCAACGTGTTCAACTGCGCCGCTACACACCAGGAGAGTTGGTCCTAAAGAAGGTACTCCTAGCTGCCAAGAAACCGGCTGATGAAAAATTGGGTCCTAACTGAGATGGCACCTATCAAATTGATTCGATCGCAGGAGTAGGGGCATATCGGCTCAAAGACATGTCAGGAAGGAGTCTGCCACGGCCTTGGAACTCCACTCACTTACGCAAATTTTATCATTGACCCGACTTGTGGGGCATGATACTTGTTCTGAACGGTTCGGCATGTACATCTCATTTTCTGTAATGCAAAGATCTCTATTTACTCACTACAAAATCTAGTTCAAAGGTGTTCCGATAAAAGTCTGCAGATTCGGAGCGCCCTTCGTGAATATCTCAATTGGCCAAATTAAGTCTCCGAATTCAGAGCCCCATCGGCGCACGACGTCCTTGGGCTGAAAAAGCCTTCGGATTCAGAGCGCCCTTCGTGGATATCACGATTAGCCAAATTAAGCCTCCGGATTTGAAGCCCCATTGGCGCACTACGTCCTTGGGCCGAAAAAGCCTTCGGATTCGGAGCGTCCTTCGTGGATATCACGATTGGCCAAATTAAGCCTCCGAATTCGGAGCCCCATCGGAGCACGACGCCCTTGGGCCGAAAAAGCCTCCAGATTCAGAGTGCCCTTCGTAGATATCACGATTGGCCAAATTAAGTCTCCGGATTTGGAGCCCCATCAGCGCACAATGCCGTTGGGCCAAAAAAGCCTTCAGATTCGGAGCGCCCTTTGTAGATATCACGATTGGCCAAATTAAGTCTCTGGATTCGGAGCCCCAACGGTGCATGACGTCCTTGGACCGAAAAAGCCTCTGGATTCGGAGCGCCCTTCGTGGATATCACGATTAGCCAAATTAAGTCTCCGGATTCGGAGCCCCATCGGCGTACGACGCCCTTGGGCCGAAAAAGCCTCCAGATTCGGAGCGCCCTTCGTGGATATCACGATAATCCAAATTAAGTCTTCAGATTCAGAGCCCCATTGGCGCATGACTCCTTTGGGCCGATTAAGCCTCTGATTTTGGAGCCCCATCGGCGTATGACGTATATGGGCCGATTAACCCTCCGAATTCGGAGAGCCCTTCGTGGATATCACGATTGGCCAAATAAAGCCTCCGGATTCGGAGCCACATCGGCGCACGACATCTTTGGGACGATTAAAACTCCGAATTTGGAGCCCCATTGGGGCATGACTCCTTTGGGCCGATTAAGCCTCCAGTTTTGGAGCCCCATTGGCGCACGACATGTATGGACCGATTAAGCCTCCGAATTCGGAGCGCCCTTCGCGGATATCACGATTGGCCAAACTCCAGCTTCGGTGCCCTGTCGGTGTATGACGCCTTTGGGCTGATTAAAGTACGGCATTCGTACCGACCGTATAAACAAAGGCCAAGAAATGAAAATATCCAAAATGAGATTGTTCAAGTCAGTCTCTAATTAATTATTCAAAATGAGATTGTTCAAGTCGGTCTCTAACTATTCAAAATGAAATGGCATTTGTACCTACCATGTTCAAGTCAGTCGCATAAATATAATCTAAAACGTGCGAACATTCAGAATAAAATGTGTACTAAAATAAATAATAAGTACGCTACAAATTGAAAACTAAGCGTTTTATTAAAATCAGCCATTAAATACATAATTTCACTTTCAAATTACATAAGCGTTACAAGGTCTTCTTCTATTTGGCGGCTCTTTCATCATCACTCTTCTCAATTTCGAAAGCGGATAAGGGGAAATCATTATGTTGGTACAACGGCAACGCAGAATCCACCCTGCTGCCTAGAGAGCCTCAGCCCGCTGAAGTGCCTTGATCCAGCCGTGCTAAAATCCACGATTCTCACATCGGCAAACTTCTTCGGTGAGTTTCTCTTTGGTCTTCTGAATTCTGACCAGTCAGCCGTCATGAAAGCCTTTTTCATAGGCCGCAGTCCTCGCAGTCTTAATCGCGAACATGCTAGCCGTGTTATGATTGGCAATCGCATCACTAATCAGCCTTTGAGTAACCCCCTCCTCGACAACCGAGTTGGGGTGGCTGGTTGATTAGGGCTCGGCAGACTTGATTTTCCTTAACTTACGCTCGGCCGTCTCGGTGCAAGCTTCTAACTTCCGAATGCGTTCATCTCTCTGTTCTATATCCCGGCGAGCAGCGCGGAGACGCATGCCGATCTCATAAGCGGTGTACAGTCCCCTCACCGCCCCATGAACGCCTTCACGAAACACTTCGAAGTCTTGCCGACCTACCATCAACTGCTGAACTTCGAGTGAAAAAATCTGTCGAGCGAACTCGACTGCCACATTTGGATCTCAAACGATCGAATCCACCTCTATCATTGGTATATTATCTACGAAGATCGCAAAACTCAATGGGCGAGGAGTCACGTCAGATTCCCTTCCAGGACGGGGCTGAGGAGACTTACGCTGTGGCTACTTGTCCCTCCTGGGCGACCTACTTCGACGACGAGGAGATTGGTGTCTCTCCCGATCCCTCGAAGTCTTACTGCCCGTGCGTGAAGGTTCACCGCTTCGACTCATGGCTCCTCCCAGCTCGGCTAGCATCTTTGCTTCACCTCTGCTGTTGAAGAAAAGTCTATTTGACATTCGCACTTGTTTAATCTTCCTCAAAGAGCTGGACTGAGTTGCTGACTGAGCACATAAATAGAACCCTCATTCACGAAGTACACGCCCATTTATTCCCTACGAGGGCAGCACCTCTGAGGCACTCTCATTAATATTGAAACGTCAACTGCCCGGCGCTGACTGAGTCATATGCCCCAATCGCCCCATCGACCACTGTTATTCGGCGTTTAATATTCGTGAACCAGCTGGGGCAAGGGCAGATTCATCAATCTAGTCACTTGAGTGCCCCAGCCATTCCACGAATCGATTCATCAGTACGATATTCATAAGTAACGTGTTATTCGGTGTTCTACGATCATGAACCAGCTGGGGCAAGGGCAGATTCATCAATCTAGTCGGCTTGAGTGCCCTAGCCGTTCCACGAATCAATTCATCAGTACGATATTCATAAGTAACGTGATATTCGGCGTTCTACGTTCATGAACCAGCTAAGGCAAGGGCAGATTCATCAATCTAGTCGGCTTGATAAGATCCATAACGTGTTATTCGGCACCTCATGAATTAATGTTGTTTATGATTAAATCAGATCCATAAATTTAGTCTGCTTTTTAGTTTGCCGTCTCACGTAATCATGACATTTTGTTCTAACTACTGATTCTCCTAATTATGTACTCATACAGCAAACAATACAAGAAATAACTTGAGAGCATATACAAGCAATAACTTAAGAGTATAGAAAATTTTCATTTATAAATTGGGCGCTAGCAGCGAACATTTTACATATGAAAAAAAAAAAGAAGAAGAAGAAGAAGATGAAAATCAACTAACAAAAAACATGCATTGAAATTAAAAATATATAACAAAAATAATTTAATCCCCAAAATCAATCCTCGGGATCAGATTCTAGCGGCTCAACGTCCACTTGCTCGTATGGAATCAACATGTTCAATGTCAGTCCAACGGCAGCAAGGGCTTTGAGCCAGCCATGTTTGAATCCCTGATTCTCGAACTTGGGGACCTCTTCTACATAGTTTTTTAGAGCGGCGCTCTGCCCAGCTTCGAATGCTTCGGAAGCCTCAGAGTCGGCTTTTTCCTTCGCTGCCTTTAGCTCTGCGAGTTCGGCCTCCAGCTTGGTAAGCGCCTCCTTGGCAAACTTGAGTGATTCCTCACTCGCATTCGCCCTCTCCTCGGTGTCCGATCGGAGCTGGTCAGCAGTCCGCGCCCTTTCCTTCTCAGCTTCGGGCCGCGCACTCTCCATTGTGGCTCTCATCGCCTCAAACTTGGTCCTACTCCTCTGACCGTCCACTTCCAACTGCAAACGGCCAATCCTTTCCATGGCATCATGCTGGCAGCGGCCTAATTCGACGATCCTTCCGACCGTCTGCAAAACAAGTTGGGATCATCAGAAACTAAGAAATACCTTATGCAAACAAAATCAAAACAAGGAGTTGGGATGAAGTCACTTACCAAAAGGGCCGACTAGGCAGCTAATGTTATGGCCACCAAGTCCAGCTCGGCTCGAAAGGTTGCCTTGTCAGCCGACAACGAAAGTGAAGCAGCCAAGCTCAACGCTACGGCTGGATCTTTCAAAACTGACGCTTCAGAGGAGATCGGCATGTTTTTTATTTTTAGTTCAATAACAAAAGGAGCGACCACACTCGACTCCTCCAAGCGTGGTCTTTTATTGGCGGGGCCCTCCTTGGAGACGGCTTCGCTCTCGGCTGTACGCTTTTCTCCCCGATCTTCCGAAATCGGCTGTTCCTCTGTAACTGACCACTCTACCACCTTTTCCACCTCGGCCTCATGAACTTGAGCTGTTTTCTCAATAATAATTTGTGCGGGAGATTCAGTCAGGGCAAGTCTAGAACAGGTGACCTCGACTTTCCGTCGAGCAGCCATGCGTTCGGCGTTTCTCTTCCGCGCCATCTGCGTGAGATTTTCCCCAGCCATACCCTCAGAATAAGCGCTGGGTAGGTCTCCCAAATTTGTAAAAATATCTCCAAAGGAAAATTCTGCCCGACCCGAAGTGGATGGTGAGTTAGACTAGTTAAGACTGGTTGCCTCAAATGCTAAGTTTAGAGCCTCGTCGACCTCTTCGGCCTCCGCAGCAAACTCTTTCGTGGGTTCGGCAATTACCTCGACAACCGGCCCTACGTCTTGTTCCGAATCGGAAGCTTCGAAACCAACTTGCCTAAGGGTCTTAAAGCTGGGGAAGATAAGGGCCGTAAGATGTCGTTCGCCAGATGGGATCGGGATGTCGTCCGCGGCCGAGAACGTAGTATAAGTAGGCTCGTACCGTAAGAGTATATGGGCGGCTCTCCCTTGCTTCTGTACATTTAGATGGCCAAAATACTTGAGCGCGATCTTAATTTTTGCAAGGACTTCATCGTCAGCCGAAGTTAGAATCTTCTTCAACTTATTGCCTGTAAAAACAAAGGATTAGACTTGAAGAAAAAGCCGAATAAAAGAAAGATCAATAAATTCAAGGAGTTATACGGCAACTTGGTTCACCCCTCTTTCTGGGAACAGGGTCTAGGCGATCTCCACCCTCGCCGAATTCCCAGTTACCTCGGACATTGACCATTACATCGTCAACTCGTTTGCCAGAACTGGCAAGCATGGTTACCAAGTGATGGTTAGTGTTCTTGGCCCTGAGAAAGTAGCGCCTGAGTCAACCAGAGGATTTGGCTAAAGCGTAGTAGTGCCGAATCGCTGGAATGCCAAGGTTGATCCTAAAGCGCTGGTTCAATTCTACGATTCCCATTATGATTCGAAAGAAGTTCACATTGGGTTGGGAAGGAATCAAACCCCAATGGCGAGAGGACGACCCTAAGAAATGGGTGTAGGGAAAAGTGAACCCTGCCCTCCACAATGGATATGAGAGGAAAGACGGATGGTATTTTGGTCCTCCCTCTCCATATCAAGGGTATTGTCCATACTAGAGATATATGGACATCATCAGGGATAGAAAAATGTCTCCGGAACCCAGAAATACGACCCTCGGAAAGAAGGTCTTTCAAATGCTTAGCCATTCTAGTAAGGACTCGGGTATTCTAAATAAAAAATGAACACGAAAAATAGGATTATAGAGAGAAGAGAAGAAAACTTACAAGGGCAAAGAAGACAAGGAGAGACGGGGAGAAGTTGCAGAAGACGCAAGATAGAGGAGGGATTCCGGTTGGCAATCCAAGAGGCTTTAATATTAAAAAAGTATGCATTCGAAAAGACTGCAGTTTCAAATCATAATAAATGCAAAAGATGCACGAGGGAACGTATAATGATGACTGAAGGGCGTGTGTTTTCTAATATTCACATTGGGATAGGTGAAGCCGCCTAATTTATATCTTTCTTGACTTTTCAAATTCGAAACCAAACACACCAATTAACTGCCGTCAACGGGGAGTTTGGGGGGCAATTGTGGGAGCTGAATAATTAGCAAAATCAGAAGCGTACGCTCTAGAAGATAGACATTACTCGGCTCTAACCTGCACGATTAGGAGGCCGAATACAATAAATAGGCCAAGTAACTATTGAACTATGGGGGCCGAATAAATAAGCAGATTGTGAGCGAAAAGTGGACCAGGCCCTGAGGCCCTGGAAACAAGTATAAATAAAGGAACAACAGTTAAAGAAATGTATGTGAAAACTATTACACTTAACTTAAAATACAAGTAATTCAGAGTGTAGAGACTGACTTGCCCGTCGGAGTGCTTATTTCGGCACCCCTGACCGGAGTGTTAATTCTTTTTCAAGTGACTAGCTAAGGATCATTGACATCCCCCAGGATCAAAAGAGTATTTCCAAACCCTTTCTCCACATTATGAATTCCTCCCGAAAAAAATTTTTCACTCTACTGCAAAGGGGCAAGGAACTCCTCGACAGTTTTAGCACAACTCCATTCTAATTTCCTTCCGACTAACAAATGTCATTCGAGAGCAATGGGGCAAATACACGTTGGACAAGAAACTTAAATAAATCGGCAATAAGCTTCAATCTGTTTTCAAAATCTACTCGACTTTCAAAATCTATTTGGTAATTCCTTAAATCAACGCCGCCATCACTGACAGGGGATGCACTATTCAAAATCCTTGCAATGTTGGCAATTGATCGCCACTTAAAATCAGCAAAAGCCTCCAAATACGGCGCAATCTTCGCACTCAGCATAGAGCGCCAATAGAAAGGCCTACATCCACGCCCAGGGGTTTGAATACCGTGGCCTACACTCACGCATGAGGATTCAAATACTGCAGTCTACACCCACGCCCGGGGATTCGAATACCGCAGTCTACACCCACGCTCGGGAGTTAGAATACTGCGGCCTACACCCTCGCTCGAGAGTAATAATACCGCGGCCTAAGGCCCTTGCCGTTATATATATAGTTATATGTATATTTGCACATATATTCAAGTATACATGCATTCATACAATCATTCATTCATTCATTCATTTTCATTCATTTATTCAAAGTGTTCTTTATCAAGAAACTTAACATTTATTTGAACAGTGCAACTCGACAATAAAAACTCTCATTCCTTCTATCGCAGACAATAAAAGTTTTGGGGCAATTGTGGGAGCCAAAAAAAAATATATACTACCTTATTGGGCCTAACCCAAACAGGGCCTACAATGGGTTCAACCCAAACAAATATCACACCATTCCCCATCTATATAAAGAGGGGGCATCCCAAGAGTAAGGTATGTCTGAACTCTCTACAGAACACACACACCCCTTTGTTTCTACTTATTCTTTCTTTGATTCAGTGACTAACTTCATCATCAAAGTGTCCCCGGCCGACAACCCCAGTTGGATGGCGCCGATTGTGTTCATCATTACAGATCTATAAGGGTAAAGCTCATCTCTTCGTTAGATCTTTTCAACAATCCATATGAAAGGATTTATTGGAGCTCACACGTATTAATGACATTGTCAATTACATAATTACAACAACTAGCTAGCTAAACTCTACATTGAGATATTTTACTGTCAATATGAATGGTGTCATGAAAAAACTTTCACGTAAAAAAATGTTATCCTATGTAGGCAATTCAAGAAGGGAGTGAATTGTGTTATTAAAAAATAATTTCACAATTCTAAATATAGTAATCAAAATATTTAAATTATAACAAATAAAATAACAGAGCAATAATAATCAATATAAAAGTAAAAGAGAGAGAAAGAGAGAGAGAGAGAGAGAGAGAGAGAGAGAGAGAAAATTAAACACAACGATTTATAGTGATTTGGCATGCTGAGCCTACGTCCACTCCCCAAGTATCCTCCTCGGAAATTTCTCCACTATTCTTCAAATCGTAATACACCATTAGCTTCACTTGTGCTAATGAACCTTTACAACTAGTGACCAATCTCAATCACTTTAACTAGTTTAGAATCTGGTGCCTAGTCACACCCAAGTGATTTTATCTCAAAAAATCACTCACAAAAACTCTCTTTTACAAGAATAATATGAATAAAAGATAGAAAATCCTTTTACAATTTTGCTCAAACTCTCAACAAATTTTCTGACAGAAAATATAACTCAATAAAGCACAATATAATATTTGAGAATATTTCAATATCATAGATTTTTTCTCTTCAAGTTCTTTTATTTTTTCCTCCAAACAAAATACTTCTATTTATATCAAAAAATATACAAGTTGGAGAGAGACACTTCTCTCAGATCGCGAAGCAACGGAGCTCAAGATGCTTCTCCTTTTGACTTATCATCACACAGCACAAATGGCTTCTTCATTCTCAAAAATTGCAGCTCAGATTCACATGCCCAAGAGAAGTTTAAAAAAATTGGCACAAACGTCGCTTTCGATAAATAGTGATAGCAAATTTTTTAAAACATTTCTCGTAAAATTAATGAGTGCACAGTGACTTCTCCATTAAATAATTTGTATGTATAGTAAAATCTCTTTAAATAATATTTATAACAGATATGAAAATATATACCACTTTTATAATTTTTGTAGCTATAGTAGAGATTTTTGATACATAAAAATTAGGGTTGAGCAAAAAATTCGTATAATCCGTAATCCGACCCGGTCCAATCCAATCCGATAAGTTTGGATTGATTTTTTGAATCTGTGGTTCTGTTCTGTATTGGAAATTTAAAAGTTCGTAGGCCACAGATCGATTCCGAATCGAACCCCACGATTCCGGATTGGAACCAATCGAACTGTATACAAATAGTCTATATTTATACTATAGACCCTCCCACATAATATCATTTCTTATTTCATATAAAAGTTAAACCCTTATTCTATGCCGCCGCTACTGCTATGCTTTTGCTCATGGAGTTTTGTTGCTTTTGTTTGTCTAAAACTAGTTTTCTTATTGCCTTTGTTTGATGTTATGTTTAGTTTTAATACCAAAGAGAACTCTGCTTTGTGTAATGTGTATCAAGTTTTATTGTTTTTGTTTGTTGCATTTGTTTGATGTTATATTTATGTTTTTATGAAATAAAATGTTCTATATTTTTTTTGTTATTTATTTATGTAAATCCGTGGTCCTAAACTAATCTAATCCGTGTTTAAACGGATTGGTTCGGATTGATTCCGTGACTTAAACGGATTGGATTGGTTCCAATTTTTCAAGAATTGTCAATAACGTATTGGTCCTGGTTTTATCCAAATTCAAACCATACTCATCCCTAATAAAAATAACCCACCACCTCATTGTGGCTATATCAAATTTGTTAAAAGAAAACAATTCACCAAAATCAAATTTGTCAAAAAGTGAATAGTGACCAATCAGATTTTCCAAAACATGAATAGTAAATTTTACTATTTAATCACAGTAATTTATTCGAAATTCAAATATGCACAATAAATACAATTTAAATAATATTTATAACAAATATATCATACTATATATATTTTAACAGATAATATTTTGTATCAAATAATGTAAAATATGTATACTAAAAAATTATAATTTATTTTATAATATTTTAAATATCATCAAAATTAAACTATAGGATTAACCGGAAGGCTATTTTAGGAGGAACAACATCTTTCCAAATGACATCAAATCAAGTTATTAGCATCCGTTTGATTCCGATAGCATGCTTAACTGGAAGAAAAAAAATAATTGATTCTCACTAATATATTAGGAACAAGGGTATTAATGACTTTATCAATTAAAAATACTAAAATAATTAGGAAATGAAAGAGAAAATTTCATGCAAATTTAAGCATCTCAAAAATTGTAGGGCTTGTCATCTTCTTCTTCTTTTTCTATCTTAAATATAATGTGTTTTATATATACATCTTTTTTCTTTTTTTTTTTAAATGATAAATCTTACACAACACGTGACTTTTGATGTGTGAATATACTTGAGAGGTAAAAGAAAATTTGAAAAATTCATCAAATGACAAATATCATTTTCTATTTAAATATTAAAAAATTATTAGGAGCGTGTCAAAATAAACTAAATTTAAAAAAAAAAAATAAAACTAAAAAATCTAAATAAAGTTATAGCGAAAAAACTAAGTTATAAAAATAAAAAATACTGCAAAAAATGAAAGTTGATGGTAAAATGTATCCCAAATTTAGCTTTCATCACAACCAAACTATAAGTTGATTAAAGTATTTCTACTTTAGGCACGAATTCAAACAAAATAGAAGAAAAATAATTATGATAATCTAGAACAAAATTTGATTTAAGTTTGCTAATGACGAGCTACTTGGGATGGCAATTTGCTCGGTACATATCTCCCGCCTTGGTCTATGTGAGTTTTCCTCACCTTGATAAGAGATGGGGAGAGAACCCATCCCTGTCCTGATTATATTAAATAAATAATTTTGAATGTATATATAATATTTTGTGTGACGCACCAAAATATTCATATGTATCTTATTTTTTAGCTCTCTATCTCCCATTTTTAATATTTTTAGCTCTTATTACTCATTAATATTAATTCTCTTATATGTTATATGGTGGATTTCTCATTAGTACCAATGTCTCATCCCTTTTAAAAGAAAACAAATTGCCCCGAAACTTCCTTGTCCTCCTCTGCAATTACACAATTGCATCAACTAACCAACTCCACATTGAGATATTTTATTATCAGTGGGAATGGCATTATGAAAAAGCTTCCACATGAAGAAGGATATTTTAGAAGGAACATCCACTTTCCTACATCAAACCAAGTTTTCGGTTCTGATGGCATACTAATTGAAAAAAGAAAGAGAACATGATTCTCACTTATATTAGGAACAAGGGTATTAATGACTTTATATATTAAAGAATATGTTTGGCATGGACTTTTTAAACTATTTTAGTCATAAAAAAGATAAAATAAACAAAAAGTCAATAAGACAAAATATCATGTCCAAACTATAATTATTTTATTTTTTCTCTCACAAAAGTTAAAAAAAAAAAAAAAACTCATTCTAAACGAGGTTTTTTAACTACAGGCTAAAATAGTCAAAAAATCAAAAAGCCAACTCACATCCTAAACGAAGGCTCAAATAATTAGGAAATGAAAGAGAAAATTGCATGTAACTTTAGGCAACTCAAAAATTGTTGCTCACCATTTTATTTTATTTTATTTTAAATATAGTATTTTATATATACATATCTTTTTTTAATATGATAGATCTTATAAAACACATGACTTTTGTTGTGTGGATATACTTGGAGGTAAAAGAAAATTTAGAAAATTCATCAAGTGACAAATATCATTTTCTATTTATATATTAAAAAAGTATTAGGAACATATCAAAATAAACTCAATCTTAAAAAAAAAAATACTGAAAAATGTAAATAAAGTTATAGCAAAAAAAAACTACGTTGTGCAAAATAGAAAATAATGGAAAAAATGGAAGTCGATGGTAAAATGTATCCCAAATTTACCTTTCATCACAACCAAGCTATAAGTTGATAAGAGGATTTCTATTTTCGGCATGAATTCAAACAAAATAGAAGAAAAATAATTACGATAATCTACAACAAAGTTTGATTTAGTTTTACTAATGATGAACTATGTGAGATGCCAATTTGCTCTGGCATGTATTCCCAATCTTGATTTGTGCAAGTTTTCCTTGCCCTGATAAGAAAACGAAGAGGGAACAATATTTGCTTCCCCCATCCCATTTTTCCCATTCCTGTCTCGATTATATTAAATAAATAATTTTAAATATATTATAATTTAATTTATTAAATATAATAAATGTAACATACCAAAAAATTTATATTTGTCTTATTTTTTAGCTCTCTATCTACAATGGTGGAAAACCAGTCGGTCAGGGGTGAGAAAATGGGGGTTATGGCCCACCCAGTTGCTCCTGATGTTTCCATGAATGAGAAAGGAGGTTCAGAGGAAGCAGGAAGTGAAAAAGTGCAATCCTTCAAGCAAGCCCTCCTCAGATCCAGATTTAACGAGAATAGGAATGAAAAGAACTTCGATTGTGATGTGGAGGAAGTATCATCTGATGATAATGAACCAGAGATGGCACAGGAACCAATAGGTAATGAAGAGGAGATGGAAGATGTTAATAGGGGTATACCCAGAGTTCGAATCCCCCAAGCGTTGCTGAAAAAAATTAGGGAACCTTGGAAGAAGTGCTTGATTGTAAGATTGCTGGGAAAGAAGATAGGTTACAAGCTGTTCATGGCGAAAATGACCCGTCTCTGGGGTCTTCAAGCTGATTTTGAAGCCCTAGATATTGGCCATGGTTTTTTTATTGTTAAATTTGATATGATAGAAGATTACACCAAAGTTTATACTGGGGGGCCATGGATTGTCATGGACCATTATGTTACAGTGAGGAAATGGCAACAAGATTTCAGATCGGATGCTGCAGAAGAGGATACAACAGCTCTCTGGGTGCGATTTCCAAATCTGCCTATAGAATATTACAATGAAAAAGTCCTCTTTCATATTGCAAAGGTCCTGGGCATCCCGTTAAAGATTGACATCAACACTGCCATGGCATCCAGAGGGAAATATGCACGCGTGTGCATTGAAATGGATTTGAGAAAGCCGCTTGTGTCTCAATTTGCTATTGGTAAGAATATCTATTTAGTGGAATATGAACATCTTCACTCTGTTTGTTTTTCTTGTGGCAGGGTAGGACATGTGAAGGAGGTCTGTCCTGATAAAATGGTGCTGGAAGGGACCAAACAGCAGCAACAGCTCCCTGAAGGGGAAAACCAGATGGAAGAAACAGCAGGGGCTAGTGGGCTGGGCTCCAGCAGGGCAAAGGATGTGGGTGAGACAAGCCAAGTTCGATATGGGCCATGGATGCAAGTCACACATCAAAAGAAAACTAACAAAGGCCCAAGGATACAGAAAGGCCTCACCCACCAACAAGGGAATAGTTTCAGCAGCCTCCAAGAGGAAGCAGAGCAGGGGGCCCAACAAACCCAACCAGGAAAAGATAAAGACCCACTGCCGCTAGTCTCTCAGGAGTTGGGTTTCAAGTATAAGGTAAAAAATAAAGGCCTTGATGCAAAAAGAGAAAGAGGAGGGAAACAGCTGGAATCAGCTCAGGGGAAGCACAGAGAGGAGAGCAGAAGAGCAAAAGAGAAAGGGGTCAAAGAGGCTAGCACACATAGCATGGAGGCTGAGCAGAGTCACATAGCTAACACACCTATGCTTACCTCTCCTCCCTGTCCCGTAGCCACTAATCTGTCACATGGCCACCCTACTAACCCCCCACATATACATCATACTAATCCTTCACCCAACACCCATGCTATCTCTTCCATAACCCCCTTCAGTAGGGAAAGAAAGTCTAGACCCAAATTCAGAGAGCCACCAGATAAAAATGGAGGAAGACGAGGGTGAGAACTATCCAATGGAGCAACACAGGGTGACCCAACACAGAGTTCTGCTGATGATAACCCCCGAGAGAGAAGTGTTTCACCTCATCACCTCAAAATGGTGGATGGAGGAAGTAAGCATGAGGATACAACCATGGAGACAGATAGAGGCACGCCAAGAGAGACACTATGTCTCAGTAACTCCCTCATTGTCAATGGAAGTTAATCATAGCAGAACAAGGGGTTTTCTGGACATTCCAGCCCAGACCCCTCTTCCCCAAATTACCCAGTCAAGTATGGATCTATTGATTTGGAATTGCAGAGGTGCAGGCAATAAGCGTTTTAAGAGGAATATGAGAGAACTAGTTTGGATTCACAAGCCGGATTTACTAGTCCTTATGTAAACCAAAGTGGAGTTTAGTGCTATGGGCATGTTCTTCAATAGAATGGGGTATACCACTTCAGCACATGTGGACCCTGTTGGCAGGAGTGGTGGCATCTGGATGGTTTGGAACCCTTCTACGGTGAATGTTCGAGTAACTGAAGCAAGTTCTCAACTAATAACTGCTAGAGTCTCTAGGTAGAGCTATAGTGACTGGATTTTATCAGCTATCTATGCAAGCCCTTGCACGACTAAGAGGGCTGAACTGTGGCAAACTCTGGAAGATACTGCTCAATCCATGTCTGAGCCTTGGCTTGTAGCTGGGGATTTTAATGATTTTGCTAATCAGTCAGAGAAGAGAAGCTTGTTGGGAAGTCAAAACCAAAGCCAGAGCCAGGATCAAAGAAGAACTCAAAAATTCTTGGATAGAATGAACAATTGTAACTTGATGGATTTGGAATGTATTGGGCCCAGGTTAACTTGGTCAAATAACAGGAAGGGGTGGGCAAATACCATGGTCAGATTAGATAGAGCTATGTGCAATACTGAATGGAGGGCTACCTTTCCGGAAGGGCTGGTCCAAAATCTTCCACGTACCTACTCTGACCACTCACCGCTGATGATCTTCACCCAAGGTAAGGCTCCCCCTTCTCCTAGAGGTAACTCCTTTAAATTTTTGGCTTCTTGGATCTCTCATATGGACTTTCAGTCTCTAGTGGAGAGTAACTGGACTAATTCACCTCCTCATCTTATGGATAAATTGGAGAAATTAGCTTGTAAGGCTAGTGAGTGGAATAAAGATAAGTTTGGTAATATTTTCAGAAATAAGAGGTGGTTGCTTGGTAGGATTGAGGGTATTCAGAAGTCCCAAAACCTTAATTATTCTCATAACCTCCATATCTTGGAAATGAATTTAATTGATCAGTACAATAAAACTCTTTATCAAGAGGAGCTCTTGTGGTTTCAAAAATCTAGATCCAATTGGATTACCCAGGGAGATAGAAACACCAAGTTTTTCCACATTTCCACTCTAACTAAAAGGAGGAAATGCAAAATTGAGACTCTCAAGGATGAGAGTGGCACTTGGGTTGATAACATGGATACTTTGAAATCCATGATTTGTGATTATTTTGTGGAACACTTTCAGAGGACTCCCACTATCCATTTGGATCATTGGGATAACCTCACTCCTGTTGTGATTGGGCAGGAGGAGAATGTTGAGCTGTCTAGGGAGATCACTGGGAATGAAATCTGGAGGGCTGTGAGAAACATTAAGGCTTTTAAAGCCCCTGGCCGGGATGGTTTCCAAGCTATCTTCTACCATACTTATTGGAAGATTGTTGGCCCCACTGTGTGTGAGTTTGTCAAACACTGCTTTGCTACCTGCTCTATACCCCATCAGATAAATAGAACACTCATTGCTCTTATTCCCAAAATTGAGAATCCTGAGACCATCAAACAGTTCTGCCCTATAAGCCTCTGTAATGTGTCCTATAAAATCATTTCTAAAATCCTTGTTGGGCGAATTAGACCTCTTTTGAATAAAATAGTTAGCCCCAACCAGTGTAGCTTTGTTCCTGGTAGATCCACTAGTGACAATATCATTATTACCCAAGAGACCATCCATACTTTAAGCCATAAAAAAGGGAAACTAGGGGGAATGATTTTAAAGATTGATTTGGAAAAAGCGTATGATAACATATCTTGGGACTTCCTTGAACAGACTTTGAGGGAGTTAAAGTTCCAAAATAGCTTCATTCAGCTTGTGATGTGTTGTGTCACATCTGTTACTATCTTGCTTTTGTGGAATGGTGAACCCTGCTGATTTTAAACCTTCAAATTTGAGACAGGTGACCTGCCTCCTATCTATTTGTGTTGTATATGGAAAGGCTCTCTAATATGATTAGATCCAAGGCTGAGAATAAGTTGTGGAAAGGGGTTCATGTTGCTAAGGGGGGCCCATGCCTGACACACTTATTCTTTGCTGATGACTTGATGCTTTTCGCTAAAGCTGATATGAAGAACTGTGTTACAATTATGAATGTTTTGAATGAGTTTTGCCAGGTCTCTGGTCTGAAAGTTAATGCACATAAATCCAAATTGTATGTTTCCCCTAACATCATTAGAAGGAATGCTAGAGAAATGAGTTTTAAATGTGGCATTCCTCTAACTGATGACTTGGGGAAATATCTTGGAGTTCCCCTTATTCACGGTAGAGTGAATAGAGGGCACTTCAACACAATTTTGGACAAATTGCAAAAAAGGCTCGCTGGTTGGAAAGCTAGTGTGCTTTCGTTAGCAGGTAGAACAACACTCATACAATCTGTGTGCTCTACCTTGCCTGCATACACTATGCAGACCATGGATGTGCCCATGACAGTGTGTAATGACATTGACAGAATCAATAGGAAATTTCTGTGGGGTGATACCATAGAAAAAATGAAATTGCACTTGGTGAATTAGGACCAGGTCTGCCAACTGAAACAACTAGGTGGTCTTGGGATAAGGAAAACCAAAAATCAGAACCTAGCTCTGCTTTCTAAGCTGAGCTGGAAACTGATTTGTGAAGAAGGTGCCTTGTGGAAAGATATCCTTAAGAATAAGTATCTTAAGACCACAAGCTTGAATAAGTGGCCTAAAAGTAGGCCTGCCTCTCATGTGTGGAGGGGCATCTTGAAAACCAGACACATCTTGAGGAGTTGTGTAAAATGGGAGATTGGCAATGGCAAGAATGTGGACTTGTGGAGTGATTGGTGGTGTGGAGACAAGCCTCTTGTTGAATCTGTTCCCCAAACTCTACAGAATCAATCTGCTGGTACTGAGGTTGTCTCAGTCCATACTCTTGCTAATGAACATGGTGATTGGGATGTGATGAAAGTTAATGAACTTCCACTTTGTGTTTCATCAACTATACTGAATTTACCTCCTCTTAATGATAATGTTGATTCACCCATTTGGAAAGGTCCAGGTGATGGTAGGTTCTCTACCTCTAGTGCTTACAGGTTCATTTCTGGTAACTTCGGCCTGGAGGAGGACTGGAGCTAGCTGTGGAAATTGCGGTTACCTCAGAAACTTAAAAGTTTTTTGTGGTTAGTTATGCATGGAAAAATATTAACTAATCAGTTGAGAGAGCAAAGGGGTTTGTCTTCAGACCCTAGCTGTCCCAGCTGCAATGAGGTGGAGGACATTAATCACCTATTTCGAACCTGCTTCAAAGCGAAAGCTGTCTGGCTAGCTATGTTTGGCAGGCCTTGGTATAATACCATGATGCAAGAACCTTGGCTGGTTTGGTTAAGGTCCAATTCCAAAAAGAAAAAACATTGTAATGATCAAACCAACTGGTATACCATTTTTATTGTCTGTCTTTGGCAAATCTGGAAAAACAGAAATAAAAAAATATTCCAACAAACTGTGACTCTTAGCCAAGACAGTGTGAAAATTATTATGAGCTATGCAAATGAGATCAATCAAGCTTTTAACATGGCCATTGTTAATGCTAGACCAGCTTTTAATCTGATTAAGTGGGTTCTCCCCCCTGCAGGTAGGATTAAACTGAATACAGATGGATGCAGAAAGATAGGTGGTGAGGGTGGCTTTGGAGGGCTATTTCGAGATGAAGCGGGAACATGGCTGTGTGGCTACTATGGCAGAATACCCTATGGGACAAGTCTAGAAAATGAACTCTGGGCCATTTATAAAGGCCTAACAGTTCTGCTACAAAGAGGATGGAACAACATTATCATCGAAACGGATGCTATGCAAGCTGTGAAGCTGCTGGAGGAAGATACCGAAGCAACCTCGCCGCACAAAGGCCTCTTAGAAGATGCCAAGATTATCATGAGAGGCTGCGCCTGTACTGTGCAGCATGTATTCAAAGAGGGCAATCTGTGTGCTGATGCACTCGCAAAACTTGGAGCTGAACAACCAGAAGATATCCTAGTCGTGAATGAGCCTCCGGCTGAGATCCGGAGCCTGCTCGTTGCAGATATCATTGGTAGAGCTAGGGAAAGGGCCTAGGCCTTGTGCTGTGTTTTATTTCCGATGTACCTAAAAAAAAATATATTTAGCTCTTATTACTCATCAATATTTATTCTCTTATATGTTATATCATCTATTTTCCGTTAGTACCATTCCCTTTTAAAGATAACAAATTTACCATGAAACTTTTGTTAAATAAAATATCGTAAGAATCTGTTTAGTGTTGCTAGAGCAATGTCCAACGGACCTAGCAACATAAAATATGAAGATGGTCAATATGACTGGGGCAAGGCCTGGATCAAGCTGAGTTCACATGGACCTAGCCAACCAAACGGACATGGGACAAACTAGTTTGATAGGCTTGCTAAGCCAGAGCCAAGCAATGGATAGTGTCGGCTTTGAACTTTTCGGGGCCCAAAGCGAACACTAAATATGGAGCCTTTCATACATATTAAAAAAGAATGATACTCACAAAAATTTTACTAAATTTTGCTTAAATATATAATAAAGTTTACAAAAAATTTAAAAATTTACAAAATGTTCATCAATTTAAAATAAAATAAAATTAGATGAATAGTTCTATAAAATCAATAAATAAATAAAATAGAGAGGAAAAGAAATATGTTCACTGTTTGTGATGGATGAAAGTTGAGAGAAGATCAATAATATTGAGTTTTAGGCCTCCAATTTCTCCTTCTTTGAACTTCAATTAACCTTTGGATGATTATGTGTGGTTTGCTTTTGCTTTGCTCTAGGCCTTATGTATATTTTTTTCACCCCCAATTTTGATTGCCAGTCGAGGAGGCACGAATGGCAACACAGGTACTATAGATAATAGATTGGTTGGGCCTCAAATTTCTTTACACTCAGTTTTAAAAGATTTTAGAATATAGGTCTCAAGTTTTTGGACCTTTTTAATTTAATTTGGGCTATGTATTAAACAGAATTTTGTAGTGGGTCCTTTTTTTATGAATTACCAGCCGGTCCGACTCTATTAATTTATGGGGGACTTACCGGCCAGTCCCATGGAAGTAAGTTAATACCCGCCAAGTCCTGTCCTATTTCTGTTTCCAATTTTACCCTTCAATATAATACCACATGCGTGAAGCAAATAACCTGCTCACGAGCTCTCCCTTGTGAGCTCTCCCCTGTATGTTCTCCCTTTTGTTCCTTATATATTGTTCCTTTTGTTCTCTCATACTCACATACATACACACTCACTCACTAATTCACAAAAACACATCCACGCACTTATTAACTCACGAAAACAAATTTACAATAATTTAGCAGTGATAAATTTCATACTCACATACATACACACTCACTGACTAATTCACAAAAACAAATTTACAAAAATTCAACAGTGATAAATTTATCACTGGTTTAAAAAAATTATCACTAATTTATCACTTGTCATGACCCGAACCCGTCCCTAAAAGTTTGGGTCATAACCGGCTAGTAATCCGTAGATTACCGAAAGTTTCGAACGATCATACAAAATATTTGTGCTAATGGGGCCATAAACGAAAGCATATAATAATGAGAAGTCTATTGAGTTGTGCCAATCATGAGCAAAATCATAGAGTTAACCATGTAACATAATAATACAAATACATGGCCATAAAAAATATAAGAGCTATAGGAAAATTGTACATAGTGTTTACAACCCAAGACCATGGAAGCAAAAACAAAATATGGTCAAGGTATGGTGTGAGTCAAGACAAAACTCTATCTCGGAGGCATGACTCGATTGGGTCACAAAAAGGCTCTTGGAACTGACTCTAGGGGTGTGCTCCATGCTGCTAATCACCTATATGTGCATACATAAAATTGGGTGAGTGAAACTCAATGAGTAATAATACAGTAAAGCAGTGTAAGTAGATGATCAAAAGGTTCTCACAAAATCAATAATCATATAAATCAAGCGCCCTTAGGCCCAAGCATATAACAAGCGGCCTCATGCCCAAACATATAACAATTGGCCTCGGGCCCAATCATATATCAAGCGGCCTTGAGTCGAATCATATAACAAGCAGCCTCGGCCCCAATTACATAACAAGCGGCCTCGGGCCCAAACATATAACAAGCGGCCTCGGACCCAATCATATAGCAAGCGACCTTAGGCCTAATCATATAGCACATGTCATATAATATTAATGAAGTTTCTCATTTCAATCAAATTGCAATGTCGGCACCAATCACCATTCATGGTTCGAGGTACACAATAAAGAATATATATGTATGATATTATTACTCACAGTGCTTGGTCAGATGATACTCCTTAACAACTTAGCCTGTAGAAACATAACCAAGCATAATATTTCAAAACACATTGCCTTCAATTCACTCAATTGATTTATTCGTTACATATACGTTCAATCATTCCCCATTCTTTAATTTCTCTCAAGTGTTTACATAATTCCTACAACAATTCCATATGTTTTTCATTGAAAATATCAAGTTTACATATTTAAGGTTTAAGGAAAAAGTAAGAAGTGAAAAGAAACTAAGTTAGGGTAGGGAATGGCATGAAATGATTAAAAGAAAATAAACATCCTACACTAATTTGAGCATATCTATTTGTGTAATTAGAATTTGGATATGAGACTACCACCATTAGAATGTAGACTTTTAGGGCTTGAATTTAGGCTCAAGAATCACTTAAAATGGAGTATGGATGAGAGATATACTTATTTGAAGTTACCAGGTATAAGTTGAAACAAGGCTGGCCGCACGTGCTCTCACTTTGACTGCTTATGCGGTGATTGGGCCGCTCGAGCTTTGGTTTAAGTATAATGCAATTTCTTGTTTTTGTTTATATTCCACTCATGCGAAGCCCGTGAGCGCTCGTGCGGCCTGGAAAAAATCAAATAGCCCGAAAATTCATTAAAGATTAAGTTTTGAAACCCAATTTCAAGCCAAAATCTCATGTAATCTTCCTTTAAAACATGAAATACTAACCTTGCATCAACAACAAATTCATGGACTCATCTCTTTCCCATATTCATACATTACATAAACAAGTTCAAAATATATAATCCATGAATAATCTTCCAACAAATCTTGTTTTCATAAATCATCTAGGGTTTGTTTCATGGGTCAATCATAAGAGTGAACTTAAATCAAACAATGATGGAGAGATTAGGGTTCAATTTCATGCCTTTAGCTTAAGCCACCATACAACTCAAAAGCCTAACTCAAATTCCTAATTTCTTTTTTATTTCAAGGCAAAGATGAGTTAGAAACAAAGATTGTAAGTAGTTTAATATACCTTAACTCAATTCTAAGGTTTACCCTTTGATTTTCTTCAAATCCCTATCTTTCTCTTCTTCATCTCTCTCTAACTCACTCTCTACAGCTCTCAAGCAACAATGAAGAACAATAAGCTAAACACACATATATGACCCAACTCACAAAACATGATTTAATCATTACGAATTGTAATTTTTAAAAATTTCACCGTAAGCTCTATAAATCATGCTAATCATAGATATGAAGTTGGTTTTTGTTTATCGTGCCTTTGAAGCCTTCAATTTTAGTTCAAAGTTTCAATTGCAACAGATATTCCTACTTTCAATAGGTATTTTTTTTCCAAATTCACATATTTTCCATACTTAAACTTGTAATTCATATTTAACACATAATCACATGCATAATTAAGCATCGTACGAGTTGGGTTATCACATCACTAGTTTAAACAAATTTATCACTGGTTTAAACAGATTTATCACTTGGATTTTCTCCAATATACAGAGAGAGAGAGAGAGAGAAAGAGAAGAACCGGCAACAAAGAGCCTAGATCCTAGATCTAGAGGTAGAGGCAACAATGACTATGGAGGTGGAGGCAACAATGGTTGGCAACAACGGTGAAGGCGGAGGCGAAGACGTCAGTGGCGGTGAAGGCGAAGACGTCGGTAAAGGTGGAAGCAATGGTGAAAGTGGAAGAAAATGCCGATAGTGAAGGCGGCGGTGGTCGATAGGTTCTCTTTCATATATGTAAGCTTTCTTTCTTCCTCCACTGAAAGAGAGAGATACGTCCAATTTGTTAAAACATTTTATTGATTCGCTGCATTTAAACAAATTTAGAGATATATATATATATATATGAAGCATTGGAGTCAGGTGGTGTTCTTGGTTCTGTTATTGATCCAAGTAGAAGCACAATATGGGTTCATCAAAACCAGTGGATTTTTTTATTTTTATTTATTTTTTTTCATTTTTCATCTTCAGATTTGAGTATAAAAACATAAGGGCAAAAACAGAATAAACAAAATGTTCAGGACCTATAGGTAAAAGAGTCTCCATTAAGGACCTGTTGGGTAATAACCCTTGAAAATAGGACTGGCTCGTAAAAATCCCTTAATTTATTACTCATTAGGTCCTGGAGGCTTTTAATGTGCACTACTAAGTCCTTAAATGCCTTTAATACCCTTATTAAATATATTTTCTTCTTAACTCTCTAATATTTTGTAGAGAAATTTTTTTTTTCTCTCTCTCTCTCTCTCTCATCTCTCTACACTACCACCACACACTGCTACCGTCACTACACCTATCGCCATCATACATCGTCGGCTGCTGTTGCTCACCTCAACCAACATCCTCTTTTATTACCATTAATTATGCTCATTTCAACCACTGTCTTCCTTCATTAATGCCAACATCAATCACCTCAACCACCACCTTCGTTATCCTCCTTCGCCGTGCGTCGTCATTCATCTTACACTATTGTCATCCTCCTCGTTGCTTGCCTTTGACATCACTGCCGCTACCATAATCCTCTATCACCGATCTATTGTCTTTGATGATGAAGTTTATCCATGGCTTTAGATCTTGGTATTTTCAATTCTGATCTATTATCTTCGGCGCCAATCTAGTACTATACATGGTCGCCGGTGAGATCGAGACTTTTTTTCTTTTTATAGATCTCGTTCCTCATCTCTTCTCTTTGTCTTTCTTTAGTTTTCAAAGTAGATCTACTGCAAATTTATTTATCAATAATAAATTTATTAGTCTATCTTGTTCTATATGTGTGTAAGATGAGGTGTCTTCTGAGAAAGTGAGTGAGTATGAGTAAGTGAATTGGTCATATTTGGCATATATAATTTTTTTACAAATCACACAATGATAAATTTATCACTGAAATGTTTAGTGGAAATTATCACTAAATATATCAGTGATATATTTATTAGTCAATCTTGTTCTGTATGTGTGTATCAGAAGAGGTGCCTTGTGGGTAAGTGAGTGTGAGCGTGAGCGTGAATCATATTTGAAATATGTAATTTTTTTACAAATCACTTGGTGTCTTTGATTATTTTGTTGATCTTTTAATGATCTACGACAGTAAAGATTGATTGTGAACTGTTTTTTTTGTAAATTTTTTATTTTTTCACCTCATCTCTTTCCAATATCTTCATATCTCTATCTTTCTCTCTCTTTCTCCGTGTGTGTGTGTGTGTGTTGTTGCTACCAGATGTGAGTAGGTAGTGGTGGAGATGAATATTGTTTTGTTAGAAAAATGGTCTGAAAAATGTAGTCGAGAGTCAGCAAAGATTGGAGATGGTTGTCGGTAGTTAGAGATGGTGGCCAGAGATGGTCATTGTAAATTATCACCAAAGGCCAGAGATCGGAGGTTATCGTCGGTGACTGGAGGTAATTGCTCTCAATGATAGGTGAAAACAGTAATGTTGTGGTTAAGTGTTGAATGAGACAAGGTGAGGGTATTTTTGGGATATTGATAGTTGAAAAAAGAAACAGGACTTGTAGATAAATAAATTCAGTCAATAGGACGGGCCTCTAAGTGTCCCTTTATATTTTAGATTGGGCCTTTTATTCATTTAGGCCCTTGAACTTA
Organism: Camellia lanceoleosa; assembly: GCA_025200525.1. Lineage (NCBI taxonomy): Eukaryota > Viridiplantae > Streptophyta > Magnoliopsida > Ericales > Theaceae > Camellia > Camellia lanceoleosa. Next base: position 97,143,168 of record CM045762.1, read on the forward strand.
TAATATTGAATTGAGCATTTCTTTAATAGACTAGTATAAGATTATAAATATTTTTGAGGTTCTCTTTTCAGCCTTTTTTGAGGGACCCAAAGCGGCTACTTTGTGGGCCTGCTCCCAAAATCAAGCCTGGCAATGGGCTTGAGTCGAGCACTGTAGACCAAGGCTTAGTTCCACATCAAGAGTATAAGAGTCGGGTCAACTACCAATTGGGCTGAGACAAGCGTAGGCTAAGCAATTAGCTCGATCTACCACGACCACCTTATTAGTTAGACCTACCTAAGGTGCAATATGGCCATGTTAGAGGGGAATAGTTAAAGGTGCATTCCTTGAGAGAACAACCAACCCCCCATTACATTTATGATTTGAAATTTCTAATTTCATTATAAATGATTATTTTTTATTAAAAAATTATTAAATTAATTAATAATTTTTAATGATATTAAAATTTTATTTTAATTAATAATTCAAGTTTATTGTATAGGAGAGCAGCTAATAAATTCATTTTTTAGTTAATTCTATTAAATAAATTTTTTTGACAATAAGGTATTTGTAATTTTCTAAACCACAGGCGACAATCTGTATTTTAAGCAAATCTCAAGGAGTGTATTTGTAATTTATCTTTTTTTTTAAAAAAAAATTATATGTAGTAAGACTGTTTGGTATAGTTTCTATTTATAGTTTATTAGATAGAAATAATTTAAATAAATAAAATTTAAAAACCCATTTGTGAAAGTTGGATAAAAAGTGTTTTTAACTTCTACTTTTAGATTATCAATTTCTAATTTACAATAATTTTCACCAAACAACACCTTAGTTACTTTGCATAATTATAATTTTCCAAATACCATACATTATTAAAATTTAAAATTAACAAATTATGATTATTACATCAATTTGAAATTTTAAATATTTATTATCGATTTTAGTAAAATATATTTATGTGATTTTTTGCGATCATTAATCATGGAAAAAATATTTATATTTTATTTGGGTGAGGGTCTAGATCTGTATGAGTATCTGAATTACTTGTGGAGTCAACATGATTCACAAAATACCAGCAAGGAAATTCATATATGAGCCAACCAAGTATCGAAGGAGTACTGTTGTTAGCATTTCATCAATCATTTTGTATTTTGAATTTTTTTAGTTTTTTTTTTAATTTTTTTATTACAATAATAACCTCAAATGAAATTAATAAAAAGGATATCAAAAATTTTGAAATACCTATCTCACAATTAAGCCCACACACCCATTACATCATGAGTTAGGATTTATGAGACCATCCACTTCCATCAACACCCATCCATTTTCTCCAAATCTCACCCTCAAAACCAACCCACTCTTAAAACTTTAAAAACCCTTTAGCGGCAATATTCTAGCGGCAACGATGACAACTATTTGCTTACATACACTTCTCCGACAATAACAATGAGTGAAAGTTTTTTCAAAAATCACAACTCCATGAGACAAGAGGAGTACAACAATAAAAGTTCAGAAAATGTTTATAACTTTGACGGTATTCTTAGCTCAGAGGAGATTGCCCTTGTAAGGGTAAGTTTCTTGAAAAAAATAGCAAAAATAATAAAAATTGTTCATCATTTTTTCGAGACTGAACTCTCGAACATATGACCAAAATTCGAGAACACAAGTTTGAACATTATTTATTTGTTCAGGAACATGTAACTGAATATTTCTTATTTGTTCAGAAACAAATAACCGAAGTAACAGCAGAAGCAGGCAAACAAAGGAGGTCGGACCACCGACCTGTTGACCGAGGGGTGAAATCTTGCCTAGTCTTACTCACACAGGGAGCATATAAGTATAGTGAGACCATGGATGAATTACAGAAAATCAACTAGAGAAGCATGAAGTGGATTGTATTGTGTATGTGAAAAGATGTAATAGAAAAAAAAATTAAATAGATTGACAAACCTCGTAATAAATTAGAGAAAAAATTTCTTAATTACCACAAATTTTTTCCACTAGGTTTGGGAAGTTTCACCATCGTGGGTTTTGCTACGGTTTTGAGATAGAGGCTTTTTGGGGTGTGGGGAGTTTGGATGTGTGCATTTGAATGGGTTGAATGTTTTTACAAAGATAATTTTGGTATTATTTGGGGAGAGAAAAGAAATTTTAAGAGTTTTAGAATTTATAAGTCGGGACTAAAGAAATGAGAGGTCCAAAATAATTGATGGGGTGCTAATAGCAATACTCGTATAGAAGTTGTGTTTTCATTTATTTTTTTTATAAAACATTTTAAAAAGGATTGAGCTTGATATATCAATTTAAAAGAACTTGAGGGGCCGTGAGGCTCACTATAGGTCTTATCTTAATGATTCAAATAATATATTTTTTAGGATTTTTTTGTGTATATTATTCATAAGAAAATTTAGCTTTATTCAACAATTGTAATATTTTTTATTTTATCGTGTTTGTCTCTATAAGAGTGGGTCCAAGAATGTCGCCGAAAAATTCAAATGTCACCAAAAAATTCAAAGGCTCGTTGAAAACTTTGAAGATTTGTCAGAAAATTCGAATATTGCCAAAAAATTTGAATTCTCTAAAAATGGATGGTGAGACTTAGATTCTTCAACAATTGCAATTAAGAACACAATAGGAAAAAGATGATGGAGATAAAAGATTGGGTGAATAAGAAGGCAAAGAGATAAGAGAGACAATAGCGACATAAGTCTCTTATAGATCTCCCACTTTCACTCTCAAGGAAGGAAACAAGTATGAAGATTAACTCTCTCCAAGTGTACTCTCAATTGTCAACTGTAAAACTATGGATGAGTGCTATTTATAGGAAACTCACAATCAAAGATTGAGCCCATGTGCAAGTCATATGAAAGCACATCGGGAATATTTTCTCTAACTAATTTGTCCGAGGAAGTCATCTCTTGGAGGATGAAGAAAATCTTGAAGACGAAACAAACTTTTCGATGAACCCCTTGTTTTTAGCCACACCTAACTAATGATCCTCAATCATTGCAAAGGGTCAGGGGTAGTCCTAGAGGATGCCTTGTAGCAGAAGTGTCAAGGGTATTTTAAGAGAACACCCTACCACAAATATTATCAAGTCTCATGGACCCCCTAGGTCATGCCACCTTAAACCGGGTATAGACTAGTTTAATCAAAGAGTGAATTTATCTTCATTCACTATCTTCGAGATCAAGTCCTTTGTTCAAACTTTGCTACACTCATGGTTTTGGACGTCGATCCTGAAAAGCTCCAAACTCGCAAGTGTTTTGGAACTCATTAGCAGAGTGACTTCTAGATTGCGTTTGAATCCGTTTAAAGCCAAATGCTTTAGATCTCTAGGTTTTGCTAAGAATCTTTTCGAGTCCGAGCTTAAGAGATCTCTAGGTTCGTGGTTTCGAACTCTTTCGAGATTAAAGCGCTTACTTCGAATGATGGATCTCCTCTAAGGGTTTTATCAGTTTAATTCCCTCGAATGCCCCTATGATGATGACCTCCTCGAGTGGGCTTGTTTGGGCTTTTTTAGAATCATAAGCTCGTTGGGCCTTTCTAACCCATTTGGTTGACATTCTTTCAGGCCCATTTCAATAGGATCTACTTAGGTCCATTTGGTGATGATTCCTCTAGGCCCATTGGTTTTGGATTTTTTAGTTGGGCTCTGATTAGGCCTATTTACTTCTGTGGGCTCGAGTTAACCCTTCTTATAGTCTCCAAAAAAATGAATGGTTTATTTTCAAAAATTATAATTATCAGAGACAAATACAATAAAAATAAAAAAAAATGTTAAGATTATTAGATCAAATTGGTTTCTGTCATGAATAATATGCACAGAGGACTCTACAAAATAAATGATTTGGATTATCGAAACAGAATCCATGGAGAACCCCATGAGCCTATCAAGTTTTCTCAAGTTAAGAGACACGTATTATGTATTTTTTAAAAACAAGATTATATTAATTTGTGATTTAGAAATAAAATTATACATTTTTGTGAGGTGTGTATTATAATTTTCTTAATACATATCTTTAAACTTAAAAATGGGGGAAGTTTTTTTCTAGTTGAGAAAATCAACTGAAGGGTACTGTTGGGTCTTCGTGAGCCCATCATGAAACTTGTATCGATTATCCGAACTGTTCAATGTGTAGGGCTCATCGAATACTTTATCTTTGTAAAAAGTCACGTTGATCGGATATCGATAACCATTTGATCATACAACAATGTGATCTGATCAAGTGGTTATCAATATCCGATCAACAAGATTTTTTGATAGAGATAAAGTACTCGATGAGTCTTACGCATTAAACGGTTCAAATCATTAATGCGAGTTTCATGACGAGTTTATACAGGTCCAACAATACTCTCCAATCTGATATGGACCGGAGACAAACCATCTCCTTAAAAAATAGTTTACAAAACTGCATGAAATTAGCTATGGTGCTTCAGACATATAAGAAAGATTCGCCACCTTCCATATCATCACATTACCAATGCTTGCATTTTATTTTTTATTTTGACTGAAAATTGGGTTTTTCTCGTAGCCGTACATGTTCTCATTGCAGGCCAACTATTCTCGTAGCTATGCTGGTTTAATAATTTTTTAAAATAATTAAATCAAAAAAATTGTTTTAAGATAACATGACATTTTAACGTTGATGAGTGTTTACTTGGGGGAGACTTTTAAACATGATTTATAAAAGCCAGAACATGAAACCGTTAAACTGTGCCAAACTGCTTTGTGTTGTGTCCAAAAGTCATGTCCTGGAAACTCGTTAGTTGGTGTGCTCTCTCTCTCTCTCTCTCTCTCTCTCTCTCTCTCTCTCTCTCTCTCTCACACTTCGGTATATCCTTCCGGAATCTCGTCTTATCCTCCATCCCCCACCTCCTCCTCCTTCTTCTTCTTCTCCTTCTTCTTCAATTCATTTCCAAAAACATCACTCTCTCTCTCTCCAAGTTCAACCATGGCGCCAGCACGAGCTCTGACTCTGAGGGAAGATTTGCATGACAATACAAACACGAGGCGATGTCGAGTTAGCAGTGCTTGGCGCCGAAGCTAACTCTGTTAACGCAGACTTGCAGTCGAGACCTCGACCGAGCAAGTGCAGCCCCTAGCCGAGGCTATCGGACTCGACGGTCCGAGACAATGACCGAGCTATCGGATGACCGGCCGGGCCGAGGTCATGGAAGGCCAAGCATGCTCCGACCGGCCAACCGAAATGAATGGTTCCTTACAACCGATGATTTAGAAGAAATGGTTGGGGGCCGGCATGCCTCACAACCGGTTGGTCCTGATGGATCGGTTGAGGAATAGCTCGGCCGAGGTGGTCTGTCTTTCACATGATCACCAAGGGACAGCTCGGCAGTATGTAGCTCGGTTGGTGATCTTCCGCAAGCAATAGGCCGGTCGTGGTATCTCGGTCAAGGGTGCCACCTGGGCCAATGGTGTGAAGGAGAGGACATCTGCTCCACAAACGCCTCAATACCGTTAGACAATTCAGTGTGTACTGGTGAAAGGACAAAACCTTTACACGCGTAAGGTGGTGAGAGGCGCGCACTGCCACCTGTCCAAGGAAGGACAGCAGAGGTAGTGCGCGCACGACCTTGAGGCTGCATGGCCAATCTAGAAATAGGGGAGGAGACGGACATTGGAGGTATGCAAACTCACTCTCACAAACACTCTCTCCTCATTGTCTTCTTCCCGAAATCTGACTTGATCGTCGGAGGGTCTTTCCGGCACACCACCGCCGGGCAGCTCACCATTTTTGTGTTGTAGAGATAGACGCCGTTACCAGAAGCTTGGCGTTCAAGGCGTACGGAGAGCAAAGAATATTTTGCCCCCGTACAATTGGCGCTGTCTGTGGGAAGTCTTTGATACTCAACCCTTGTTCTGTAAGCTTCTTCGACCATTTCCATGGCCAACAACGACGAAGTTCCGCTGTCCGTCGTCGATGGTGTCACTCCAGAGTATGTGCGAAGGAGAGAAGGCCCCCTTAATGTTCCAACCATGGCGGGCCTAGAAACCTCTTCGCGAGAAGCGCGCGACAAGCGTGGGAGGAGTTCAGATCGTTCACAGAGTCCAGAGGGCCGCCGGCGCCGGGGGGAGTCCCGTGAGGAGCGCCTGGAGCACAAACTCAAGGATCAGGAAGCCCTCATTCGTAGGATGGCGACGGAGATGGAGCTTCTGAAGCGCCAAGTGAGGGGGAAGGGTGTTGCTGGGGAGGGCAACCTCAGTGAGCGCACCCCCTCCCCTCGTTCTAGCAGTCGCCACCAGAGAAGGACTCATTCAATCTCCATCACCAGGAACTATGGGGTTGGAGATTCTGACCAGTGAGAGGGCAGATCCATTACTCGCGACAGCACCTATCGCCCCTCACACCCATCGTCAACGTCGCGATACTCTGCCTCCTCCCGTTCCAGGGATCTCAAGGACGTGCTGGAGGAGAGAACACGCTGTCGGGAGGCTCAGAGGGTGCCGGCGCTCCAGAGATTGAGTGCCCCAGTTCGTTGCAGTGAAGAAGTGGTGATGCCGGCACCCAGAAACATAGCCCCAGCACTGGTGGACAAAGAGCTGGCGAGGCTTACAGCCACGCCATTGTCCCTAGAGATTGAGAGCACTCCACTCCCTGCCGGATTCCACTAGCCAAAATTCACTTTGTACGACGGCAAGACGGATCCGTACATGCATGTGAGTCATTACTGGCAAGTGATGGCTGGCCACCGGCGGAACGATGCCTTGATGTGCCTCATATTCCGAGCAAGCTTGGGAGAGCTAGGGTTGAAGTGGTTCGAAAGGCTCCCGGAGGGAAGTATCGAGGGGTGGCAGCAACTAGCGGAAGCCTTCGTCACCAGATTCGAGACTAACACTCGAACGCCGAAGGAGGTAGACCATCTCCTGGGCGTCAAGATGGAGTCTGGGAGTTCACTGAAGGCATACAATGCGAAGTATTGGGAAACTTACAACGAAATTCTCGACTGTCCTACCAATCTGGCAATCACTCAATACAAGAGGGGTCTCCCAATCAGACATAGGCTGCGAGACTCACTCATGATGCATCAGCCCACTACCATGGAATCTCTGATGCAGCGGATCAATGAACACATTCGTGTGGAAGATGACGCTGCCTCTGCAATCGAGAAGGGTAATCCGGTCGCGGTGGACAGACGGATAGCGGGGAAAGTTCACTCGGTTGGGCAGGAGGAGAACCGCCCTGGTGACCGACCAAAAGATCAGCGTCGAGGGACCGGCCAAAATGACAGAAACAGAGGTCGCAGAAATGACCGGGCTGATGCACCTCGCGACGTAGCAGAGGATGCCAAGAGAAAACTGAAGGCGTGGACAGGGATTACCACGGTCTTCAAAATTCCCATCTACCGCATTTTGAGCGAGATCCGAGGGGAGCCTTTTGTCCGTTGGCCGGCCAAGCTGGGGGGTGCGCAGCGGGGGTTCAATCCAAAGTATCGCTGCACCTTCCATGAAGAACGGGGGCATCGGACGGAGGATTGCTTGCCGCTCAAACAGCATTTGGAGGAGTTGGTGGCGGCAGGGCATCTTGACCAATATATTGATGGGGGAGTCAAGGCCGCGCCGACTGGGCAAACCGAGCCAAACGGAATGGCCGCCCTAGAGGCGCCCCCACAGGGTGTGATCAACGTCATCCACGGCATCATTGAACCAACGAGGGTGTGCGAGCTGAGAGGGATGATCAAGAAGGCCGAGCACATGAGGGAAGTACTCTCAGTCCAGCCCGTGGTAAAGAGAGGAAAAACCGAGGAGACAGACGTCCTTTCGTTCTCTACCAAAGACCTGGAAAGGGTGCAGATGCCGCACAATGACGCTTTGGTGGTGACCCTTCGCGTCAAAGATTTCGATATCAAGAGAATATTGATCGACCAGGGGAGTTCAGTCGAAATAATGTATTATGACGCGTTCAAACAAATGAAGTTAGAAGACAAGGATTTGGCTCCTGCAACATCTCCTTTGGTCGGCTTCAACTCGCAACCAGAATGGCCGATCGGAAAGATCATCTTGCCGGTCAGGGCGGGATCGGTTGTGAAGCAGGTGGAATTCTGGGTGCTCAAAGTGCCGTCGACTTACAATTTGATTCTGGGCCGAGGTTGGCTGCACGCCATGCAAGCGGTCGCTTCGACCTTCCATCAAGTCATGCGCTTTCCGGCGCCCAACGGGCAAATAGAGGAAGTCTGGGGAGACCAGGTGATGGCCAAACAGTGCTTCGTTGCGGTAAATGGCAGCCGGGCGGCCAAAGGGTTTGTTCAGATGATCGAGGGGCCCGAGGGAAAGGAAGTCCTTGAAGACGTGGGCAGAAAGGCCGAGGAAAAGTCAGTCGAAGATTTGGTGGAAGTGCGCATCGACGAGAAAGATCCGACTAAGTTCTTCCTCCTGGGATCGTCTTTGTCCAGCGCCGAACGGTCGGATTATGTCAATTTCTTGGTTGCCAACTTGGAGGCTTTCGCATGGACGCCTTACGATATGCCTGGCGTCGACCCAAGCTTCATCTGCCACCAGTTGAATGTCTTCCCCAATGCGCGGCCAGTCATACAGAGGACGCGCCGTTCAGCCTTGCACCATGCTGAAGTGGTGGCAGAAGAAGTGAAGAATCTGTTGGAAGCCGGGGCCATAGAAGAGGTGCAATACCCTCGGTGGATATCTAACACGGTGGTGGTTCCTAAGAAGAACGGCAAGTGGCGAGTCTGCGTAGATTACAAGACTGTCAACCGCGCATGCCCAAAGGATAGCTTTCCTCTCCCTCGAATTGACCAGCTGGTGGACTTAACCGCTGGCCATCGGAGGTTTAGCTTCTTAGACGCATATCGCGGTTATCACCAAATAGCCATGTACAAGCCGGACAGAGAGATTACGTCCTTCACCACCCCCAGAGGCTTATACTGCTACAAGGTCATGCCGTCGATCAAGAACGCCGGCAACCTTTTCAATGGATGGTGACAAAGATGTTCGCTCCTCTTTTGGGCCGAACTATGGAAGCCTATATTGACGATATGGTGGTGAAGAGTAAGGAGAAGTCCCAGCACCTCTCCGATCTAGCAGAAATGTTTGCCATACTCAAGCGCCACAAGCTTCGCTTGAATGCCTCTAAGTGCGCCTTTGGGGTTGGCACTGGGAAATTCCTAGGTTTTCTGGTCACAAACCGGGGAATTAAGGCCGACCCATCGCAAATCAAGGCAATACAAGAGTTGGAGCGCCCTAACTCCACGAAGGACGTGCAACATCTTGCCGGGATGGCCATAACAGATGACAAATTTATCACCGGTCTTCGATCGTTCGGAGCCCTTCTTCAAAACTTTGAAGTCCAAGTTCTTTTGGGATGAAGAGTGCGACCGTGCTCTGGCAGACTTGAAAGCGTATCTCTCTTCAGCACCTATTTTGGTTACACCTCAGCCTGGCGAGGAGTTATATCTCTACTTGGCAGTCTCTCAACATGCGGTGAGCGCTGTCCTAGTCCGCGCTGAGGGCATTCAGCACTTGCCCATTTTCTATGTGAGCAAGACTCTGCTCCCGGCCGAAACGAGGTATCTTCCCTTGGAAAAATTGGCGTTGGCTCTCATGATGGCGTCAAGAAAGCTGGCACACTACTTTCATGCCCATACAATAGTGGTGTTAACCGAGTTCCCGCTCAAGGTGCTCTTCGAAAAAGCGGACTTTACTGGGAGAATTCTGAAATGGGCCGTGGAATTGGGTCAATACGACATTAAGTTCCGACCGCGCACCGCAATCAAAGCCCAAGCCCTTGCAGATTTTGTGGCGGAATTTGCCCCAGGAACACATCCAGTCTGTCCGGTTGATTTGATTGATGCGGATTTAGCACAACCCAGGGTTCTGGCAACAGAGATATGTGATGGCTCGCGAGCGGGCGAAGGGCAAAGCTTGACTGAAATAGCAAAGGCCGATGACTCGTCGAAAGAAGAACCCAGCAAAGACGTGCAAGGAGACCTGATTGAGCCTACCTGAGACTTGGAATTGAGGAGCTCCCAGAATCCGTCTGATTGCTGGAATCTGTTCATTGGCGAGATGTGGAAGTTGTTCGTCGATGGGGCGTCCAATAGGCATGGGGCTGGGCTGGGAATTGTGCTGACTTTGCCAGACGGGCTGGTTATTGAGCAAGCAGTTACGCTCGGCTTCCCAGCATCCAATAATGAGGCGGAGTATGAAGCCCTCCTTGCCGGTCTAAGAAACGCGCTGAGAATGAAGGTCACAGCCCTTATGGTGTTCAGTGACTCCAAGCTGGTGGTCAATCAAGTCTCAGGGAAGTATGAGGCCAAAGATGAAAGAATAGCCAAGTATCAGGCGCTGGTGCAAGCGGAAGTCAAGAAATTCGATGCCATCAGAGTTGAACAGATCAACCGCGAAGGAAACACCACGGCCAATGAATTGGCCGGTCTCGCTTCCACTCAGACAACCTTTCCCAATCCCTTGATGATTGAATATTTACCCCGGCCAAGCATTGAGGAACTAGAAGCAACCGAGGTACTCTGCACCGACTTGGGACCTTCCTAGATGGACCCTATCGTCGCCTTTTTGAAAAATCGAATTCTACCAGAAGAAAAGAAGGCGGCCCACAAGATCCGGGCAAAGTCAGAGCAGTTCTGGCTCTCACCTTCCGGAGCCTTGTACAAGAAATCTTTCACGGGGCGTATTTGAAGTGTGTCCACCCCTCTAAAGTGGAAGCTTTCCTCTATGAGATCCATGAAGGCATCTGCGGCAGCCATACCGGGGGTAGATCTTTAGCCTACCGAGCAATCTCGTAGGGTTATTGGTGGCCATGCATGCAGGCGGACGCGCAAAAATACGTTCGCCAATATGAAAAATGTCAGAAATTTGCTCACCAGATCCACCAACCAGCAAGGGAGTTGCTCTCCCTCACAAGTTATCACGACCCAAACCCGGCCTTATGGGTTTAGCATCAGAATCGCCAAGAATCCGAGATTATTACCGGCTCAATAACAAGAATACAATTAAACAGAGTACAAGGCCTGGCAGAAGCCAATACAGTAAATAACTAGTGTCCATTGAGCTGTGAAAATCTGTATGCCAAAAATATTTTTCATGCATTCATACGATTGAGCGAGACGATCTATATACGGTCTATACAATCATATAAACATTCAAGACGGACCTAATCCTCGATAACAAGACAATAACGAGAGATGCCTATACTGATAATACAAAATAGTAGGGAGACAGGTGGGGGAAACAAAAACACCCCAAGCCATAGCATGGCAACTCGGAACCTCGCAGTGAGGCACATAGGCTGGCTTGACAAAACTGGGGACCAACCCACGCTCCTAGCTCCGGTCTGGCTGCTGAGAACCTACATATATATATAAACAGTGAGCTAAAGCCCAGTGAATAACATAATGCATAAAGAGGTTATGAATGAATGTCCTTACAGTAATGAAATCAGTTCATTTGACAGTATTTCAGTCTTTCAGTATTTCAGTCAATCAATCATATGTAGTACATCCATTAGCCTATAAACAGTAGGTCCAAAAGAACCGGGCCTTAACAGACCCAACAGTAGTGATGGCCATCGATCAGTAACAGTATGGTTCCACAAGAGAACCGACAGAGCTCAGAATAAAGAAATGAAGTGCTAAGGATGCCACAAAGACAGATTGAATCTGAGACATACATTCATTCAAGAACAATATCGGTTCAATAAATTCGATTCAGATTCAAAAGATAATCATTTTGAACATATCTTTACACAATTGTTACTCACAGAGATTGGGCTAATAGCAGCTAGAGCGCGTCCCCGAGAGCCAACCCTAAACAGTCAACAGATTGAACACACTCTAAGTTTAACAGTTGGGAAGTATAATAATTAACTCCCTATTATGCCTCGGTGTGTTCTACATCTATCCTCATTAAGATGTCTTAAACTAGGCCTAAGAATGCCTAGGATGGAATGAGGATGCAAAGATGCGCATAGGAAACAATTTCAGAATTTTCAGTGAAACAGGGTCTCCACTCGAGCGCAGGTTTCCCCGCTCGAGCGGACAAGCAAAACAAAGGTCCCCGCTCGAGCGTCAACTCCCCCGCTCGAGCGTGACACGCAATCCTCCGCTCGAGTGCACAATCCTCCGCTCGAGCGGGTGATCAGTAAGATGATCTTGATGCTCGATTTTTCTCCTTTCCGCCGCTTCGTTCGCTGCGGCGAAGAAACAAGTCGAAGAAAATGCTGGGAGCATGATTTCCCCGCTCGAGCGGCACTTCCCCCGCTCGAGCGGACACCAAACTCTGGAAATCCCAGGTTTGAACTCCAAGTTCAAAATCAAGTTTAAATGCAACATTTTCGATCCTTTTGGGCTAATTTTCTGGAAAACACTTTAAAACTCAATGTATAACATGTTTCAAAGATCAATTTGAGAAATCAAAGCCCAAAGGTAGTTCCATTAAACACCATTTTGAGGAAAACTCTAAGAACAAGATGAACAATTTACATGCATGTAATCAACTGAGTTCAAGGCTTCAAATACTTGTTCAAATGAGTCATTTCTTCTTAAAACATGGTGAAATCATGGACTTTAGCTAGAACTTGGACATGCATGTGAAGATTTCTTTGAAATCAACTCAAAATTTAACAATGTAAACATGCATGAACTTAATCATCTTCAAGGCTTTAAATACAAGCTCAAATGAGCCATACCTTACAAAAGCATGAGGGATTTATGGACTTGAATATAAACGCGAGCATGCATGTAACAATTAGCCATGAAAACATCTTTAAATTCCTCAATACAACCATGCATGCAAGAGATGAGCTTCAATTCAACATTATAAGCCATATCTTGGCTCTAATCTTTAATAATCCTCTAAACCATGCAAGAATCAATTGAATTCACAAACAAGAGGGTAGTCACACTACCTTAGGTCTCCAATCACAAGACTAGAAGCTCAATTTAGCAATCTACACTTCAATTCTTCAAGTATACAAGCAAATCTACAAGTGAACTCAAGTCTCTCACTTTCTCTCTCTCTAGTTCGGTGGTGTGCTGAAAATGAGCTGATGAAATGTTTGCAAATGAGTATAACATGGCTCAAATATGTCTTGCCTACATGGCCCACTAATATGGCATCATTGTAAATAAGCCTAACTCTTTAATTAGCTTATTTTAATCCAATTTAATCACACCAAAACACTTTTCAGATAATTTCACCATAAAATTGCATTAATTATGATGAACACAGAACATTAATCAATTTTGTCTTCGGCGCCGATAAGGCCTTCAATTTGCAGTTTAATGCATAAGACGAGAACAGATAATTTGGCAGTCAAACAGATAGATTGTGCATTTAAACGATTCATCAATCGATTGATTTGGATCTCGTCGATCGATTCGGTACTTTAATCAATTCAATTATCAATCATGTTCAGTCTCCGTTTAACAGTAATCGGTAATTAATCGGTAGTATATCGGTAATCAGTATGAGGGTTGTTACACAAGTCCTTGGCTGTTTGCACTCTGGGATTGGATATTGTTGGACCACTCCCAGTTGCACCGGGCAATCGCAAGTTTTTCATCGCTGCCACTGATTATTTCACCAAGTGGGTGGAGGCCGAGCCACTGGCAACCATTAAGGAGAAGGACATTAAGAAATTTGTTTGGCAAAATGTGATCACTCGCTTCGGTATACCCAGGGCGCTCATCTCAGATAATGGCACTCAATTCTATGGGAAACTCTTTCGCAGATTTTGCGAAGAGTTGAAGATTGAGTTCTACAATTCAACCCCGGCTTATCCTCAGTTGAATGGTCAAGTAGAGGCCTCAAACAAGACCATCCTGGACGGGTTGAAGAAGCGGCTTGAGAAGGCAAAGGGAAAGTGGGTTGAAGAGCTTCCTAATGTGCTATGGGCATACCGCACTACACCAAGACGGTCGACCGGGGAAACACCGTTCGCTTTGGCCTATGGTATGGAGGCCGTCATCCCACTAGAAATTGGCATGCCAACCATCCGCTCAGAAAGTTTCCAGCCAGACCTGAACAATGAAGCCGTGGCATTAGAGTTGGACCTTGCTGAAGAAAGACGGGAGCGCGCATTGATCCACATAGCGGCCTATCAGCAGGAACTCTCTAAAAAATACAACAAGGCAGTGCACCCTAGGCTATTCAAGATTGGGGATTGGGTCCTAAGGAAGGTGCTTGGCAACACAGTGATCCCCGGCGAAGGCAAGTTCGGTACGAATTGGGAAGGACCATACAAGGTGGTTGGTCTTGCTGGCAAGGGGGCATACCATCTGGAAGACTTAGATGGCAAGGCTGTCCCCAAACCGTGGAATGCAGCAAACCTTAAGGTCTTTTACTTTTGAAATGTAATTTGTCTATGTTGCCTAGCTTTTTTAGACCTCTAGCCCTTTGGCATGTGATGTAAGAGATGGCAATGTTTTTGTAATGAAAATTAGTCTTTTTTTGTTTGGTATTACATTTGTCCAATGATATCACAAGACACAAAAGGCAATTATGGATGCCAGGGCAAGAACCGACCTGAAGGTGACCGGACTATTTTCCTCGGAATTGGAGCAGACCGCACAAACAGTTGCGTATGGAACAATGCGCATTAGGGCTGAGCTAGTTTTGCTCGCCCAGTGGGAATGTTGGCGGCATGACCAACCTAACTAAAACATTGGTGTTTTGCCCAATGTAGGAGCCGAGCTGATTTTGCTCGGCCCATCCAGCATATTGGTGGATTGTCCAATATGGGAAACGAGCTGATTTTGCTCGGTGGAATTGACAATGTTGGTGAATTGTCCAACAATTATACGACCGAGCTGAATTTGCTTGGCCGAAAGGAAATATTGGCGTATTAAACAACTTCAAAAAGGTGGGCTAGTTTTTGCTCGGCCGGCTAAGTGTTGCCAACCGAACAAGGCCGAGTGGATTTTGCTCGGCCAAGTACAATATATCATTTTATTTGGAAATGCAAGGAACTGCAAGGTTACTTGAAGGCCGACTGTTTGTGCGGTTCAGCCGACCTGCCAGTTTGAAGCAAGAAATTCACACACACGCAAGCCGAACAGAAATAACAGATGTACGAGCAAAAAGTGCAGATTCATTGATAGAAAGAAATTCAGTACAAGTGGGAGGGCATAGCCCGGTTACATTGCAAAACAAAGAAGAGAAAAGAAGGAAATAAAAAACAAAGAAAAGCAAGGAAATGAAAAGTGAAATCTTCAGTCAAGGTTCTGCTCGGCTCCCTCCACCGTCAACTCGGCGCTCGGGGCTGTTTGCTCGGGCAGGATGTCCTCGGCCTCATTGTCAGTGCCCTCCACTGTGAGAACCTCCCGATCAATCACTTCATCTTTAGCATTTGGAGATGCTTCGGGTGGAGGTTGCTCGGTCTGTTCCGCAGCGGCAGCTTCTTCCTCAGCCTCCTTCCTCGCCTCGGCAATGAGACGGTTTTGCTCGGCCCTGGAGTATGCGAGCATGTATACCGGGATATAAGCAGCCGGCGGGTTGACGAACATAGCGGAGTCCTGACCTAGACCAACTTTCTCAACGGCAGCTTTCCAGCCGCACTGGAAAAAGATGTCTTTGGTCGCTGACTCGACGCCAGAGGTCTTCGCCTGCTAATATCCTCGGTCTTCTGCGTCCTCGACCGCCTTCTCCAAAGCTTCTTTGTTGCCATCACGAAGCTTCCTCAGCTCGGCGAGGTACCGAGCTTTGGTCTTCTTCACAGCCTCCTGCTTGTCAGCATCAGCTCGGTCGACCTTCTGCTGCAGCTTATCTCGTTCCGCCGCGATAGCCTCATTCGCTGCCTTTAGCTTGGCCAGCTCGGCCTTCTGCTCTTTGTTCTCGGCGATCGCATCGCGCAAGCTTTGGCGCACCTTTTTCATCCGGTCTTGCGCCAGATAATTCTTTTGTGCGGCCTGCATGCAAGAGAAAGGTTGTAAGTGTTTGTGAAACCGAGCAAAAACCGAGCAAATAGTTGAAGAAAAAACTGAAAGCTTACCAGCACGATGGATTTGGTCGCCGACCGTAGGACCTTTAGGTCGGACAGCTCATCGTGTTTCTTCATATCTGCTGGAAGGATTAACCCCTTGGTCATATTGAAACCAAGGGAGTAATCCTTGTCACAGAACAGAATCCACAAACTCGGCCATCGGCGCCTGTGCCTTGCCCTTGGATTTGCTGGCACAAGGTTGCTCGGCCTGGTTGCCCGGCTCGGTGGAGGCGACCTCGACTGAGTCTTCATCCACAAGATTTTGCCCGGCCAGATCCTTCCTAGGCCTTTTCTTTGACCGGCCAGCCTGTTGCTCGCTGGCAAGTGCAAGAACGGCTTCGGTTTGACCGGCTGGGGCTGAGGAAGTTCCCCCGGTTGCTTCGGGAGGCTAGGACTCGCCTTCCTCCCCGGTTATCATGGACTTGATGGCTCTGATCTTTGCCATCTCCTGCTCGGCGGTTAAGGGAACGAGTCTGACCGGTGGGAGAGTTGGATCTGGTTCAGGGGAGGGCTCACGCAGAAAGTCTGTTTAAAAAGGCTGTTTTAACATCCATTTGATGAATTTTTAGATCATGAATTGTAGCCACTGCAATTAATAATCTAATGGATGTGACTCTAATAACCGGAGAAAATGTATCAAAAAAGTCAAGATTTGCTTGTTGTTTAAAACCTTTTGCAACAAGTCTTGCTTTATATTTATCAATAGTTCCATCCGGTTTAAATTTTTTTCTCAAAACTCATTTACAACCAATAGTTTTACAACCTCGTGGTAAATCTATTAATACCCAAGTTTTATTGGATAATAATGATTCAATCTCATCATTTATAGCCTCGTTCCAAAAAACAAAGTCAGGAGATGCCAAAGCTTCTTGTAAAGTTAATGGAGTTTCCTCCACATTAAAAACATGATAATCAGAGCCAAAATCTTTTTCTAATCTGGCTCTTTTACTCCTTGGTTCAAAAACTACAGTATCTTGGTTTTGTAAAAGAGTAGTAGAGGAACCGGTTTCAGATAAAATATTCTCTTGATAATTTTGACCCCGACCATTTTTAGATTTAAAAGGAAATTTTTCTTCATGAAAAATTGCATCACCCGATTCAAAAATTATTTTGTTTTCCATATCAAAAAATCTATAGACTGCGCTATTTGTTGCATATCCAAGAAAAACACAAGTGGCAGCTTTCACACCTAATTTAGGTCTTTTAGGATCCACAAGTCTAACAAAAGCTAGACAATCCCAAACTCTCAAATATCTCAAATTTGGCTTATGCCCTTTCCACAACTCAAAAGGTGTAACTTTTGTTTTTTTATGTGGCACTCTATTCATAACATAACATGCAGTTAAAATTGCTTCTCCCCACAAATTTGAAGGAGCACCTGCTTCAATTAGCATAGCATTTGTTAAATTAGTTAAAGTTCTATTTTTCCTTTCTGCTACACCATGAGATGCCGGTGAATATGGTGGAGTAGTTTCATGGATTATTCCCAAAGGCTGAGCAAACGAATTGAATCCAAAAGATTTATATTCCCGGCCTCTATCATTTCTATATCTTTTAATCTTTTTACCGAATTGATTTTCGACTTCAAGAAGAAATTCTTTAAATTTTTCAAAAGCATCATTTTCATTTTTTCAGAAGTATACATAAGTGTATTTTGAAAAATCATCAATAAAAGTGATAAAATATCTATTTCCATCACGTGTTAAAATTCGTTCAAATTCACATAAATCAGTGTGAATTAATTCTAACAATTCAGTATTTCTCACCACACTTTTATAAGGCCTTTTAGTTATTTTTGTATTTGCAAACTTCACATTTCTCAAACTTATTTGTTAGTCTGGGAATTAATCCTAAACTACTCATAACTCCCACATATCGGCTATTAATATGACACAGACGAGCATGCCAAAAACTCATAGAAGACAGCATGTAAACAGAAACATGTGCTTTCTTATTCTCAACATTTAATTTAAACATTCCATCACAGGCATATCATTTTCCCACAAATATGCCTTTTTTAGTGATTGCATATTAGTCAGATTCAATAGTCTGCTTGAAACCAGCTTTGTTGAGCAAATAACTCGACATCAAATTTTTTTCCCATGGACGTTGCATACAACACATCTTTTAAAACAAGTACACGTCCAGAGGTAAAATTCGGCTCAACATCCCCACATCCGAGCACCTTGGTTAAACTGGAGTCACCAAGCATAACAGTCCTCTTCTCATTAAAATGAGTGAAATCTTTGAACCAATCTTTATCATATTAGACATACCTATTGGCACCAGAGTCTGCCCACCACCCTTCCACAGATTGAACCATAAAAATATCTGTGATCATAAGCACAAATGGTTCCTTGGTAACATTAGCCTGTGGTCGAGACTATTGTTTCTGAAATTTGCAAGTTCGAACAATATGTCCACTTTTGCCACACACAAAACATGTCACATTTGTTAGATCTTGTGAAGAGGGTTCTTGGTTCCATTTCTTTTGCCTCGAGTAATTTTTATTTTGTAGCCTTCCAGTATTTTTCCAAATTTTCTTAACTGGCTTCAAGAGACTATTTTTATGAAATCAATCTTTAGGTAAAGTATTTCCAGAAGTTAAATTTACATTTCCAGTGGAATGCTCTTGTGTCATAAGCGCATCTTGTCCTCGTGCTTCCTCCTCCACCCGAATCCGTGTGATTAGAGTCTCCAAGGATGTCTCCTTTTGCTTGTGACGCATTGACTTCTGAAACTCCCTCCAAGATGATGGAAGTTTGTCAACAATACCCACTACAACAAGATTGTCTCCAATTTTGATGCCTTTGGATCTAACTTCAGCCACTAGCATCTGAAAATCTTAAACTTGCTCCACCACTGATTTTTCATCTATCATTTGATACCGGGAAAAATGGTTGCGACATATTTTTTAGCTTTGCCTTTTCAGTGTCATATTTTCTTGGCAGTGGTGTAAGTAGCATCATAATAATCATAAAATTAATCCGAAAGACAATTCAAAAGATAATACCGACATTTATACTCATCTGCGTTGTATTTCTCGATTTTTTCAAGATGAGCAGCATACTCCTCGTCGGTCATCTCTTTAGTGGGGACTTTGTTCGGATTTTTCTCGGTTAGGATATAGGCCACCTTGAGGAGACTGAGGTAGAAAAACACCTTGCATTTCCATCTCTTGAAATGGGCTCCCTTGAACCGAAAGGGCTTGTTGAGATCGTCGATATTCTCGTTGGGCTTCTCCAGTGTTGGCTCCATGAATTTTTGCTATTTGAATCTCCTTAAAATTGTTGGTGATAATTACAAATAAAACACCAGAAAATACAAATAATAAAATTTACAATAACTATTATAAGGGCTGAGGCGGGGGAAATTCGCTTTCTTTAAGGAGATTCAAGCCCTCTACGGTTAGGCAAAGCCTCACACCTAAACAAAAAAAACTTTGACTTGTCCCCCGAGATACAACAAATGACTAAGTCGTATGGTTAACCAATACTGCACAATTGGTTGAACCCAAAGCTTTATCCCATACACCCTTTTTTGTTTGCCTGATAATCTCACACAAAGCATAACAAAGCAACAAAAACTTCTTCTCTCCTCCAAGATAAGTAGTTAGATCAATTTATAGGAGATGAAAGCTTGGTGGACAAGTTTCTTGGAGGAGGATTCTTGGAAGTTGCTTGGAGGCTCCTTGGAAGTAGCTTGGAGGATAAGACTTGACTCTTGGAAGACTTAGAAGAAGGCTTGACTAGGCAAAGACTTGGAAGACTTGGTGGATAAGAATAGGAAAGGAAATTAGTGGGCAATTTCCTTGGAAGACTTGAGAAGAAGAAGACTTGAAGGATTCTTGGTCACCAAGAAAAGGGTTAACTTGGAGGAAAAGAAAACAAATCAAACCAATAACACATTATAATATTGAAATATCTGCTAACATTTATTATCAAAATATATATAACATTTCTATATAAAAGATTTGGCTCCAAATATAATTCAATTAGGCATTGAGCCAACTCTAATGGTTGGAACTATGTATTTCAGTTGTTCTTATATGCAAATATATTTACAATAAAAATAAACGAAATAACAAAATGAATAATTCAATGGAAGTAATAGATCCTTCAAATTCAATTAGACTTGTGTTGTCTACAACTCATCAACATGAAACAGAGCACATACAACATGAAACACATTGTGAAACAGAGCCATTCTTTAACAATATTTTCCCAGTTTTCTCAACAACCAAACAAAGAAAAGGCAATAAAACAGAGCATATACAACTCATCAATCACTGAAACACAAAGAGAGAGAGAGAGAGAGAGAGAGAGAGAGAGGGTGGAGCTCACCTTAGTGAAATCGAAATCACCAGTGCATATAGTGGTAGCGATGGAGCTTCGAAATCGAAATCGCTCTGAAATCACTGAGACCGATTTGAATATCTGAAATCGCTCTGAAATCGCTTTGAAATTGTTCTGAAATCTCTGAATCTCTGTAAATGTTAAGGGTTTAGAGAGGGTTGAGAAAGAGAGAGAGAGAGAGAGAGAGAGAGAGAGAGAGATGTGCGCGTATAACGTCCCAGAGTCAAAAGAAGGGCTACAAAAAAGAGGGAGAGAGGAGGCGCGTGAGGCTAACGGATTTGGAGGCAGTTTTAAATGCCTCCTATTATAAGTTAAATATTAATAAAAGTGACCTTTAAAAAAATGTTGTTAAAAAAACGCCACCATATCCCTTTTTTCCTATAGTGTATCCACCAACATTGACCATGCCTATTCTTCTCCTCCAACAACAGTCAGTAACAAAAGCTCAATTTCCTTTCCATCACCTTAGCGACACCACTACAGCCTCAAACCCATACACACCACAAAAAATCTAACTAGAATTTTGATTGAAGATAGAAAAACAATATAGAATTTTGAGTCTTTGATTTCTAGAGAGAGAAAGTGAAGTTTTCAAACATTTTCTCTCTTGATTAATTTTCTTGTTGGGTCTATGTTTTCTAGAGAGAGAAAGTGATTTTGATCAACTTCCCTTAATTGATCAATTATTAGTAAGCCACAATTCGTTGTTTGGCAAGTTGGTATTAAGAATATCGTTCCATCAAGTGGTGATGAGGCTTTCAACCAATTTATTCAGGTCATACCAGGAGAAACACCATACGACAGATACTGTATCATCTCTTAATCGTCTATTATTGATTTAGTTAGTGAGATATGCCAATGTACACAAATATATGCAAGTTTTAGAGTTAGTTAGAGATTTAGTTGCTGAGCTTAGAGTTTTATATAAGCCAAATGTAACTCATTCATTTTATGACTGTAGATACCTATTTTGACTAAACATAAATACTTAAGAGTTTGGATGCTTCATGATAATGAAAAGTATTGAACTTTGACTTTAGAAATATTTTGGATTACTGTGAGCTGCTGTATCCCCCTTTTACACCCAAGACTACATTTTTTTCCAAAATTACCATTTTATTCCTGAAAAGTCCGTTTCTGTCAGATAGAGGGAGGAGGTTCAATTAAGTTTGAGTTGACAGATTTTACAAAAGTATTAGCCAAATTTTCAATAAAAAAATGTCAATTGGAAATTCATTGGGCTTTCTTAGACAATATTTTAGTCCAGAAATAAAATGGCAGATCCTAAATCCCGTGGCCCCATGAATTTTCCAACGCACGGTTCACTTTGCAAGTCCTCCTGCACCATCGATGTACGTGACGGCCGCAAAACTTTTTTTGTGATGTCACACATTAGTGGTGCAACTGGACATGTGATAGTGCGGCCACACATTGTTTCCGACTGTGCAGAGTTCTATTTTGGTTCAACTTTTTTTTTTTTTTTTTGATCAGCAAAAAGAAAACTTTATTGATGAAACAACATAGAGTGAAATATTACATCAATAAAGAGGAGCTTGGAGCTAATAAGAAGCTCCAAGCGCCAGTTGGTGAGAAACCAACAGTAGAAAGCAAGAAGAAAGACAAATAGATAGCTAGCAAGATTACTCCTATGAACTAACAGACCACCAACCAAAGATGCAGAGTTCCATCAGCAACAGACTAAAACTGAAATAGGGCAACCGACAAACCACCATAACTACCACCTTACCTGTGCAATACTGTGACCTACCTAGCAGAACCAGATCTCCAGAGCAGTCCAAAAACCTCCCACTGAACCCAAACAGAACCCAACACTACACACCTACAATAAACTGAACAACTTACACCAACCAACAGCAGTTTCAACACATATTCTGAGTTACAGACCATACCATCCCCCACAGCAAATAGAATAGCATTAGCACAACAAATAGCATAATAGAAACACACGAGTGCAGGTTCCACAAAGCATATCAGCAAACAATCTGGGTGATACACCATAGCCCCCTAGTTTCCCTCCCAAGTCCCACCAAATAAATAACAGTATTACAGATTTGGAATAACACAAATTCGTACAACAAACCAACGCAGATCAGTGCACCAATCCAACACACCCACCCAAGCATTCCCTTACTTGCCTCAGGTTTAGCACAATGTCCTGTACTGAAAAATTGAACTCATTGAAAGCTGGTTTTAACCAAAATGCAATCCTATATTTAATTAATTCACAAAGTTCCTCCAGATTTGGGGTAGTTTTTCTGAAAACACACTCATTCCTGCACTTCCACACAGACCACATCACAGCCAATGGAACCGCCCTCCAGATCTTCTTTTCTTTTTTCTTTAACTTCCCCCCTGTCCACCACAGCAGTATACACTCCACAGATCCTGGAATAGCAGTTTGGATATCCCACCAAACCAACATTTCAGCCCAAACCCTCCACACAAAAGGACACCAGATTAAAACATGAGTCACTGATTCAGTCTCCCTGCCACAAAACACGCAAGCAATAGAAGCACTAGAGTTTAACACCCCCAGTTTTTGCAAAAATTCCTTAGTCTTAAGTCTTTTTCTCCATGCAAACCAGCCAAAAACCTACACCTTAGAAGGGATATAATTAAGCCAAATCAATTTGGTTATGCTCATAGTGGCCCCCATATTCACCACTCCCCTCCTATATAGATCTGCCACTGTGAGTATCCCATCGATGCAAATCTGACTAACCATGAAGGCTCACAACAAACTCTGTACACACTACAGTAACCCCCCTCAGATAATCATGAAACCTTGTCAACTCTTGCTTCTCCCACTCATATAACCCCCTTCTAAACTCAAAGGACCAGCCACCCTCTAAACTTCTCTTATCAGCCACACTTCTTAAAGATTCATTTTTATCCACAGCCAACCTAAACAAGATTGGAAATTCATCCTTCAAGCACACCGGCTGCCACCACATATCATTCCAAAATCTGATTCTCCTCCCTTCCCCAACCTTCACCTTAAAATTATTTAAGTACAACTCCTTCAGGCTAGTGCACTGTTCCGCTACAGCAATAATCCCTTTCCATACTCCCGAGTGCCTATTTGATGGAGTTAAAGTTGGAATCCACCCATCAAGCTGCATCCTATACCTGCTACAAATTACTCTCTTCCATAAGGTGTCCCTCTTCCACCCAAATCTCCACCACCACTTAATTAATAGACAGTTATTCACGTCCCTTACATTCCTAATACCCAAACCACCTTTCTCCACTGTTTTTGACAAATCTTCCCACTTAACCATATGGATTTTTTTTTCCAACTCCGACCCACCCCATAAGAATGTAGCTTGGATCCTCTCCAACTCTGTAGCTACCCCTTCAGGCAACTTAAATAACGATAAGTAGTACACTGGCAATGCTGAAGTTACCGATTTGACAAGAGTTAACCTTCCTGCAAATGACAACATCTTCCTCTTCCACCCAGCTAGCTTGCTTTTGACATTATCCACCACTGGTTTCCAAGTAGATTTCTTCCTTGGATTAGCTCCTAATGGCATCCCAAGGTATTTAGAGGTAATGCCTTAGTTTTACAGTTCAAAACTGCAGCAAAACTTTCTAACAGCTCCTTGGAAACACCTACACCGCAAACGACACTCTTATGGAAGTTCATTTTGAGTCCCGACATGATTTCAAAACACCTAAGCACCCTTTTCAACTTCCTCACTTCATCCGCCTGGGCTTCACGGAATAGCAATGAATCATCTGCAAACTGGAGATGCGATAACAAGACACCCTCATGGCCTACCTTAACACCTTTAATTTGATCTAACTGGGAAGCACGACTCAGTAACGTATGAAGACCTTCAGCCGCCAGATTAAACAAAAAGGGGGACAAAGGATCCCCTTGTCTGAGACCTCTTTGCGGACTGAACTCCTCTGTAGGAGATCCATTTACTAGCACCGAGAGCCTTGCAGTTGTTACACATTCCTTAATCCACTTAATCCACTTCTCTCCAAACCCAAAATTGGAAAGCATTGAAAGTAGAAAACCCCAATTAACAGAATCATATGCCTTCTCAAAGTCTAGCTGAATAAGTAACCCCTTCTTTTTGGCTTTCTTCCAACCGTCAACAACTTCATTTGCTATTAACACCCCATCTAGAATATGTCTCCCACTCATAAAAGCCGACTGGGATTCACTAATGATAAGAGGCAACACAGATTTCAGTCTATTGGCCAACAATTTTGCTAAGATCTTATACAAAGAGCTCACCAAACTTATAGGCCTATAATCCGAAAGCCCTATTGGATTCTCCTTCTTAGGTACAAGGGTTATGAATGAACTATTTATACCCTTTACCAACTTCCCATTAATTTGAAATTCTTTGACAAACTTAACCACATCACCCTTCATGACTTTCCAGAACTTCTAATAACACATCAAATTAAACCCGTCCGGACCTGGTGCCTTATTCCCATCACAATCCATCACTGCTGCTTTAATTTCTACTTCTGTGAAATCAGATTCTAACCAACCAGACCTCCCCCTACCCTCCACTGATGGGAAGCAACCCCCCAACACAGGTCTTGATGACTAATGCTCCGAGTACTGGCTTTTAAAATGTTCAAACACCTTGCTCTTCACTTGACTTGGATCTTCCACTACCACTTCCCCATCTAGTATAGAATTAATTTCATTTCTAACTGTTCTGCATTTTGCAACTACATGAAAGTATCTTGTATTCTTGTCCCCTTTCATTGCCCAGGTAAGTCTTGACTTTTGCAACCAAAGCCATTCTACCATCCGACTTAGCCTCCACATCTCTACTCTGACTTCACTTCTCCTAACTTTTTCAGCACCATCAAGTTCTCTACCTTCAGCCAGGATATCAAAGCTGTGAAGTTCACCCTCTGCTGCCTTCAGTTTATTTTGTACATTACCAAAAACCTCCACATTCCACCTTCTAAGGCTACCTTTCAATCTCTTCAATTTTTGAAACAACATAAAACCAGCCCAGCCTACAACACTGGGCTCTTTCCAACTCAACTCCCAAAACCTCCGAAAATCTTTATGTAAAAACCAAGCATTTAATACCCTAAAGGGTTTTGGACCCCAATCTCTTTCATCCTCCATCAACAGAAGCGGACAATGATCAGAGACCAGTCTAGGAAGACCCCACAGCTTAAAATTGAACACCTCCAGCCACTTTGGGTCTACAAGAATTCTATCTATTTTGCTCCATTTCTCACCAGTACTTGAATTGAACCAAGTGTACCTCCTCCCAAGTAATGGTACTTCAGATACCTCACACTTATCAATAAAGTCATTGAATTCTTGCATACCTCTATCTCTCTTGGAACACCCTTTTCTTTCTCCAATCTGCCTAATCTCATTAAAATCCCCACTTAAGCACCATGGGCTTAGAAATTCCTCCTTCAGCTTCAACAAACACTTCCACAGATTCCTTCTAGATCCCACATCATTTGGAGCATAGATATTAAGAATAGCACAATGAAATTTATGGAAGAGAGTACCTGATAATAATATAAACCTTCTATTGCTGCAACAATCTTCAATTTGGAATATGTTCGGATCCCAAATACACAACAAACCCCCTGCAGAGCCTTCAGCATCCACCCCCATATACTCCATTTTTCCTTTTGCCCAAACTGATCTGACTATTTCCTCAGTTAACTCAGATTTCTTTGTCTCTTGAAACAGGGCCACATCTACTTTTCTCTCCATCATAATCTTCTTAATTTTCCTTCTCTTCTCCTTCCTCCCCATCCCCCTAATATTCCATGATAAAATCTTCATAAGAATATTACTAATACACCGAATTTCCCCCCAGCTGGTATAACCTACTCCCCACCTCTCACACCCCCTGCAATTCGGTCCATATCCTTGAGTTCAAGGTCCACTATTTTCTCCAACACTTCCTCCCTCTTCCCTTTCAACTTCATCCCAAGAAGTTCCCCCAATTTCAGTGTTGCTTCAGCCTCGTCAAGAACGATCCTCCCTTTATCCACTCCACCCTCTATAGATGCAGTTAAGGACGATGCCACCACTGCTGCTCGCCAATCTGCTGCCCTGGGCCGTGCCATGCTTGTTGCCACTCCTCTTCTCCCGTATCTCCTCATTAGCTCAGCTGACCTTCTACGTAACAGATTAGGATTATATTTCTTTATACTTCTGATCCTCTGTTTCCCTTTTTTATTCCTTCTAATACTACTACAGCTAGGTTCCGGATCATGGGCTTCAGATAAACTTGATAGCCTCCCAATTGGCCCTACTTCCTTTACCTTACTACTACCAGAAATTCTTATCTTCCCCAGCCCAGACTGTGGTAAACAAAGCCCAACCCCCTTATTTGGTGTATTATACTGGCCCAACATAACTTCAATATGAACCCCCGGCCCTACTATACTGTGCCTGTCTATACTCCTAACAAAACCTTGCATACTAACCAGATCCTCCTTACTCTGACTAACCACCATTTCCTCCACAGAGCCGTTCCTCTGTTTTCGCACATCCATCATTGTGCTACAGACCTCAGCAGCCACTGCTTGTAACCCATCACTTCTACCAGCTATGTCTTCCTCTACACTCCTTCGGCATTCCATGTTGTCCACCTCCTCACTCCATTTTTCACCATTTGGCCTACCTACCTGAGCCACATCACATCCTTCCTCCATATCATCAGCTGACTGATTGTAATAGGAGGAGCCATGAAAAAGTATGGAAAAACCCCAAAGGTTTCCCATGCCTACATAAACCCCGTTGGTTTCGTTTGGAAAGCAAAAGTTGAGACTTTTTTTTTTTAAAGCAATTTTAGCCATAAAAAATAAAATAGATTTTAGATTTTTTAGTCCAATAAAACAAAATATCACATCCAATTCATAATTATTACATTCTTTCTTGCACAAAAAAGTCAAAAAAATAATTTTTAAAAAAAAACCTAAAGCCTCTTCCAAAACAGACTTTTTAGTCCCAAGCTAAAATAGTCAAAAAAGTTAAAAAGTCAAAAAGTCAACCCACTTCCCAAACGAACCATTTGACTTCTTGTTTAAAGATCACAGAGAAGAGTTAGAATTGAAGTAGAAGTGTTGTGAGTTGAAACCCTACCCCAATTCCGAAATTTAATCCTAAATACATCAACATAGCTTCCAAAGTAAATCTAAGGTCGAAACAAGTAGATTAAAACATATCCAAAGTTTGAGGAAATCACCCAAACAACTTTCTTCTTTATTTTTGATTGCGTCTTTGGTTTTATCTTCAAAGCTCATGTATTCTTCTCATCTTTGGTTATTTTCCGTATGTTTTAATCATGCTTTATGTATTTGACAATGGTTAGGGTAGTATTCATGCATATATCTCCCTCTAGAATAGATTTTACTATTATTTTATCAAGTTTATAACTTATTTGTATTGTATTATTAGTTTAGGTTGCATATTCATGCATATAAGTCCGGTTAGATGTTACTTGTATTCCATGGCTGCAATTTTGTTTTGTTTTTTTGTTTTTGTTTTTTTTCTAAGCATAAATTTTTATGATTTAAATGCTTCATGTGTTTGATCCATGATTTTATTGCATATAAGTTATGTTTAGTGCCTTCTGGGCCTTTAGGGTTTCATAATGTGTGTGTTTGCATTAGTTTTTCTTACATAAAGGATCATGGGCCTTTAGGGTTTCATAATGGGGGAACTTACTGATAAGTCCCATGCAACAAGTTCAAGATCCAGCTAATCCCAAAACAAAATATTTACACCAATTAGTCCACACATATTTTTAATTGTTACCAAAAAATCCTTTTTTTTTTTTTTTTAATTTACAGACACTTTTCACATCTTACTATCGTCGGACTTCCGTCAAACGGTCGCCGGAGACTCGTCGGAATGTTCAACATCGCCGGAAAGTCGTCGGAATGTTTAAAACATGTTATGAAACTGTAAAATTTTACAGTTCTAAAGCATGTTATAAAACTGCAAAATTTTACTGATTTTAAACCATGATTCATTCCAAAGATAAAAAAATTCAAATCGTAAAATTTTACGATTTTCACTTTGTAACTAAAACTCAAAAATTACTTGTTCAGAATTCGAAAATTTTCTCATTACAAATCTGTGTGATAGCTGTACAAATCTAAGTCATTACAGATCTGTTTCAATGATATTATAGATCTATTTTATCATCAACAACAACCACCATAGATCAACAACTATCCCCAAAAAAAATCTGTAAATAGAGAGAGAAAGAGAGAGAAATTGACAAAACCACATTCATGGCAGATTCTTACAACAGCTACAACAAGCTTCGTAGATCTGCTGTGGGTACTTCACAGGCACGGCCTCATCTAGCTTCTGGTTGATTTTTTCTATCAGAGTCATCCAATAGGTTCGAAGATCGAATTTCGTCGACACTGACGATGATGGTGTCGATGATGAAGAAGAAGAAACAGAGCATCGAATTTTGGGATGCGAAATTGATCTGAAGAATGCATTGTTAATGAAAAATGCATTGTTGATGATGATGAAAAATCTGCAGAAAATTTCCAGATCTGAAGATTTTTTTTTGTTGATGTTGATGAATCCATTGTTGATGATGAACACGTAACAAGAGAGGCAAAAACCAGAGAGATAAAAGAAAGGACTTTTTGGTGCACTCAAAATATTTTGGGATTAAATGGTCACCACGTGTTTCACATGGGACCTCCCAGTAATTTCCCCTTCATAATGTGTGTGGTTGCATTAGTTTTTCTAACATATAGGATCATGTATTTAGATTAGTATTCTTCTTTTGTTTTTCATGTTTTTTAGTGTTCATGCATGTCCGTCATCCTTAACCAATTGCCATGATTATCATATATTTGGTATGATTGCATGTTTGGAAGATTTGTTTACTATATGTGATTATCTTATATAAATTGCATGTTTGGAGGTCATATCTCTATTAGGATATTTGCTATATCTTTTTTCAAAATCTTTTATCTTAATTTTTTTTGTATTTTTTGTGGAATTAAAATCAAATCTTTATAAATATCAAAGCATTCAAATTAGAAAGATATGATCTATATCATATGCATCACATAGATGGTAGGGATAAATTACATTATAGTTGTTAAAGTGTATATTTCGTGTCACTTTCATTACTTGAGTTTTAATTTTGTCAGTTTTATTGTTAAAGTTTTTAATTCAGTCAATTTGATTCAATTTCAACCAAATCGTCTAAATAGTTAACCGAATGATATTATAGTTCCTAAAGTATATGTTTCATGTCACTTTAGTCCTAAAATTTTTAATTTTTTCAATTTGGTCTTGAAACATTAATGAAAAAGATGAAATATAACTTTATAATATTGAGGGACCAAATTGACAAAATAAAACCATCAAAATGAATAAAATGTATACTTTAAGAACCATAATTGAAATTTATAATTATTTCTTTAAAATTTTAAACGATTGTTTGGAATTGGTCAATTTTAGCCTCATTTGGGAACCCTCCTTTTTAGTCAAAAAGTCAAAAAATTATCAAAATAAAACTTCAAAAAAGAAATTGACAAAATTAAAATTTTAAAAATTAAAATGACACGAAAAGTATACTTTAAAAATATAATGTTGTGGTTTGCATGTGCAACTCTACTACAAAATTGAGTAAGTTTTTATAAATTTAACAAAATTTACATAAGTAATCTCACAAAAATACGTAAATTGAACACAAATTCCCACAAGTTTACTTTTATAAATATACTTATTCGAATTTGTATTTAACTTACTCCTTATTTTTTGTAAAATTACTTATATAAGTTTGTAAAAATTTACGTAATTTTATAATAGAATTGTATAACATTGTATATTAAAATTTATTTTCAAAAATAAATACTAAATAAAGAGTGATTGCAATTATCGTAAGTGATCCAACGGTAGAGAATTTGCGATACACCGAAGGAAGACTTTCAGTTCAGCGTATAATTTAAAAAAATTATAAATTAAAGATAAAATTTATTAATATTAATAATTAAAATTATGAATTTTGTTTTATGTATATATAATAATTTTGTCAACTTCTCACTGTTAGGTAATTTTTGCATGGCTAAATTATACAAATAGTCCATATAGTTTTAATTTGGTCTATATTGTTTCAATGATTTGCTCCTTAATTTAACGAATTGTATCATTTTATCCCAATAAACAACGGTTGTTAAGTTTGGTGGATGAAAAGTCAAACTATGTGTCAGTTTGGTCTATGTAATTTACACAATGTCTCAATTTGGTCCATGTCAAAATCGAATAAATTAAAACAATAGGGACTAAATTGACATATAGTGTAAACTACATGAACCAAATTAACACATTGTGTAGACTTTCCGTCCACCAAACTTAACAACCGTTATTTGTTGGATTAAAATGGCACCATCTCTTAAATTAAAGAGTAAAATAACGGATTAAAATGGCACCATCTCTTAAATTAAAGAGTAAAATCGAACAAATTAAAACAACAGGAATCACAGATTATATAAACTACATGGACCATTTACATAATTTACCATTTTTCCAATTACTTGTTGGGTTATCATTAATTTTTAAAAAATTGAATATTTGTTTTTGCTTTTTTTTTTTTATATTTTTAATATTTTAAGTAAATTTTTTATTTTTTAAGATACACTTAAAAACTAAAGAGAAGTGATTGGTAGTTCGAATTTGAGCCTCCGAATCTCCCCGAATTCAAAAACGACGTTATTTTCGTCATTTTTTATTTATTTATTTTTTCGGAAGAAGAAAATCAAAAGAAGAAAAGGAAGAAGAAGAAGAACTGGATTGGAGGGGCTAACAAAATCGGGCTGGAGGCGGAGGCGGGGCGGAGGTGGAGGCGGAGGCGGAGGCGACGACAGATGACGAGGCGAGGCGATGCGACGATGATGATCGGTGAGGTGATCAGCGGAGGCAGGTCATCTGCCATCTCTTCCCCTCTCTTCCTCCTCTTCTCTCTCTCTTCTCTTCTATCTAATTCGGGGGATTCGGGGGCTCAAATTCAGGGAAAAAAACATTTTCCAAAACTAAAATATTTTGAAAAAATATTTTTCAAATTTAA
The DNA here is from genome assembly GCA_025200525.1 of Camellia lanceoleosa. Taxonomy (NCBI): domain Eukaryota; kingdom Viridiplantae; phylum Streptophyta; class Magnoliopsida; order Ericales; family Theaceae; genus Camellia; species Camellia lanceoleosa. The sequence goes on from CM045762.1 coordinate 97,174,566, forward strand.
TAAATAAATAAAAATATGAAAATATACTGAATTTTAATATTTTTTTTTTATGTGTGATGAAATTTTTAGGCACATATAAAAAATAAAAAAAATCTGAAAATACTAAAATTTAAAAAAAAAAAAATAATAATAATAATAATAATAATAATAATAATAATAATTCTGAAAGGTTTTCTCAATTGGAGCCAAAAGGTGAAATATGGCCCCGTGTCGCATCTCTTGCTACTTTCCTTTTCTTTTAGTTGTTTCTCTCTCTCTCTGGGGAAGATGGTTCTTGTAACGTTGCTCGCGTTGGTTCCAATCTGAGAATCCAAAAGTCGAATACATGGTGTGTGCGCGCTATCACTTGGCATATATTATAGTATATATATAGCATGCTGGCTATACACACAAGAGAGAGGGAGAGAGAGTTTTAGAAAGAGAAAGTTCAATTTAATAGTCGTATTATAGAGAGAGAGAGAGAGAGAGAGAGAGAGAGAGAGAGAGAGAGAGAGATGATATTGCCAGTAGTGAAGCTTGGTACACTAGCTCTGAAAACGGCGTGCAAACCGATCGCTAATCAGCTCAAGAAAGAGGCTGGATTGCACCCAAAGTTCCGCCAATTGATCGTCAACATTGCCCAGGTCCCCCACCACCCACCACATTTGATTTCTCTCAATTTTGCTTGCTTTACTACTGCTATATCAATCTATGCATGTTTCTGTAGAAACCCAAGTTTTAGATTTACTTTATTAGTTTATGATTGTGTTTTTCATCAGAGCTGTATTGCACATTTTCGTCATCGCTGGCTAAACATTTGTGCATTTCGAATTCATTTTAGCTTACTGTCCCTGTATTTGTCTCATTTTTGTCCCAATAATTTCTATTGACTTGATTTTGACCCACAATTCATAACTTTGTCTTAATTTAGTCAAATTGAATACAATTGTTAGTATTTTTTAATAAAAAATATACACATAAATGGCATGTGTCATGATTTTAAGGGTAAAATTATAAGTTTGATCAACTTAGTGAGTTATCCTCAATCAATTCAGTAATAACTTTTTGTCAGAAATACAAATGATATTATCAATTGAACCAAATTGATACAAAATCTAAAATTAAAGTTCTAAACTGACACAAGAGTCAAAAAATAGGGACTATCGGTGTAATTTGTCCTTTTTTATTTTTATTTTTTCAATCACTAGAAGATAAATTATAAAGGAAAATTCTATGATACATGTCCTAAATATTGGCATACTATGTATAATAAAACTTAACTTTTGCCTTCTTGTTTACTGTGGTTGGTTTGGCTAGAACGCAACAGAAGAATCTTCCAAGGTCTTCAGCGATCGGTGCTGTGGTTGGAGGATCGTTTCTTGGTAACTTTGTATAGTTGGTTACAATGTAAAGTGGATCCGGATATTTTTTCTTTCTTAGATTTCCTGGATGATGTTCTTGGTTAGGAGAGTTTGGTTTTTTCTTTAGTTCTTTGCTTTGTGGCATTTTCTTGATGCTGCCTGAATAAAATTATTATTATTTATCAAAAAAAAAAAAAAAATATTGGCATACTATGTACCCAGTCAAGGATGGATTTAAGTGGGTGCACCCCCAAAAAATTATAAAAATTATGTATATTATACTAGTAATTAGTAAGATGATTTCAGAAGGTGAGAAGTTATATGTGTTTTTGTCCATCCAAAATTTGAATAGTAGATCCATTATTGTACCCAGTGACAACCTTTTGTGCTATTTGGTTATGCCCCATTGAATGACCTATTATGGTTTTTATTTTGATTACGGTCCCTTTGGTAATGACCGAAAGTAGTTTGATTACTACACAAAGTAATCATCACAAAATACAAAATGTTATAAATGGCATATGGGACATCCATTTTTTAGGGTGTGTATTGTAGAAAGACCCCTACTGCAATATAATAAGAAGTATATCAAATTGAACATTCAACTGTTAAAGAATGTCCACATGTGACTACAAATATACATCAAACCCAACAAACATAAGAGACCTCAGTGGGCTAGACATCTCAAATTTTTTTTTTTTTTTTAACACGGTCAAGTTTGGAAGTAAGTAATAAAGTAAAACTTTTTATTTTATTTTATTTATTTATTTTTGTGTGAAATGGAGTGGGCTAGACATAAAAAGGTTCAAAATTTTGATGAATCAGGCTCAAACCAACAACTTATGATGTTGAAACATTTTTTTTCAAAGTAACAAAGAGGCACATGTACAAAAAAAATTGAGAGGTGACAAGTGGCATGTGGGGTGTTAAATTTTTTTTTTGGTACAAAAGTAACAAAATTTCATCAAAACATATACTATTACTAGTAATTTTTTAAGGATATTAATATGAATACCCTCAAGTATTAGTGGTGCCACCCCTGCTTACTGTGTTTGCTTATTTGAAAACTTATTAAAGTGAACTTGTGAATCAACATTAAATAGATTCTAAGCTTGTTCCCATTTTGTTTTGTTGATGTATTTATATTTGGGCTTTACATTGAAATCATTCTGCCATTTTTTCTTCATGATTTTCAAAACCCAGCTTATTGTAAGTGATTCAGCTCATCAAGCTAATCAAATGGCTCACAGTTAGTTAGAGTTAGTTTCTGATGTCAAGTTAGTTACAGGTTGTTACACTGAACTTAAGTCAGTTATGGCTTGATGTACATATAGCAAGTCTATGTGATGAGATCAGTTATTGAAATGAAATCTCTCTCTCTCTCTCTCTCTCTCTCTCTCTGTAATGATTCAATGCTCAGTTTTGTTCATTCTCTTTTTCTGTGAGTTTCTTCATGGTATCAAAGCAAGTGGAGACCATTTAACCAATTGGTTGTGTCTCCGTCTCATCACTTGGACATTCACTTAAAAGTTTGTCAGTAGAGAGAGCATGAATTTTGTCATGCATTTCCCTTAACCCTATAGACGACCTTTCTATTACCCTGATCAAATTTATGGTTATATTCCTTGATTTGTAATTTTCTATTTCATTTGAGCTTCACCTGTAACTCAGACTAGTAATGTAGTCAAATGGTTAGTTTTATTTTTCCCATTGAACTTCATAAATTTGAAGAGCAATATATTAAGGTAATTATATAAACAAAATGTAAGCTAATTGTATCTACTTTTTTTTATAACAGAAGAAAATCAAAATTCTTGTAGTGCATACTTTTTTTATTTATGTAGAATACAGATCTGATTTCTACAATTTGATTTTACTTATCATATCAGGCAAATCATCGATTCACGACAAACATGCAAAGACGTATATACGGACATGCAACTGATGTTGCAATTCGCCCTTTGAATGAAGAAAAAGCTGTCCAAGCTGCTGCAGATCTTCTTGGGGAACTCTTTGTATTTACGGTAGTATATATAATGTGATTTCCTACTCCTTTTAGCATCTGAGATTTTTGTGAAATCTACTTGTTTGCATATCCAAGTGTGTTCTTCTGTGGAGTTGGATTATGATTGTGGTATGTTTTATGCATGTGTGTGCACTTACATGAGTAAATGCTGGACTAGTTGGTTTCAATTTGTTGTACTGGTGATTGGAGTGTGCATGTCCGTGTGGTGATTGACGAGCATGCATTTTGCTTCACAGTATGTGCATTAAGTTCTTATGCATACATACCTATATTCATGAACATCTGTGCCCATAAGGTTCCATAAATTTCTATAAATCAAGTACTGGTTGACACTAGGTGTTTTGTAATGATGGTCAGGCTTTTTATGCGGCAATGTGATTGGCTATGGTTGTTTATTCTCATGTAAGTGGTTAGTAAACTATTTTTGTTATCAATGTATATCTGTGTGATGCAGTTCAAGTAGCTCAACTCGTGTGCTAGAGAGGGAGGAGAGTTTTTGACTGCTGGGAGGAAGCTATTCAATTGGAGCTCCAATTCTATCCTTTCTGTTCAGAAATCTGTCTTTAGGGGGTCAACTGTTTTTTGGATTCGACGTACTTCCCTACAACACATAACTCACATCTTGAAAGCCCCATCTCTAAGTCTGAGAGCTAGCTGAGCTATTGATGTAGAACTAGTAGCTGAAGAATTCTTGAAACAATTGGACCAGCAAAAGGCAAAGAAGTCAAATTGAGGATAAAAGAGTCACTTTTGTGACAAGCTTGTAATCCCTGCAAATTTAGTAGTCTGATTCGAAATGGCATTTTAAATTAAACTCATCGCCATCACTACGATGATGCATAGTGCATTTTAGCTAAATTCCTTCATTTAGGGTCTCAAATTAGTGATTTTTTCATTTTAGGAAAGTTTTATTTTAGTGATAACTTTATTTTGCGAAGTCCGTTTTTAGTGCCGTCTGTTTTGGCATGGTTTTAATTTTTTCTAGTATTCATATTTAGGCTTAACTCAAATTTTCTGTGTTTGGTAATTTTCTATTTATTTTGTGTCTAGCAAGAAATTAGCCTGTTAGTTGTTTCCTTATATAGTTAGGTTGTCGTTTATTATAAATAATGGTATATGCCTTGGGGCAAAATAACTTTTGATCAATATAATTCAGTTTCTCTTTGAGAATTCGTTTCTTTCTCGTGGATTCAAGGTGTTCTTCGTCTGCTAAACGATATCTAGCCTTGTGTGATATTTTCCGTTGCGTCAGCCATATGCATCACATAAATGATAGATGAAACAACTATCTTGGCGCTTTACCCATAGCATGGTTAATTGTGTAAACTTGCAACTACAGTGGTGACTACTGTTTGGACTTTTTGTTGTACTTTGTGTTGGCAATCCCATTTGACAAATATCGTTGTGACAAATTAGCATCTGTTCTTTTACCTTTGTGAGTTGAGAGTGTTATTAGATGTGAATCCAATCCAGTTTGACTCGAGCTTGCTTTGTTAGTGTTCTAACTAGTTCTGTTCTTCGCTCGAGCTATTAACGACTGATTATCGAGTAGTCATTCCCCCCTTGCAGTAAATCAGACCTGCAGATCAAGAAACAACAAGGGTTCACCAACCACTTGAGCGGTCCACATGCTTGCAGTTTGTCAGTGCTTCAGTGATAAATTGTGTGGGGTTTCATAGTTCACTCAAGCAGTCCATTTAGTCTTTCAGCTTCTGAGAGTTTCTGTCAGACATCCTGCAGAGTCTTAAAGTTTGCCCGAGCAGTAAAAAGCTTGCTCAAGCAGTCCAAGGCATCTAATTCTGTTGTAACTGCACATTTGAGATTAGATTTGGATCTAGACTCTGCTTTCATCCTTGAAGTGTGAAAACCAGAGTTTTAAAAGGCTTTCCTGAGGCTCGCCTCGATGCTTACCTTGCCTCGAGGTTAAGGTAAAACGCATCAAGGCGTTGATTTTTAGGCATTACTCCCCAAAGGCTTGCGTATCACAATTTGAGACATGAGCCTTAGATGTGCTTTGTCTACTTTTTGTGTCTAAGCATGTGAGGAGTACGCACATGCAGAGGTTGCGTTGGGTTTTTGTTAAACTTAGCCTATTAGATTGTTTAAACATAAAAAAAATAAATAAATAAATAATCCCTTTTTGCAACTACATTCTCTAGGAAAAATTAAATAAATTATCAATCAAGAAAAAACACATTTAATGATCAAGTGAGAAGCTCAATCACTAAAGTTAAGAATATCAATTTCACTTTCAGTAAATGAAAACTTCCTTCTATGCAGTAAAATGTTCAACGCCTTAAGGCAAAAGGTATTTACACCTTTATATTTATTTTTTTTATTTTTATTTTTTTTTTTACTATTTTAAAATATTTAATTTATTCACTAAATATTAAAATTTGATATTTGAAATGCTTATGCCTCAGCGCCTTGAGGCTTATGCCTCACCTGATGAGGGGTAAAACGTCTCGAGGTACGCATTCGCCTTTAAAAAATTTGGTGGAAACATAGAAAGTTCTAGTGAGATCCACATTTATACCCTGATGAAATCATGAGTGATCAATGGATCTATAAGCTATATATTAAAGATCATCAAGTGTTTCTACACCAATTACAATTTTCGAGAGAGGTGTTCTTTAGTGAATTTTGAGAACTTGAACTTGGAAGCTTCTATGGATTCCGGAGTGACTCATCGCCGTGATTTCGAACATTGGCGTTGTGGATTCAGCATTGGAGAAGCAATTATGCGGTGACGACAACATTGAAAGAGGCACAAGGGATTGAGTCAATCGGGGCATGGATTCACTAGATGATTGTGAGAATTTCTCTGTGTGATTCGTATTCCTCATAGTGGATTGCTTTGGTGGCCGTTGACCCTTGGTTTTTTTTTTTTAATCACGGTTAGAGAAGTTCAATTGTGGTTTTTCCATGTTAAATCTCTCTTGTCCTTAATTGCTTGGATCTAATTTGGTTTTCTTTGCATTAGATGAGATTGTATTTTGATTGTGTTAATTGTTCAATTGGTTGAGTGATTGGTGAAATCGAATCCCAATTGCAATCAATGTATCACGAATTTAAGGGTTTCAACTACTTTTTAAAATACATTTTCACATCAATTGAATTGGAGAATCCTCTTGGATGCTGCTTCATTTTGAGCTGTTCTCAGCTTCAACACACAAGAGAACATTTTCCAGATGGCAAAAAATAAAAAATAAAAACTCCAAAAAACTTTTGATACGGGCTTGAGTTATTTCTTAGGTGATATGTTGACTACCTTAAAAGTATGATTGTTTTACATAGAAAAGCCACGTGGCCATTGGTAATCCATTGATTTTCATCCAGACCAACCACCGTAGGAAGGCAAACGCAAATTTTGGCAATTGATCATACAGGGACACTGAAGAACCAAATTAAAGTTAGTTGGGGTGGACACAGAGAAGGAGTGTTTTGTCCCATTTACAGGTAGAAAAGTAAAAAAATAACTTCCTTCCTAGTATACTAATGATGTAATGTGCTTGTAGAAGAAACATAAATGAAAGCATAGCCCTTAAAAAAATTTCCTTCTATCTGACAATGTTTCTTGCCTTCTTATTTGCATAATTTCATCAACATGCTTATTCCACTTTACAGACCAGGAATAGGCTGACTGGCTGACCATCATCATACCCAGGGCCGGCCTTACCCTTTGGCAATTGAGATGGTGGCCTTAGGCTGCGTTTTCCTTGAAGGCCCATAATTTATTTATTTATTTATTTGTGTGTGTGTTGTGTGTGTGTGTGTGTGTGTGTGTGTGTGCGCACACGCGCAATTAAGATGATAATAATGAAATTATATTGAATGCCCATTTAAAGTACATTTATTTTTCTTCACCTATTTTCTGTGTGTGTTTTTCTCTTCTCTTCACAAGGGGTGTAAGCAATTTAGTTTGGTTTTGTTGGGGTTAAAGAAAATTTAGCACCAAACTAGATCCTTCAATTTTATTCGTTGAGAAACTGGAACGATCACATTCAGTTTTGTTAGTTTTCAATTTTGCAAAAAGTAATGGAATCTCACATCAAAAAAAATGAAAGGAGAATGTGGAGATGCTCTATAAAAGTCTTCCCTTTTATGAATTTAAAAAGACACATTGGAAAAACTTACAAAAGATTAATTAGTAATTTTGCATCACAATAAAATTAAAAAAACTCAAAACAAACAAAATGTAATATTAAAAAAAAAAAAATCATTATTAACATTTAAGAAATAAAAGGTCTCAATTTAAAATTTTGCCTTAGCCCCCAAAAGTGTTGGGCCGCCCCTGATCATACCTTATGCATGTCGATGGGATTACATTTTTGGAAAATTAAGGAGGCTTTTTAACATTTTTGGAAAATTAAGGAGGCTTTTTAACATTTTTTTTTTCATAATCTCACAATTAAGTTTACCTATATTTTGTTTTTGAGTTCTCTTCAGGCAATTTAGAAATGTTGGCTGGTTGAATTATCTGACAGTCGCCTAGGTATTGCATTAGACATATCCAGCAGTTCTGATCCTTATTTGTTCCTAAGTGGCGCTTAGTAGTATGGTAAATGCCTCCTACTGTACCATACTATTCCAAACTAAGCTTATGTGCACCGTTCTGTCTAATTAGGTTGCAGGGGCTGCTGTCATATTCGAGGTGCAAAGAAGTTCTAGATCAGAAGCTAGGAAGGAGGAACTGCGGAAAGAAGAAATGCAGGTTAATTGGAATATCCTGTTCTTTAGAACTTTCATGGACCCACTTTTTTTCATATTACTTTAATTGACCTTCCTACTTCTTTGAGCAAACAGTTGATGGGATTTCTGATTGAACTAATGTTTATACGAGTATTTATCTTTCTTGTAACATGTCATGGTATTTTGCAAAGTCCTGCCCATTACCTCTTTACTTCGATGATCAATAATAAACATAAAATTGCACCAGCTTATGGTGCATCAAAATTGCATGAAGATATCTTTAAAATTGGCATAAGCTTGACAGAACATCCCCGAGATAGCTGAATTCTACCACCAGAAGAGATGATAGTGAAAGAAGATAAGAAGAGTAGAAGGGTAATGGAGGTCCCTAAGAAAAATAAATTTCATTAATGTCATTGGCAGTGTTGTTTGTTGCTAAACTATTTTATTGTTAGTGCTGGCTGCTTTACTTGTTTTATTTTTGTCTATTCATTTGGAGGCATTGGCTTTTCAGCTCAATGTTACATCTTAGACACAGGTACTCTGACAGTATTTTTATCCAAGTTGATGTGATTAACAAGTTCGGTTTATTTTTCGTAAGTCTGAGACTGTCACTTCTCAAAGACAGGTCATTAGTATGTTAACTAAAAATTTGTTGATCCTCTGTCGCTGTCATGATAGGCAATGAAGCAACGAGATGAAGATCTAGCAAGAGAAGTGGAAATTCTAAAGCAGAAAATTGCAGAGGTGGAGCAACTAGCAAAAGGACAAGGACTTGGTGGTATGTTCAATTTCAGGCATGCTCACAGTGCCGGAGATGGACATTCCAAGCCTATTTGATCACTCTGCATCATGCCACAATCCTCTGGCTGATATACAAGATTCCTTTGGCAGTTTTTCCCTCAACACGGACCGAGTTTCTTTCTTTTCTTCCTTTTTTTTTTATTTTTTTATTTTTTGTTGATAGAATTTCAGTTGAAGTTTTGTTATTTAGAATTGGCTGATTGAGTTTGGGCTTAGTCAGTTTAATTTGTAACTAATTGAAGCAAAGGTAATGCGAGAAGCTAACTTCTGTTCCATGAAAATGATATTTGAAACTGATTAAGTAGGTCTAAAAAGTTTTAAAAAGAAAATTGATTAAAATGTTTTAAAAAAAATCATTAAAATTAAAAAAAATAGAATACGGAATGAAAATTTAAAAAATTATTTTTAAAAACTCTAAACCAAACAAAGTAGCGTAAATTACACTGAATTTTTTCTGTTTAATTGAAATCACACTTGCACCTTATTTATTTTTTGAAATATTACTGCCCTCATTTCAGCCGTAACATTTGTTCTTTTATTTTTGAAAAAAGGATTGGCTTCTTTTAAGTTTACAATCTAATTAGACCGTGTTGTTTGCGTTTATGGGGACCCATCACGGATTTTATTTTATTTTATTTTAATAATCTGAATTGTTCATATTATAGAGTTTACGAAAAAATTCGGTTGATTAAATTATCTTGGCCTTTTCATTTTATTACATTCATCTTTTAAAAAAAAAAAAAAATTTAAAAATATTTAGAAAATGGACAGCCTTTTTTTTTTTTTAAACACTTGTTATTTTTTTTTTTTAGAAACAAACGCCATAAAATGAAGAGTCTACAATTATTAGATTGACTTAATTATTTTTATAAATAATATATATGAAAGGCATTACAAAATAAATGATTTAGATTATTGAAACATAACTTGTGACAAGCTCCACAAATCATGTCAACTTGAGTGAAGCCAACATTTTTGAAAAAATTGGAATAAAATGGAAATACACGAAGAATATTATTACAATTCAATATAATTTTTTTTTTTTTTAATCCAAATTGCAATATAAAGATAAAATTTATAAAATTAATTGAAAAAAAGACGGAATCTTAAGCCCAAAAGACAACTATTTCTGGCAGCCATTACTTCTTGTCAGCCACTTCTCTCCTGCCACCCCTAGCCTTCGATCAGCCATCTTTTACCATCACAAACCCCACCCCCACATTCCCTTGCACTCTATCCATCATTCTTGCTTTCTCTGGCTACACTCTTCAGTTGTCTCCAGTCCTTTGTTATACTTCTCTAACTACCCCAACCCCTTCCTTACTCTCCTCTGACCACCCGTAGCCTCCACACCTTTGCAAACCCCTTCTCATACCCTCAACTTCCCCTTCTTCAATCATCTTCTCAAACCCTAGCTGCAATATCAAATCCTAGCCACCTATACATAATATATATATATATATGAAACAGAGAGTAAAGATCAAACCCTAGTTAGAATATGTTATCTAAACCCTAGCTACTGCAATCTACAAACCAAGAGAGGGAGAGTCGTTGGCCATAAATACCATCATAGCCTTCAAGATCTATAGAGAGAGAGAGAGATTCGTTCGTCATCATTGCCATTATACAGAGAAGAGAGAGAGGGGTTGCTAGGTAAGGCAAGGTAGAGGGAGGTGGGGGGGTTGTAGGGGAGGCAAGGCAGAAAGAGGCGATGAGTGGGAAATGAAGGGTGACGATGGGCTGCGGAGGTTAGGGAAGAGTGGGAGAGGCGCTATTAGTTGTAGGGGAGGTGAGAACGGGGATGGTGACAATAGGGAGGGTTGAGGAGGGTTTGCCACTGCCAGAGAAGGTAAGAGAGAGGCTACAAGTAGGCGGGTTAGGATTCGAGGAAAATGAAGAGAAAATAAAAGAGAAGCCTACTTTGGTGCTTTCAAAACTTTTTCATTTTTTTTTTCGAATTTTTTAAAATTTAATGTATGTGTATAAATGTGGTATTACATTTTTTTGAAGGATTATATATTTTTGGATAGATGTATATAAAAAATATTTAGGTACACTTCTAGTTATATTTTTTTATAGATGTGCATGGACAAAAAAAGTCATAATAACAACTACTTGTTATGTTTTAAATTTTTATACTAGATGCATGTGAATTGAATGATTATATAGATTACATGACATTTTTAATTGGACAATTATGTATTTTGAAATTACTTGTGGATAAAAACTTACAATAGTTTTTTTTTTTTTTTCGACAAAAAGAAACTTTATTGAATAAGAATCAAGAATAAATCCTTACGTCAAACATGTCAATAAAGAATAAAACCAAGTAGGTGCTATAAGTATCAAAGTGAAAGCTATTCATCCCAACTAGGTTAGCACAAAAGGACTCACCCAATCATATGCAGCACCTACAAAACAAGGTGGAGGAGGAATCAACCAAACAGAAAACAAAACAACAGCTACCAGAAAAACAAACAGCTAACAACCCCTAATAGCTTTGATCCTAAACACCAAGTCAAAAATTTACAATAGTTGATGACTTTAATTAAACAAGTTAAAGATTGAATGATTTATGTAATTTTGTTGGTTTGAATGATTCTTGCAAATTGCAGGTTATATTGAATGAATTTGATAAATTATTATATTTTGATAAACAAAAAGAATTGAATTGGCGATCAAAAATTGGTTTTGTTTTTCCTCTTTTGGTGACCAAGTGATTAGTCAGGAAAGATAAGCAATATTTTTGCTGACTAAAGTTGTTAGTTGGTGTATCACCTTCACATTTAGTAGCCAAAATGTTGGTACGAGAAAGGGTACATTTGGCAACTAAATAATTAGTCAGTAAAATTATTAATTTTGACAACCAAAGAGTTTGGTCAAGAATTGGTTTGTTACCAACTAAAGTTTTAGTCACGCAAACATTACTTTTGGCGACTAACAGGTTTGGTTGGGGAATGTTACTTTTGGCAACTAACATGTTTGGTCAGGGAATAGTACAATTAGCGACTAATATATTTAGTCAGAAAAATATCACTTTTGGTGACTAAAGTATTTTAGCTACAAAATGGTTTAGTCGCAGCAATTATATATTTAGTAACCAAAAATTTAGTCCACAAATAAAACATTTTCTCGACTAAAAAAATTTTTAGTTGCTAATTACTTTTCCCAACCCTGTATTGACGACCAAAGTGGCGATCAAAAAAATTAGTCACAGAAGACTTTTGCCGACTAAAAACAAACTTTTGCCAACCAAAATTTTTAATCGGCAAAAGTGTAATTTCCTATAGTAGTTAAATTGTGATCATTTTGCCTACTGTCGTCACATTTAAACAGAAAACATTTACAAAGCTATAATTTGGCCTAAACTTTCAAATTATAGATCCAAATTCACTCATTCTTTTCTCCTCTCTCATCCAAACTACCCTATCTCCTCCATCAACCAAACAACCACCACTACCATTACCATGTCGGTGTATTGGCCCCATCACCACCAATGATCCTAAAAATTAAGAAAATTCATCAAAGAGAGGACATACTTCGATTCACAAACAATCATACATAAACCACTAATTTAGATTCAATTAATTTTGAAATCTATTTAATTGATACATATATATATACATACGTGAACAATTTTTTTTTTTTTTTTTTTGTCTATATATATAGAAAAATTTTATTTTGATTTCTAACAAAAAACAAAAACCCAATTCAACTAAAATATTTGACTTAGTAGAGTCATTCTCTAAAAGTGACTCCTCATGATATTGAAATTGCTTCGTAAAATTTAAGTAATTGCTTAAGCCATGTAACATGTGTGGATTTGGTGAAGGTGGTGTTGGAACAGTTCGTTTTGAATTCTTCAGTTGGTGGTCTTCGAATCTTCAAAACTTGGCAATGATCTTGTCTATGTAGAATAGAAATTTGATGCTTCAAGTCGCTTTCCTAAAGACAATATTTGCACCCACCAAAAGGTGTGCAGGGAGTTACAGCAAATTCACCTCTAAGATACAATGAAGCTTGATCTAAAGATCAAGTCTACCGGCGTCTGCACTGACTTGATTATCAGTGTCTTGATGTTCTTGATTATAGGCCTTAATGCATCTGATCGAATGGACATGACCTTTGATTGCATCCGATCAGATCTCACCCTTGGATTAACAATCTATGGTGCAGATCATTCTCACACCGAATAGATGACTTGACTAATCATACCTGATCATGATCGGGTTCCATCTCATATGTACGATCGCGCACATCTCCAATCAACGGCTATGATCAAACAGCTCCAAATCGAACACGCAACCACTCGATCGGTTGATTAACTCATCGCCAACAGACGCCACATCACTGCCACGCGGAGCTGACTGAATTCTATGTCACCCATGCCATGTTAGATCCACGTCATCACTCCAACCTATTCGATACAAATAGGAAAGTGCCCTAATGGCACCTTGCACCGATGCGTCCCTGCTAAGTATAAAGTGCGCGATCAAACGCCACACAACCCATTACCCTCGCCACGTGCGCACGAGCGCGTGTTCCTTGCGGTGTGAGTGCATGCACACTAGCATCCACCCCACAATTCCATATGCAAAGGAATATTCCATGCAGCACTTTATTAAGTGTTCCATGTTTTTCTCTCTTTCCAATGTAAGACGAAGTTCCGAAGCTTATTTCAAGCTTTCCAAAGAAAAATAAGGAATGTTTTGAAAACACCTAAAACCTAAACTATAAATTTTGAAAATCATTTTGAAAATTCCTATACATTCCCCCACCATTTTCAAAATAGAAGATGAAGACTCTTGGTTCACTTGGCAACCTTATGCATAGGTGAAAATATCGTACAATTTGAACCATTCACTTAGTGAAGACATCTCAAAGTTAGTCAAAATGGCATAGTAGACTTGTCTTTGAACTAATGATCTTACATAACTAACTTGACATGTCTCACGCACAGTACATATTACCTCAAGTATTCAAACAAACCGACACGCGGATTGGCCTTGTGTCTATATCTTGTTTCATAAGCACTCTAGAGTCAAGCCCTTGGACTCATAGGAAACGACACCACCTCCTACACTCACATAAGTAAGCATACTGAGAGTATCCATGTAATTTATAGTACCTTAACAATCCAGTTATAAGCTTATTAAAAGTTTGCTAACTCATTTGCTTCTTTTCATACTACAAGTACCAAGCACTTCAACCTTGGAATGAAAATGAAATAAAACTAAGTATTTGCAATCACGACATATGGTGTACTTGGGCTCATTGAACTCAAGACTTAATGTTTCTTCAAGCGTTGAATCTAGTTTCCATCATGAGTGATTATGTTAAGTGGGCTTAAGACCCATCCCCTTTGATGTTTTCCACACCAAATCCCTTGCAAGTCCTTTTGTTAAAGGGTCAGCCAAGTTTTCACTTGACTTTACATAACTAATGGTAATCACACCTTCTGTGATTAACTGCTTGACACAACTATGTGTCAGTTCTATTGTCATGACCCGAACCCGTCCCTATGGATTAAGGTCATAACCGGCCAATAATCTTTAGATTACTTACGGCCTCAATCCGAATTAGACGTTTTACAATAAAAGTAAGGGGCCAAAACAAAAACAGACTTATAAATTTTGTCCAATAAGCTGTGCCTAGATGGTAAGACAAAACATTTTTTTTTTAGGTAGTCCATAATAACTCGCACATATAACAGAGTTAATGTCTTATACATCCAAGAACTTTCAAACATATAGTCAGCCAAACAAAAACTTATATACATGGGTAGTCTATCATATCCACCGAGGTAGCAAAAAAGGTAAATAAAAGAGCAAAAACATAGTCTCGTGCGTGAGACATTCAGGCAGACTCTACAAAACGTGACTTCCTCTCACTTTCTTCACTGAGGTTGGGTTTGGACATCTCTTTGCTCACCTACATGCATATAAATGAGAGTGAGCGAAAGCCTAGTAAATAATATCAAAACAAAGAAATGACATGAATGAAATCCGTAACGGACATATCAAACGACCTTAAGCTCATTCATGTTTCTATTTAGTACATCAAACGGCCTCAAGCCCAAACATATCAAATGGCCTCAGGCCCAATTCATTTATGTCAAACGGCCTTTGGCCTAATCGTTTATGTCAAATAGCCTTTGGTCCAATCATTCATGTCAAATGGCCTTTGACCCAATCATTTATGTCTAACGGCCTTTGGCCTAATTATTCATGTCAAACGGCCTTTGGCCCAATCATTTATGTCAAACGGCCTTCGGCCCATTTATCCATATCAAACGGCCTTTGGCCCAATCATTTATGTCAAACGGCCTTAGGCCCAATTCATTCACATTGAATAGCCTTAGGCCCATCCATCATATCAAACGGCCTCGAGCCCAATTCATTTTTATATTCGTGTTCATGTGTGTTTCATACCCATGATCATGATCATATTTGTATTCAATTAGTCTTTATGTAGAAGACTGACATTTAGAATATTCATCCATAACTCAACATACAATTCCATAAGGCTCATATAGAAGTAACGTTTGGAAAATAACGTACTTGAATATATCCTTACTAAGATATTAATCGCAGTGTTTTGCTGATGGATTTGTCCTTGTGCTTGACCCTACACATTTCATAACATATTGGGTTACAAACAGTTCAATCCATTCTTAATTTATTTATTTCTCTTAGGCTCATTTCTTATCCTTTTTGGTCATTTACAATGCCCAATACATGCCTAAGAGTGCTTAGAAATGAAAGAGAACGGAAAATGAAACACAAAACAACTTTTCAAATTTTTGAAATAGGATTTTCTGCTCGAGCGTAGCTTTGGTCACTTGAGCGGACCCCTTTGATCTGCAAAAGTACTGGTTACATGTAATTTACGCTCGAGCGAGATTATTGACGCTCAAGCGAGGAGTCTTGTAAAACAAGGTTCGCTCGAGCATAAGGTCTGCCGCTGGAGCCACAATGCAATTTCTGTAAAACTTTTGGGAGCCAAACTTTCACGCTCGAACGAGACTTCCCTCGCTCGAGCAAATTGGTTGAAATTTGGGATTTCCATAATTCCATTTGAAGTTCAAAATACACTCCCAAAGGTCCAGAGTTTGTATATTTTGTACCCAAATATGGAGAAAAAATGTCTAGCATGAAAACATGGGTAATTCGAAATCGATTGGCCAAAAAATCATGATCATATCTTAAATCATCACAACTCTTCTTGTAATTTCAAAACTCATGCAATTAAGCCTCCAATTTTCATGAATCATGTATGTATGTAAAATATTTACTCCAATTCCACTTCAAATAATACAAATGATGCTCAAAGTCATAAAGCTCAACAAAACCACACAAGCATGTGTAATTTGACACTCAATTCTACATATTCAACATGCCTCATGTCAAATTATACAAGTTCATGGAAATTCTTACATGCATGGATATATATTGCTTTCAATTTCATCATACACTATTCAAATCTTATTCTTGGTCAGATGCCATGCTAGAATTCATGCAATTATGAACTTAAACTCATGAATTTGAGTTCAATTACTCACTTAGGAGCTTCAATTCTTCTAAATATAGTCAATTCTTGAGCTAATCCTCCTACTTCTTCAATTCCTTTGCAAAATCTTCAATGTTGACCTCTTTCTCTCTCTAAATTTGGCTCACTCTCTCTCCAGAGTGCCTATTTCAGATTTTTTAGCTCTAAGGGATGAGTATAAGTGTAATTAGGCCCTTATACATGCTTGCCTTAATCAAATTTGATTAAGGCTAAGTAATTGTACTTAATTAATCAGTTCAATCTAATTATTTTGATCCAAATCAATTTCTAATTAAATTTCACCATAGGCTCTAAAAATTACGCTGATCACAAAAATACAGTCAATTCCAGTTTCTGTCACCTCTACGGCCTTTAATTGAATTTTATAGCAGAAAATCAAACAGATTTTTCCTACAGTGAACAGATACAACTTGAAAAACACATATAATCAAATAATTTAGCACTCAAAATCATATCAGACACATAAGCACAATCATAATTAAGATTATTTAACATAACACAAAATAGAGTTGTCACACCTATATGTCTAGACTTTCCGTTATAGACATGGCTATAGACCCGTGATACAGTTGTTTTACTATCACAATGCAAAGATATTGATGGCATAGGTTTTAATCTCTAACAAGAGATTTCTTAGCCACTTTGCATTTTTGCTACAAGAAGCCAATACTACAATCTCTAACGCCATGGTTGAATCTGTTATGCATGTTTGCTTCTTAGAACCCTAAAGATAGCTCATCCTTCAAGAGTAAAAATCCAACCACTCGTGGACGAGTGATCTTTACCTTCAGTTATCCAACTAGCATCCATAAATCCTTCTAGCACTGCTGGATAGCCATTATAGACTATTCCATAGTCTATTATTTTTCTCAAGTACCTAAGTATACTGTTAACAGCATGCCAATGCACACTGCTAGGATTACTAGTGTATCTACTAAGTTTTTCCACTACAAATGCAATATTAGGTCTAGTGCAAGTCGTGGTATACATCAGGCTACCTATCACTCTTGAGTATTCTAGCTAATCAACAGCTCTTCCAGTATTAGGATTGTTACACCTCGAATTAACAAGGTCCAACTTACATGAATAAACTACCCGACGATGAACAATAGATATCAACTCTCATGTAAATGAATATTATATAGTCACACAATACATGTGTTTTATTCGATTTTATTCATTCCTAGACACAACATCTAAGTTAGATGGATGCTCTGTAACTAAAACATGCACAGATGTTATAAAATCAAATTAGATGCCCTGAGGCTTACATCATACACAAGGGTGCAACCCTTACAAGAATGGCACACAACCAATAAATAACATAAATGGCCCTTGGCCTACAAATAACTGAACCACCCTACACAGTTCGAACATAACTTCACATCACAGTCTGCATCCACACCTAAAAAACATTTTAGCCACATAAGGTGAGCATAAAGCCCAATAGAGAATATTACAAAAACCAAACATGCTCCACCAGCATAAATGATCATGATGCAATACATACATACAATATGCTCAAATGCATTTTCAAATCCGTTTGACTTCTCAACAAAATCATTTTTTTCCAATTACTGAAACCTTACGTTTAATCAAAACGTTTTCCGAGTCCAAAACATCAGTTTGATATGAAAATCCTTTCCAAAAACCAATCCAAGTATCTCAATACCAACTAGCAAATACATTGGTAAATCACATGCGAATACATCGCTAAATAATAGCAAATACATTGTTAAAACCATTTTCCGAACATCTTGTTCCAAAACCGACATAATAGTAAATAAATGGGTGAATCTCCAAAACACATACAACATTTCATGGATATTTCGTTCTCGGAAACCGTCAAACAAGACCCATAAAAACGTAGGTTATGGAAGCCCTACTATTGCCAATTTATGGATATTTCCTCCGCGAGAACCGACACCCATGTATACGTGCGTTTTTTGTGACTTTTCACCCTAGACACACAGGCCAACTTGATTTGGTGATATACACCTCTTTCCAGATTCACCATTTTATTTACCCTTTTCAATAGTACAATACATGTAACTCAAAATATTATTTTTCAAAACAATGCAAATGTCCCAAAACATTATATGAGAATTTCCAAAACCTCTTTCCAAAACATATAGTTTTAATTTCCACAATCCGTTACATGCTCCATGATATAAATGATTTCAAATTGCCTAATTCACATGCAATTTCTAACACACAGCAATGTTATCCTCCACCGATAACCAAAATAGTTATTTCTAATGCAATAATTAAAAGATAACAATATAGATATATTTTTCTAAGAGAGTAACAACGCTCATTTTTAAAATCCCACAACCATTTCTTTTCTAACCAAATCATTTACCAAAAATCAATCCAACTCCCAAAACAATATCATTTAGGATTTTCTCCAAATTGAGGTTTTTCCACTTTTAGAAATCCATGTGAAATTTTGATTACCAAAAGTAACTGTAGTAACAAATTATAGCCCAACAATCCCCCAATTTCACAAAACTTCATTTTCTTTTGAAATCACTTTTGAGTAAAGGAAAGCCAGCATATCAACATATCTCAACTAACTTTACAAAATCATAACCTTGTTCAAAAACTCTTGTGAAAAATCTTTCTTTCACATTTTAAGATCCACACTCTAAGTTTAACCCAAAACATCCAAATCCATAGATCTTTTGAAATAGCAAATAACAAGGGTAAAAATCATACCAAATGACTACAAAATATACATAACAAAATACGGCACAAATATGCTACCATACTCATATTGAGTTTAGGAAATAGACCCTACCTCTTGAAGCGGAGAGAAGAACTCGAAGAAAACCAAAGTTAATGAAACCATGAAACTCTTGGATCAAAAGAAAGTCCTTGAGGAGATCTACAACCTTTCTCAAAGGACCAAGGTGAAAAGATGCCTCTAACCAAGTAGATCTAGAGTTCTATGTAAGAAAGTTGAGATTCTACGAGAGAGAGGGAGAGAGATTCATGATTTAAAGAAGGAAGAGAGAGAGAGAGAGAGAGAGAGAGAGAGAGAGAGAGAGAAGAAAAAGTGAATGAGAAAAGTGTGTTTGGGGTCTATTTATAGTGGTAGAATAAAGCCCTAAAGTCAAAGAAAAGAATAACTCAAACCCCCAAAAGTAGAGCCCCAAAATCGAACCAAAAATTTGAATTTTACTCACAGGGGTCGACCCTTCAAACAGAGTTGTCAACCCTTAGAAAGAAAATATGAGAAACTAATGTGTGCAGAGGACAAGGGTCGACCCTTGGAACTAGTGGTATCGATCCTAAATTTCAGAATGTAACCCAAAACAACGCAACAAGGGAAGGGTCGATCCTTAGAACCATGGTGTCGACCCTACCAACTAGCAGAGACACTAAAAGTAAGGTAGCAAGGTGGTGTCGACCCCCATGAAGGCTAGTGTCGACTCCAAAACAAATTTTCCAAGTTCTCAAAGAACTTTTCAATATAAACAAGCGCAAACGAACGATCATAACAAGTTTAGATTGAATCGTACACCTCCAAAACTAAGATACAATAACTTCAAAAACTTCCAAAATGAAAATAAATGAATTAAATACACTCTCCAATAGTTTAAAGGACACAAGTGCTACAAGGATACAATTTCAAATTTGAATCAAAAGGTGTAGACATGGGTGTACAATTATATTGATTAAATTTCTTAAGAATTTTCTCAATATAATGCGACTGGGTAAGAATCAAATCGTTATCCTCTCATTTGATCTTAATACCTAAAATTATATCAGTCAAGCCTATGTCTTTCATACTAAAGCTAGGCAACAAGAAACTTTTAGTACTTTCAATGACATCATTGTCAGTACCAAAAATAAGTATGTCATCTACACATAGACATATGATTACACCTCTATTGCCAGTAAACTTGCTGTACACACACTTATCAAATTCATATATCCTAAAAACATTTGGCTCTATTACTTTTTCAAATCTCTCATACCACTGTTTTGGAGCTTGTTTCAGTCCATATAGTGACTTCATGAGTATACACACTTTGTGTTCTTGACCCTGTACAACAAATTCTTCCAGTTGTTGCATGTGGATTTTCTCATCTAACCCTCCATTTAGGAAAGTGGTCTTAACATCCATTTGATGGATTTCAAGCTTGTAGATTGAGCCTAAGGCAATCAACACTCGAATGGTGGCAATTCTGGCCACCGGAACATATGTATCAAAATAATCTTGCTATGCCACCAATTTTCATTTTCCTTTTGAAAATCCATTTACAACTAATTGGTTTGGATCCAGGTGGCAAATAAGAAAGTATCCTAGTATTGTTAACCATGATAGAATCCATCTAATCGTTTATTACTTCTTTCCAGAAAGCAACATCTTGAGGCTTCATAGCCTCCTCAAGGTTAATGGATCTAAATCCATATTCAAAGAAATCATTGTTTGCCTAAAATAAGCTTTCCTAGTTCCTTCTACAAGATAAACTATGAAATCATGGCCAAGTGACTTCTCAGTCCTAGTTCTCTTACTCCTCCTTAACTCAACAAGCTCATTAGGCTCAATGGGTTCATGCCGTTCACTTTCCTTTGTGGACATCAAAGGAGTTGATTCATTTCTTTGATTAGAATCCAACTTTTGAATGGTTGTGAAACGATTTTCATAAATTACCTCATCACATGATTCAATGATGGTATTTGTTTTCACTAAACCATTTGGTTCTACTACCAGAAGCCTATATGCTTTGCTATGTATAGCATAGCCAAAGAATATGCATTCAATTCCTTTTTTCACCTAATTTCTTTCTTTTAGGTTTAGGCAATCTAACTATTGCTCTATAACCCCAAGTTTTCAAGTAACCCAAATTAGGTTTCTTGTTTTTCCAAAGTTCATAAGGTGTAACATTTTTTCTCTTGAGAGGAATTCTATTAAGTATGTAATAGGCAGTGAACAACGCTTCACCCCAAAAATCAGAACTTAAACTAAAGTAAGAAAGCATGGCATTAATCATTTATGTTAATGTCCTATTCTTTCTTTCAACTACTCCACTTTGTTGTGGTATGTAGGGTGCAAACTTCTCATGAATAATACCAATATTTTTACAATATTCTAGACAATGGTATTCACTGCCTCTATCAGACCTAAGTCTCTTTATTTTGATATTACACTGATTTTTTACTTTTGTCTTAAAAATCTTAAATTTATTAAGCACTTCATCTTTTGAATGCAAAAGATAGATATGAGACTTAGAAAAATCATCAATGAATGTTATAAAATATTTCTTACCACCTCTAATGGGGGTACAATGCATATTACATACATCACTATGCATAAGTTCAAGCAAAGATGTGATTTTATCTACTTCAGGAAATGGAATGCAAGTAATTTTAGATTGCACACAAAATTTGCATTTTTCAAACATATCTATTGCATACTTAGGAATTAAATCTAAATTAACCATATCATGCATTTTCTAATATTAACATGACCTAAACGAGCATGCCATAAAGAAAGAGAATCAACAATATAAACAGAACAAATGTATTATTGATAACGCTAAGTTTGAACATTCCCTGATACATGTAGTCCTTTCCAACAAAAATCTCACCCTTAGACAAGACAAATTTGTCCGACTCAAATACTAACTTAAAACCATACTTATTAAGCAGGCTTCCAGATATGAGGTTTTTCCTGACATCAGGTACATGATAAACATTAAGACTTAAGATTTTTCCAGATGTGAACTCTAAATCCACCGTCATTTTGCCTTTGATAGCAGCAATTAAAGAGTTACCCATGTAGAGAACTGTTCCATCACTCACTTGTTCATAAGGCCTCGTTTAGGAAGCGACCAGTTTAGCCAAAAAGTCAAAAAATTACTAAAAAAAGCAAAAAGGCCAACAACCCATACCAAAAAGTCAAAGATTCTCTTTTTTCTCTACTTTTTGTACATCTTTTCGTAAAAAGTCAAAAAGTCATCCCAAACACACTAGTTTTTTTTAGCTTATATTTTAGCCAAATAACCAAAAAGTTACTAAATTAGCATATTCCCAAACGAGGCCTAAGTAATGAAACGACTCTTATCGTTGCAAACGTGCCTTGTTGCTCCTGAGTCAATCCACCAGTCACTAGCATCTTCGAGCATATTCACCTCAGATACAACAACCACGAACTTGTTCTTAGCATTTGATGCTCCTGGCTTCTTCGTATATGACCGGCATTCATTTTTGAAGTGCCCTGGCTTGCCACAATGCTAGCAAGGGCCTTTCAAATTCTTAGCATCTTTCTTAGGTTGGGGGTTGCGCTTACGCTTCCTTTTGTTGAACCTTTTGCCATCATCCACCATGTGAATCTTAGAAGTCTGAACCAATTGGTTATCTTTACTTTCAAGAAATCTTGACTCTTCCTCAACTTGGAGGTGTTGAGCCAATTTCTTTAAAGTTAGATCTTCCTTTTTGTGTTTCAGAGTTTTCTTAAAATCCTTCCAAAAAAATGGTAGTTTCTCTATTATAGATGAAACTACAATAGATTCATCCCTGTTCATATTCTTTTGTCGAAACTGACTTAGAATATGCTGGATCTCATGGAATTATTCCATAATGGGCTTTGTATCAATCATAGTAAAATGCATAAAATTTAACTGGTGGCAAATGCATAAAATTACTTACTGGTGGCATGCTCAGTGAGGTACTTTAACTGTAATATGTCCCAGAGTTGCTTTGTCGTTTCCAAATGTTGATACACATCGAACAGAGAGTTTGACAATGCATTCAGAATGTGTCCTCGGTAAATGAAGTCGTCATTCTCCCATTTGATTCTAGTACGGGTTTGCTTCATAGTCTCGTCTTCTTGCTCCGTTAGATAAGGGTAGTTAACACATAGACCACTTTAAGAGTGGTGAGCAAAAAGTACATCTTCTTTTACCAACGTTGGAAATTTCCTTTATTAAATTGGTCAAGCTTCACGAAATCTTAAGTCATTTTCTGAATAAACATTGCCAAGCTTCACGAAATCTTAAGTCATTTTCTGACTAAACATTGCCATATCTAAATATTGTCTTTAGATTGTTGGAACAATTCGTCTTGAATTCTTCAGTTGGTGGTCTTCGGGTCTTCAAAACTTAGTGATGATCTTATCTATGCAGAACAGAAATTTAGTGCTTCAAGTCGCGTTACTTAGTCGCTTTTCTAAAGACAATATTTGCACCTACCAAAAGGTGTATAGGGGGTTACAACAAATTCACCTCCAGGATACAATAAAGCATGATCTAAAGATCAAGTCTACCTATGTCTGCACTGACGACAGTAGATCAGAATACTCTTGATATAATCAAGAAAACCAATACACCAATAATCAAGTCTCAGAATTTGATTATTAGTAAGAAAAGTAGAAACTTGTTTAAGAAACTCTTGATCAAAAACTCTAAATCAAGAAGGTGAGGGAAATTTGCAGAAATGCTTTCTGAATTTTTTGAATGGATTGAAATGGCTAATTTCATAACCTATTTATAGACCTTGAAGCATTTGATCAAATAGACATGTCCCTATATCGCATCCAATCAGATCCTACCGTTAGATCGACGATCTACAGTGCAGATCATTCTCACACCGAATTAATGCCTCAACTAGTCATACCTTATCACGATTGGGTGCCATCTCATCCATACGATCGCGCATCTCCAATCAATGACTATGATCAAATCGCTCTAGATCGAACACGCAATCGTTCGATTGGTTCATTGATTCATCGCCAAAAGACGTCACATCACTGCCACGTGGAGTTGACTGTATTCCATGTTTCCTATACCATATTGGATCCACTTCATCTCTCCAAATAGGAAAGCACCCTCATGATTCATCGCCAAGAGACGTCACATCACTGCCACGTGGAGTTGACTATATTCCACGTTACCTATACCATATTGGATCTACATCATCTCTCCAAATAGGAAAGCGCCCTCATGGCACCTTGTGCCGATGCGTCTGTGCTAAGTGCAAAGTGTGCCATCAAAAGCCACACTGCCCACTACCCAAGCCACGCACGTGTGCGTGTGCGTGTGCGTGTGCGTGTGCATGTGCATGTTCTTTGCGGTGTGAGTGCATGCACACTAGCATCTATCCTACAACTTCATCTTCAAAGGAATATTCCATGTAGAATTTTGCTCTCTTTCCAATGTAGGACAAAGTCCCGAAGCTTATTTCTAGCTTTTTAAAGAAAAATAAGGAAGGTTTTTAAAACACCCAAGAGCTAAACTATAAATTTTGAAAATTCCCCAATAGGTGGATTAGTGAAAATATATAGATTATGCTATTTCTTTCACTCAGTAAGAATAAAATTTTATTCAATCATAAAGGATTTAGATATGTCTTCCGTCCTCCACAAGTAGATCATGAAGCCAAGCAGGTGGATTATCCTCCACATTAAATACCTTTCTCAAAAACACCATACTTAGCAATCAAATGAGCTACTTTGTTACACCCATGCTTAATAAATTCAAAACTACAAGAATGAAACCTATCACCAAATTGCTTAATACCATGAATAACCACAGCAACATCTTCACTCACCATTCGAATTCCATTTATCATATTTATCACAGTTTGAGAGCCAATTTTTATGACAACCTGCGGTGCCTAGATGCAGCCCTTCCTTTATAGTCACAACTTCTACGAACAATGGGCTAACATAATAGTTCAATGATCGAGTGATAGCTACCATAAAACTGCATATACAATCCCTCATAACAACTCCAACACCACCCCGATGTGACTCTTTTTTCCATGCCGCATCAACATTTATTTTCAACACTTCTGTATCACTTCAACGACAACCATCCCACTTAACTTGCACAATTTGGCCTGCAATATGAATTCTCTATTATGTTTTCTCACTAACAATCCGGAACTCATGGACATTATTTGCCACAATTCTCCACACCTTATCCGGACTAACCATACACCCATTAAAGTGCGCTGAATTCCTACATTTACAAATACGCCAAAGAATAGTAGTAGCCAAAGCCACATTCTACTGAGAATCTGGAGAGCCTTTCCACTTATCACATAAGTTCATCCACCACACACCAATTAACAGTCCAGAAATTAATCTAGATTGAACTCTAAATGGTGATACATACCAAACCATCTGTGAAAAAGGACATTCAACAACCAAGTGCATACCCAACCTTTTCTTCTGCAGCAAAACTTTACCGAAAGAATCTCAATACTCAAAGAAGCTATTTTTCGAATCTAGGTTTGAAGGTTTTGGATCCTGAACACTTCATGTTGTTGGTGATGAAATTTGATGATGGTTTTAGGGTAACAGAATGATGAATCTAGAGTGTACAGGGTGGCAGTGGCGATTGATGGTGGCAATGGTGTGGTGGTGATGGTTGTTTGGTTGAGAAAGGAGAGAGGGTAGTTTGGGTAAGAGGGGAGAATAAAAAGGATGAGATGGATCTATAATTTGAAATTAGGGGTCAAACTATAATTTTTTTAAAAAATTCCATTTAAATGTGATGACATTTGATAAATTAATCACGATTTAAATATGTGAGAGGGTAATTTGAAAATATAAAAAATTCAAGTGTGAGATTGATTAGAGGGATATAGTTTGGGGGGAATGAAATTTCCTCAATTTTAAATTCTCAAAATTATATGTCATCTCAACAAGTAAACAAATTTTATAAGCGTATAACATTTTTTATTTATGATCTTTATGTCATCTCAACAAGTAAACAAATTTTATAAGTGTATAACATTTTTTATTTATGATCCTTTTTTTGGATGAAAAATAATTTCTACTGAAAAATATTTGTTAAAGAAATTTTTTTCCATAAAATATTTTTCAAAGAATAAAGTTTTTTTTATGTTTGGTGGTAGTGGTGGTGGAACGAAAGTGGAGGTGGAGGTGGAGGTGGAGGTGGTAGGGTAGCGGCAGAACCTATAACAATGGTGATGGTAGCGGTGGTTGTGGTGATGGTGTTGTGGTGGTGGAAGTGAGAGTGGTGATGGTAGTATGGTGACACTGGTAAGACTTTAGAACTTTCTTAAATATTGTACCAAAATTAAATCAAGATTAATTAAGTTAAAAATATTTAGAAACTAAGCTTGATTAACTAAGCTAATTAGTGAGATCAGGGCCGGCCCTGAGATTTAGGGGGCCTAAGGCGAATTTTAGAAATGGAGCCCCTCTTACATTGAAAATAAAAAAAAATTCATGGATAAAACGATAAATTACAACTTTTTTTTTTATTTGTAGTTACAAAAAAATTTACTTGCACATATAATCATTAAAATTATAAACAAAATAATTTAATGAAACAAAATTAAGGCAAAAAAATTAGGAAAAAATTATTCATATTAAACTAATAAAAACCTAGGTAAAAAAAATTATGAAAAAATTATTTATTCTACTAAAATCTAATAGATAAGAAGGTAAAAAAATTAGAGCCCATATATTGTATGTATTATTCTTCTTGGGCCCAAACATTTTTTTTTTTAACATATATTTTCATTTTAATAAATATGGGCCAAATTACATTTATAAATAAATATGAGCTAAATCATACATGGACCCAATAAAATATTTTGAAACCCTTTAAATTGATCGTAAAAATAAATAAATAAATAAAATAAAAAATAAAAAATAAAAAATTGGACCTATAACATTTTCTTACATTTGGGTGCCCTATTTTTGAGCCAAAAATTTTGGACATAAGGCATAGGCCTTGCTGGCCTTAGGCCAGGGCCGGCCCTGAGTAAGATTAATAAATGCTGAAGCAAGCAA
The DNA here is from genome assembly GCA_025200525.1 of Camellia lanceoleosa. Classification (NCBI taxonomy): domain Eukaryota; kingdom Viridiplantae; phylum Streptophyta; class Magnoliopsida; order Ericales; family Theaceae; genus Camellia; species Camellia lanceoleosa. The sequence continues at coordinate 97,201,777 of CM045762.1, forward strand.
ACAGGTGAAGCACACAAAGAGGTGAAACACCTCTCCAAAAAGATGACCATCAACCTTTGAGAGGCAAGTGTCTCTCCCAAATAAAATAATAATAAATGAGAGATAGAGATAGAAGAAAATCTGCAAGAAATTCTTGATAGGAGAGAGATGAGATAGAAGATAAGAAGATGGAGAAGAGGAGAGAGGAGCAACAAAAGGGAAGCTTCAATCTTAGGCAAAAGATGAAGCAAAAATCACCACAAAGTAAGGTTTTAAACCCTCTTTCACGTGATATAAATATTAACCAACTACAAAATGATTAGGGATAGGTTCTTCATAGAATAAAAGAAAATAAATGGATAAGAGATCAAAAAGAAATTAGGTAAGAGATTAATATGTGGGAATTCAATCATTTGCTTGAATAAATCAAAAGATTTTGTATAGAATCTTGAAACTAAGTATCCTATATCAATTTCATGTGTTTTTTTTTTTTTTTTTTTTAATTTTAATAGAAAAGCATCTTGTTTATATGCTTTGATTTGAAGGAAACATGAAGAAATAGAAGGAAATTAAGTTAAGAAAGAAATTAGTTTGAAATGATTAAGAGAAAAATGAGTTGCTGCCACTAATTAGACCATAACTCCTTGTATATTTGGAATTTTAATGTGAGACCAAACCCATTAGAAACTAGACTTTAGATGCTTGAATTTAGATTTAAAAATTGCTCAAATCGAGTTCGGATGAGGGAAATATACCAATTTGAAATTAGATTGAAAAACCAATCGCAGACCTCTGCACATGCGACCAGCCCTCTTTTGGTATTGCAGGAATCTACACGTGCAGCCAACAAGGCTTTTGGTCCGTTTTGCTTCTTTTTCACCTTTTTGACTCACCGAGGCTCGTTTCTTCTAATTGGAACTTGAAATGAACTTGAATAAGACTTGAAATTTAATCTAGAAGTGTATGATCAAAGGGAAACTATTGAACCTAAGTTAGCACATACTCGAATTAGAACTGAAAAAGTAGTATTACATCACTTTGGACCGTATTTCATTGAATGCTTGTATATATTTTACTTGGGTATGCTGCATCTTTGAAAGTCACCTCATTTCTTAAAAGTAATTGGTGAGTAATATTGTTGTAAAGTTATGTTTAAAGCATGTTTTGAAACTCAATAATATATCATGCTTTGTGAAAACTCTATTTTGTTTCAGAATGAATGAATATCCTATATTCTTGTATCAATGTATTAGATGACATCCTTAGATCAATCCTAGCCATTGGAAAGTAAGCATACCAATGGCAGATGTTTGAGATTTCTCTCGCCATCTAAAGGTGGGTTTGTCTAATTGGTGTACGGACCGGTTAGTCCCTCATTTTGTTCTAATGGATGTGCATTGCTATTACATTTTGGATAACTTTATTTTCGAAATCCATTACTCCTGAAAGAAGTTCTTGAAATACTATATTTTGAAATGAGATACCCATGATAAAATAACTTGGAATTTATTGAACTTGTAGATTGATCTATATTTTGTAAACTCATCGATATTCATTCATTACCACTTTAATGTAATATTATTCACTGGGCCTTACCTCATCCCGTCTCCCTTATATGTAGACAAGTCATGAAAGGTTGTGCTTCTCGGCGTTATATGTGAATGCTTATGAGAATGAAATTGTACTTAGTTTCGGAAGAAATGCTCTTTTGAAAAGTTGTACTCCTAGTAAAAGAATTAAATAATATAATTAAGAATGATGTATGTTTCATTTCATATAATTATACACTATTCTAAATGGATGTCTCAAATATACGTAATGGACTCTATTAAAGAAATTAATTGCTTCCACAACTCAAAATGAAAATTGTGCCCCAATTACTTTGTTTGGTAAGTTAGGCCTTTGGTAGCCCATGACTACTGGTCTGTCACTACACTATTTGAGGCGGGATGAGGTCGTGATGACTTGCCATTTAAAAGTGAAAAATATTTTGTACGAATAAGTATGTTTCCATTAAGCATGGAAAGTGTTTTCCATTGCTTTTTTTCTTTTTTTTTCATTGTACCAAACACTAAAAATTACAAAAAATATTTCCTCCCAAACAAACAAAGAAACACCTTCAAAACATAAGACTCCAATGTAGGGGTGATGCCTATTAGCCTACCCAACCCAGCCCACCGTGATATTTTTAGGGTTTTAAAAAATTATTTTGCCTATAAAGCTAGGTTGGGTTGGATTGAAATTTTGTACCCATTTAATATTTGGGTTGGGTTTGGGATAAAAATTTCTAGTACAACCCAACTCGACCTGCCCATTTGTAAATTATTAGTTATAATTTTATAATATTTTAGTTATAAAATAAAGAAAAGAAATATATAAAAGACAAATATATATATATATATATATTTCTTGAGTTTAAATTAAAATATTTGTTAAAAATAATATTTATTTTATCATTGATTTTTTTAAAATTACAAATTCAAATAATAAATAAAAAAATTTAATAATTTAATATCCATTCAAGATAAAATAAATAAATAAATAGTTCACATTTATTAAGTTAATTGGGAGGGCTTGAGATTTTAAAAAAAAAAAAAAAAAAAAAAAATTAGGGCCAGGCTTGAGATAGATAAATTAAGCCTGATGTTGGGCCGGACCGAGTTTGTAATGACACATATCCTCTTACTATACAATGCATGCCCGACCTGAACCCAGCCCGGCCCAATGTTTGTCCACCCCTACAATGACATGAATGCTCAACCTCAATGGCTTAGCCTATTGGCTTGAGACTTAGGCGTAGGGGTCTATTCCTCTAGATCTCAAGTACAATTCTCCCAACCAATATAAAACCTTTGAGGGCACGGACCACAAGGAAACCTGATTTGGAATAGTTGTTTGAGCTGTAAGTATTTAGTCTGATGCCCAAAAACTGGCCAAGGATACCCAACATAACCCAAAAACAAAAAAAAAAAAAGGTAAATTACACTAACACCCCCTAAGGTTTGGTCCAATTATATCCCATGCCCTGACGTTCTGAAAATTACATTCTCACCCATGTGGTTAATAGTTACATTTCACAAACCACCTGCTTATATAAAAGGTAACAACTCCTACTAGAAAAATAGAGGAAATTACATTAAAAAAAAAATTTAAAAATAAATTAAAGGAAAGGAAAAGGGAAAAAAAAAAAATAAAGGACGTAAAGCAAAACAAGAAAAGAAAGAGTGTATGAGTTCAATATTTTCATTTCTTCTAAATAATTATAACGATAGGGGGGTTAGTGAAATTTTCCAAACGTCAGGGACTGACATGTATGAAATTCAAACTTTAGGAGGTGTAAGTGTAATTTATCCACAAAACAAATGACATGAATGCTCAAGAAAAAAAAAATAGAAGAGACAATTCGATGCAGTATTTTTTTATAAATGTTTATAAAAATTGTCAAGGTCATATGATATTTGATTGTTTTAGTAATTTTTTATACGGTTTGGTTTGAGTTTTCTGGATTAATTTTTTGAAAATTGAGTTTTTTAATTTTCGTGTTTTTTTGTTTTTAGTGAATATTTTTAAAATTTTAAACATTTTTTTTACTTTTTTTAGATATACCTTACTTAGATGTATTTAAAAAGTAAAAAAAAAAATGTGAAAAATTATTTTTAAAAATTAAGAAATACATAAAAATACAAAAAATATATTGAATTCTTGTATTTTTTTTATATTTTTGGTATTTAGTGAATTTTTTTAAAAAAAAATTTACAATTTTTGCCCTTTCATGGTGTATTTATGTTAGGTGTGTCTAAAAAGTAAAAAATTTGCATAAAATATTAAAAAAACTCAATAAAAACAAAAAAATACGAAAAATAAGAAAGTAAAATTTTCTGAAAACTATTTTTAAAAAAATAGAACCAAACATAGCCGTATTTGAGAATAATTTTTTTATTTGTATGGGAAAACATGAATAGTTGACGAGCTTGACTTAATTTTTAAAGACATTTTTTTTTACTCTTTTCAGTGACTGTTTAATTTTTTATTTTTTTTTATATTTAATTTTTTACTCTTTTAATTTAAAAGCCAAGTTGCTAAACGATCATTGAGAATCGTGACACGTGTTGTTTTGAGTAGAATAGTGTCATACAAACTAACAAATCCTTTAATTTGATTTAATTTATTAATTTATTTGTTTTTTTAACTTATTAATATGACAGTTGTCATATTATTGAAATTGGTCATGTTATCTAAAGTTTCTTATTGCCTAGCACATCAAAATTATTAATTTTTGGATGAAAAAGTATGAGACTTAATATATTACACATTCGATAATAAGTTGTTAATTAAATTATATCGAAGTACAAAATAGATTCTAAAATAAATAAAGAGAACCTCTATGCAAGGAAGATACACATGAGGAGAAAACCTCTATGAAATGAGGAGAAAACTTGTAACGCCCCCAAATTATTTAAAAACATAACAATATTCAACATGAAAGATATATATATGATAACAAACAGTGATTTCAAGATTAGTCCTAAAGATTCTCTTTCTCATTGAACTACAAGTTGAGAGTCATCAATTACATGTTGCGTTTTCATAGTTCAAAAAGTTAGAGAAAATCATAACAAATGCCCTACGGGCTTACGATCTTTAAGGCAAAGCCTTCATTGAACAAAATGAATCATGGTCCTAAAACTAAACAAAACTTCAACAAAAGATTGATCCCCTTCTACTTTATTTGGGTGGTTGCTGCTCACCAAGTCCTGAAATTTATTAGATAGGAATGAGCAATTACCCAGTATTGCGATCAATTTTTAAACTTGCGATCCATATATATATATTCTCATCAAGTTGGAATGTATCCCATATGCTAAAATTAACAAATGGTTTAAAATCTCTTGACCAAACCATGAGACAGACATAAACGTTCAGGAAGCTTCACATAACCGCTTGTGCAAGTTTGGACAACAATAAGTACTTGACCAACTTGAATCCACAAAAGAATCAATCAACTTACAAACTGAAAACAATTATATGCGACTCTTAAGGTCATAATTGAGTGCACACGATTAGAAAAGGTACAGGAACTCCACCATCCAGTATCACCACATTAAGTAGTTGTTTAACTATGACCTATGTCCCCAGCAGCCAAGGACTGGCAAGTCCCTGCATTATATCAGTCAGCGCATGCACAAAAAGCCATACCAATATCTAAGAAAAAGCCAAAAACAGTTGCATGCTCTCCAATGTGCCTACAAATCATTATTCGCAATTTGTTAACAAGCATCAAGCCATCAATTATCCTTCTGGTTTTTCACTTCCTTAGATGTTTTGAGATAAGCCCATAACCTAGTTGGATTATATTGATATCGTCTCCAAAAAACAACCATTTTTAAAAGCCCCTTTCTTCAAAGATTCATAATTTAATTCTCTTTCTTATTTTTCTTTTCATATTTAAAATTAAAATGTTACTAGGCTGAAAAGTACATGATTGAATTAACAAACGAAAAAGATAAACAGTGATCCAACTCTTTCTTTTGATAAGTAACCATGATCCAACCTAACCAAGAAAAGTTTGAGTCAAGCAAAAAGTAATTAATAAATCAAACGGTGACACTGAAAAGGAAACACCATAAATCTATATCTATATCTCATCTTACTACTACAAAAGGTCTCTCTAAAGGTGTAAAACAATTTTAGGAAAACAGTACCCTCTATAGCTCCAACAGATTGTGGGAAATGAACATTAAGCATGGCGCAATAACAGCTATCATCAATTGTAATGCCAAACTATCATATAGCCTATAAGATAATTGCATCTCATATGAGATTATCAACTCCAAAATCCATAATTTGGTATACAATTGTCTATTTTCCCTTTCAATTATAAAAATTTCATGTGAGGGTGCTTATAAGTATCCTGGTGTTAGTCTCTCCAAATCAATGGTCTATTTTATCTGATGTTAAAATATGGATGTTTAATAAACCCGAGAAGAAACCACGTAAAGGGTCCATGGTTCAACCGTTGGATTGACCAGAAATGAACCATCACATCATAATCATATCATTAATACATTACAAATAATAGTTAGAAATGAAATAAAATAAAACATAACCAAGACACAACATAACAATTTTCTTCATTCTTTCCTAGAGTGTGTGCAAAAATTTTCATTGGCTTACCTAGAAATGTTGTTACATTATTCATAAACTTCAATTTTTCCTAAAATTAGTGACAAGCTACTAAAAATAAAAATAAAACTCAAACCCCATCAGACACAAGGTATACACGACTCTAGGTTCAAGATCTCGACATTAAAGTAAGCAAATAAAGCCACAATTTCTACTTTTTTGTTCAGTACTCCCAAATCTAGAGATCACGATGAAGCAAATAAACTACACTTACCGATCATTTTTACATATACAACGATCAATTTTTAACAAAACCCTAAAATTGTAATCACTCAAATTGGAAAAGAAAAAAAAAAAAAGATGAGAAAGACGATCTGAGAGAAGAGTAAGATGATCAATGCAATCTATCAAAATCAAATCAAATACATTTGAGAGAATATTAGAGAGAAACCTCGCAAGGGAACAAAGAGTAATTGAAATGCTCTGTAGATCACAACATTGTGGGTTCAAGTCAAGCAACGATCGAATCGAACTTTGTTTACAAGCCCTAGTCTAGTACTGTGATTCTTACAATGTGTCTGAATATTCTACGCGTAGACAAATCTATGCAATGAGAATAAGGAGCCCGGTTCACCATTTTGCAGTACTGGTTCGAGCCGGAATCCGGTTCCAAGGGCCTCAGAAGAAGGGTGCGGGTGTTTTGGAAAGATAATTAAAAATTATTTTTTAAATTTTTTTGATTTTTTTATAAGAGAGAAGTGAATTAAAAGTTGAAATGTGACCTTAAACTCACTTTCTAAAATAAGAATAACAGAAATCATGATATATTTATATATTCTTTTTATACTTGGGGATAATTATTTGTAGGTTTATTTTTTTATCCTCTCTGAGTTTTTTTTTTTTTTAATATTTGCCTCTCATTTTAATAATAATGATACTAATAAATTTATCAAAATAATAAAAATAGTTGGAATATTTTGATTTTTTTTTTTTTTGAGTTTTCATTAAATTTTAGTTTATTTGTGGTATTTTGTTTTAAAATATAATATAAAAAGTACATGCATTTCGTTGTATTTTTAAAAATATATATATATATATTTTTACAATAATAAATTTATCACTGAAAATTATAATAAGATTTTTTTATAAATAAATCCAGTTCACTGTAATTGTCTTTTATGCTTAACCTTCTTTTGGAAATCAACTTATAAGCCAACTTATTAACTTATGTATTTATGGGGAATTTTTTTTAAGGTCTCTGGTATTAAGATTTTACAGCATAAAGGACACTCAATATTTTCATAATGTCTAAGGTCCCTCAAATTGATCCAGAGAAAATTGGTCCAGAGAGAGAAATTTCGAATTTCTCTAACTTCGGAATTTATCTAACTTCGGAATGTGTTTTAACCAAATTTCTCCAACTTCGGAATGTGTTTTAACCAAATTTCTCTAATTTCAGAATTTATCAAATGTGTTTTCATAATGTGTTTTAACCAAATTTCTCTGACTTCCGAATTTATTTTCAGAGAAATTTCGAATTTCTCTGGAACTGATATTGATGTTTTATGGCAGGGTGGAAAAATACAAAGGCTGAATACTTGTATGATGATAGGGAGAATCAAGTAAAGCAAAAACAATTGTCAATTACAAAGGCTAATTGTCAATTCAGAGCGCAATATGATTTCTCAAAATTGAAGCTAATAATCAAGATATGCAAAGACAATTTGTTTTTCTTTCAATTAAGAAGGTTTCTTCTGTTGAAAAAAAAAAAGAAAAGAAAAAAAAGAGAACTATATATCAGATTAATACACTCAAGAACTAACCTATGGGGCAAAATTAGTGCAAAAACACCTTTGTGGTTCACGCAAATTAGTAGTTGGTCGGTAAAAATTGATGTCCTATCTATCATATAGTTGAAATATCAGGATTCTTTTTTCATTCTTTCTCTCTTTCTTTTTTCAGAGAATTGTTGATTTAAAAAAATTTTGCTGATCTGAATTGGTATAATTAGAGGAATTTATCAATCAAGAGTCCGTTTGGATGGATGGATTTCAAAATCAAGGGATTTCAGAGTGAATTTTATGAAAATATTGGAGACTAGGCCATTATAAGTAGATAGAAACACTATAGTAGAGATCTATTTGTGGTTAAAACTGTTCTGTGTATATTGTGCAAAAAAATTGTGCTTATAGTGATTTTATTTTTATTTTTCATAAAACTTAATATTCGAATTGTTGCCGTGTATTATTTTTCATGATTAACTGTGCAATAAGGTTATGGGTAATTTTTATTTATTTGTTTGTTTTTTTTGTCTTTTTTTGATTTTGTTTGGCTAATTGTCAATTCAAAGCGCTACATGATTTCTCAAAATTGAAGCTAATAATCAGGATTCTTTGTACGCAAAGAGTTTTATCAAATTGTCTTTGTTTTTCTTTCAATTAAGAAGGTTTCTTCTGTTGAAGAAAAGAAAAATTAAAAAAAAAGAGAGCTACATATGAGATGAATACAGTCAAGAACCAACCTATGCGGCAAAATTAGTGCAAAAATACCTTTGTGGTTCTCGCAAATTAGTAGTTGGTTTGTGAAAATTGATGTCCTATCTCTCATGTAGTTGAAACATCAAGATTCTTTTTTCTTTCTTTCTCATTCTTTTTCCAGTGAATTGTTGATTTAAGAAAATTTTGTTGATCTGAATTCGCATAATTAGAGGAATTTATCAATCAAGAGTCCGTTTGGATGGATGGATTTCAAAATCAAGGGATTTCAGAGTGAATTTTATGAAAATATAGGAGACTAGGCTATTATAAGTACATAGAAACACTATAGTAGAGATCTATTTGTGGTTAATTAACTGTTCTACGTATATTGTGCGATAAAGTTGTGCTTATAGTGATTTTTTTTTTTAATAAAACTTAATATTCGAATTGTTGCCCGTGTATTATTTTTCCTGATTAACTGTGCAATAAGGTTCGGGGTAATTTTTATTAATTTGTTTTTTTTTTTTTTTTTGTCTTTTTTTTTTATTTCGTTTGGCTAATTGTCAATTCAGAGCGCTATATGATTTCTCAAAATTGAAGCTAATAATCAGGATTCTTTGTACGCAAAGAGTTTTGTAAAATTGTTTTTGTTTTTCTTTCAATTAAGAAGGTTTCTTCTGTTGAAAAAAAAAGAAAAAGAAAAAAAAGAGAACTATATATGAGATGAATACACTCAAGAACCAACCTATGCGGCAAAATTAGTGCAAAAATACCTTTGTGGTTCACGCAAATTAGTAGTTGGTTTGTGAAAATTGATGTCCTACCTCTCATGCAGTTGAAACATCAGGATTCTTTTTTCTTTCTCTCTCTTTCTTTTTCCAGTGAATTGTTGATTTAAGAAAATTTTGTTGATCTGAATTGGTATAATTACAGAAATTTATCAACCAAGAGTTCGTTTGGATGGATGGATTTCAAACTCAAGGGATTTCAGAGTGAATTTTATGAAAATATTGGAGACTATGCTATTATAAGTAGATAGAAACACTATAGTAGAGATCTATTTGTGGTTAATTAACTGTTCTGTGTATATTGTGCGATAAATTTGTGCTTACAGTAATTTTTTTTTATTTTTAATAAAACTTAATATTTGAATTGTTGCCCGTGTATTATTTTTCCTGATAAACTGTGCAATAAGGTTCTGGGTAATTTTTATTTATTTGTTTGTTTTTTTTGTCTTTTTTTGGTTTCGTTTGGCTAATTGCCAATTTAGAGCGCTATATGATTTCTCAAAGTTGAAGCTAATAATCCGGATTCTTTGTACGCAAAGACAATTATAAAATTGCCTTTGTTTTTCTTTCAATTAAGAAGGTTTCTTCTGTTGAAAAAAAGAAAAAGAAAAAAAGAGAACTATATATGCGATGAATACACTCAAGAATTAACCTATGGGGCAAAATTAGTGCAAAAATACCTTTGTGGTTCACGCAAATTAGCAGTTGGTTTGTGAAAATTGATGTCCTATCTCCCATGCAGTTGAAACATCAGGATTCTTTTTTCTTTCTTTCTCTCTTTCTTTTTTCAGTGAATTGTTGATTTAAGAAAATTTTGCTGAACTGAATTGGTATAATTAGAGGAATTTATCAAACAAGAGTCCGTTTGGATGGATGGATTTCAAAAACAAGGGATTTCTGAGTGAATTTTATGAAAATATTGGAGATTAGGCTATTATAAGTAGATAAAAACACTTTAGTAGAGATCTATTTGTGGTTAATTAACTGTTCTGTGTATATTGTGCAATAAATTTGTGCTAATAGTGATTTTATTTTTATTTTTAATAAAACTTAATATTCGAATTGTTGCTCGTGTATTATTTTTCCTGATTAACTGTGCAATAAGGTTCTAGGTAATTTTTATTTATTTGTTTGTTTTTTTTTTTGTCTTTTTTTGATTTCGTTTGGCTAATTGTCAATTCAGAGCGCTATATGATTTCTCAAAATTGAAGCTAATAATCAGGATTCTTTGTACGCAAAGACAATTATAAAATTGTCTTTGTTTTTCTTTCAATTAAGAAGGTTTCTTCTGTTGAAAAAAAAGAAAAAGAAAAAAAAGAGAACTATATATGAGATGAATAAACTCAAGAACCAACATATGGGGCAAAATTAGTGCAAAAATAACTTTGTGGTTCACGCAAATGAGCAGTTGGTTTGTGAAAATTGATGTCCTACCTCTCATGCAGTTGAAACATCAGGATTTTGTTTTCTTTCTTTCTCTCTTTCTTTTTCCAGTGATTTGTTAATTTAAGAAAATTTTGCTGATCTGAATTGGTATAATTAGAGGAATTTATCAATCAAGAGTCCGTTTGGATGGATGGATTTCAAAACCAAAGGATTTCAGAGTGAATTTTATGAATATATTGGAGACTAGGCTATTATAAGTAGATCGAAACACTATAGTAGATATCTATTTGTGGTTAATTAACTGTTCTGTGTATATTGTGCGATAAATTTGTGCTTATAGTGATTTTTTTTTATTTTTAATAAAACTTAATATCCGAATTGTTGCCCGTGTATTATTTTTCCTGATTAACTGGGGAATATGGTTCTGTGTAATTTTTATTTATTTGGTTGTTTTTTTTGTCTTTTTTTTTTATTTCGTTTGGCTAATTGTCAATTCAGAGCGCTATATGATTTCTCAAAATTGAAACTAATAATCAGGATTCTTTGTACGCAAAGATAATTATAAAATTGTCTTTGTTTTTCTTTCAATTAAGAAGGTTTCTTCTGTTGAAAAAAAAAAAAGAAAAGAAAAAAAAAGAACTATATATGAGATGAATACACTCAAGAACCTATCTATGGGACAAAATTAGTGCAAAAATACCTTTGTGGTTCACGCAAATTAGTAGTTGGTTTGTGAAAATTGATGTCCTATCTCTCATGTACTTGAAATATCATGATTCTTTTTTCTTTCTTTCTCTCTTTCTTTTTTCAGTGAATTGTTGATTTAAGAAAATTTTGCTCATCTGAATTGGTACAATTACAGGAATTCATCAATCAAGAGTCCGTTTGGATGGATGGATTTCAAAATCAAGGGATTTCAGAGTGAATTTTATGAAAATATTGGAGACTCGGCTATTATAAGTAGATAGAAACGCTATAGTAGAGATCTATTTATGGTTAATTAACTGTTCTGTGTATATTGTGCAAACAATTTGTGCTTATAGTGATTTTATTTTTATTTTTAATAAAACTTAATATTCGAATTGTTGCCTGTGTATTATTTTTCCTGATTAACTGTGCAATAAGGTTATGGGTAATTTTTTTTTATTTGTTTGTTTTTTTTTGTCTTTTTTTGATTTCGTTTGGCTAATTGTGAATTTAGAGAGCTATATGATTTCTCATAATTGAAGCTAATAATCAGGATTCTTTGAACGCAAAGAGTTTTATAAAATTGTCTTTGTTTTTCTTTCGATTAAGATGGTTTCTTCTGTTGAAAAAATAAATAAAATAAAACTATATATGAGATGAATACACTCAAGAACCAACCTATGGGGCAAAATTAGTGCAAAAATACCTTTGTGGTTCACGCAAATTAGTATTTGGTTTGTGAAAACTGATGTCCTCATGTAGTTGAAAAATCAGGACTCATTTTTCTTTCTTTCTCTCTTTATTTTTTCAGTGAATTGTTGATTTATGAAGATTTTGCTGATCTGAATTGGTATAATTAGAGGAATTTATCAATCAAGCGTCCAATTGGATGGATGGATTTCAAAATCTAGGGATTTCAGAGTAAATTTTATGAAAATATTGGAGACTAGGCTATTATAAGTAGATAGAAACACTATAGTAGAGATCTATTTGTGGTTAGTTAACTTATCTGTGTATATTTTGCGATAAATTTGTGCTTATAGTGTTTTTTTTTTTTTTTTTTAATAAAACTTAATATTCGAATTGTTGCCCATGTATTATTTTTCTTGATTAACTGTGCAATAAGGTTTTGGGTAATTTTCATTTATTTATTTGTTTTTTTTTTGTCTTTTTTTTTTTTTATTTCGTTTGGCTAATTGTCAATTCAGAGCGCTATATGATTTCTCAAAATTGAAGCTAATAATGGGGCTTCTTTGTACGCAAAGACAATTATAAAATTGTCTTTGTTTTTCTTTCAATTAAGAAGGTTTCTTCTGTTGAAAAAAAAAAGAAAAAGAAAAAAAAGAGAACTATACATGAGATGAATAAACTCAAGAACCAGCCTATGGGGCAAAATTAGTGCAAAAATACCTTTGTGCTTCACGCAAATTAGTAGTTGGTTTGTGAAAATTGATGTCCTATCTCTCATATAGTTGAAACATCATGATTCTTTTTTTTTTCTTTCCCTCTTTCTTTTTTCCGTGAATTGTTGATTTAAGAAAATTTTGCTGATCTAAATTGGTATAATTAGAGGAATTCATCAATCAAGAGTCCGTTTGGGTGGATGGATTTCAAAATCAAGGGATTTCAGAGTGAATTTTATGAAAATATTGGAGACTAGGCTATTATAAGTAGATAGAAACACTATAGTAGAGATCTATTTGTGGTTATTTAACTATTTTGTGTATATTGTGCAATAACTTTGTGCTTATAGTGATTCTATTTTTATTTTTAATAAAACTTGATATTCGAATTGTTGCCCGTGTGTTATTTTTCCTGATTAACTGTGCAATAAGGTTATGGGTAATTTTTATTTATTTGTTTGTTTTTTTTTTTTTGTCTTTTTTTTTTATTTCGTTTGGCTAATTGTCAATTCAGAGCGCTATATGATTTCTCAAAATTGAAGCTAATAATCAGGATTCTTTGTATGCAAAGACAATTATAAAATTGTCGTTGTTTTTCTTTTAATTAAGAAGGTTTCTTCTGTTGAAAAAAAAAAGAAAAAGAAAAAAAAGAGAACTACATATGAGATGAATACACTCAAGAACCAACCTATGAGGCAAAATTAGTGCAAAAATACCTTTGTGGTTCACACAAATTAGTAGTTGGTTTGTGAAAATTGATGTCCTATATCTCATGTAGTTGAAACATCAGGATTCTTTTTTCTTTCTTTCTCTCTTTCTTTTTTCAATGAATTGTTGATTTAAAAAAATTTTGCTGATATGAATTGGTATAATTAGAAGAATTTATTAATCAAGAGTCCGTTTGGATGGATGGATTTCAAAAACAAGGGATTTCAGAGTGAATTTTTTGAAAATATTGGAGACTAGGCTATTATAAGTAGATAGAAACACTATAGTAGAAATCTATTTGTGGTTAATTAACTGTTCTGTGTATATTGTGCAATAAATTTGTGCTTATAGTGATTTTATTTTTATTTTTAATAAAGCATAATATTCGAATTGTTGCCCGTGTATTATTTTCCTGATTAACTGTGCAATAAGGTTATGGGTAATTTTTATTTATTTATTTGTTTTTTTTTTTTTTTTGTTCTTTTTTGATTTCGTTTGGCTAATTGTCAATTTAGAGCGCTATATGATTTCTCAAAATTGAAGCTAATAATCAGGATTCTTTGTACACAAAGGCAATTATAAAATTGTCTTTGTTTTTCTTTCAATTAAGAAGGTTTCTTCTGTTGAAAAAAGGAAAAGAAAAAAAGAGAACTATATATGAAATGAATACACTCAAGAACCAACCTATGGGGCAAAATTAGTGCAAAAATAACTTTGTGGTTCACGCAAATTAGTTGTTGGTTTGTGAAAACTAATGTCCTATCTCTCATGTAGTTGAAACATCAGGATTCTTTTTTATTTCTTTCTCTCTTTCTTTTTCCAGTGAATTGTTGATATAAGAAAATTTTGCTGATCTGAATTGGTATAATTAGAGGAATTTATCAATCAAGAGTCCGTTTGGATGGATGGATTTCAAAACCAAAGGATTTCAGAGTGAATTTTATGAAAATATTGGAGACTAGGCTATTATAAGTAGATAGAAACACTATAGTAGAGATCTATTTGTGGTTAATTAACTGTTCTGTGTATATTGTGCGATAAATTTGTGCTTATAGTGATTTTTTTTTTTTTTTTAATAAAACTTAATATCCGAATTGTTGCCCGTGTATTATTTTTCCTGATTAACTCTGCAATAAGGTTCTGTGTAATTTTTATTTATTTGGTTATTTTTTTTGACTTTTTTTTTTTATTTCGTTTGGCTAATTGTCAATTCAGAGCGCTATATGATTTCTCATAATTGAAGCTAATAATCAGGATTTTTTGTACGCAAAGATAATTATAAAATTGTCTTTGTTTTTCTTTCAATTAAGAAGGTTTCTTCTGTTGAAAAAAAGAGAACTATATATGAGATGAATACACTCAAGAACCAACCTATGGGGCAAAATTAGTGCAAAAATACCTTTGTGGTTCACGCAAATTAGTAGTTGGTTTGTGAAAATTGATGTCCTATCTCTCATGTAGTTGAAACATCACGATTCTTTTTTCTTTCTTTCTCTCTTTCTTTTTTCAGTGAATTGTTGATTTAAGAAAATTTTGCTGATCTGAATTGGTACAATTAGAGGAATTTATCAATCAAGAGTCCGTTTGGATGGATGGATTTCAAAATCAAGGGATTTTAGAGTGAATTTTATGAAAATATTGGAGACTAGGCTATTATAGGTAGATAGAAACACTATAGTAGAGATCTAATTGTAGTTAATTAACTGCTCTGTGTATATTGTGCAATAAATTTGTGCTTATAGCGATTTTATTTTTATTTTTAATAAAACTTAATATTCGAATTGTTGCTCGTGTATTATTTTTCATGATTAACTGTGCAATAAGGTTCTGGGTGATTTTTATTTATTTGTTTGTTTTTTTTTTTTTTTTTGTCTTTTTTTGATTTCGTTTGGCTAATTGTCAATTCAGAGCGTTATATGATTTCTCAAAATTGAAGCTAATAATCAGGATTCTTTTTACACCAAGACAATTATAAAATTTTCTTTGTTTTTGTTTCAATTAAGAAGGTTTCTTCTGTTGAAAAAAAGAAAAAGAAAAAAAGAGAACTCTATATGAGATGAATACACTCAAGAACCAACCTATGGGGCAAAATTAGTGTAAAAATAACTTTGTGGTTCACGCAAATTAGTAGTTGGTTTGTGAAAATTGATGTCCTATCTCTCATATAGTTGAAAAATCAGGACTCATTTTTCTTTCTTTCTCTCTTTCTTTTTTCAGTGAATTGTTGATTTAGAAAAATTTTGTTGATCTGAATTGTTATAATTAGAGGAATTTATCAATCAAGAGTCCATTTGGATGGATGGATTTCTAAATCAAGAGATTTTAGAGTGAATTTTATGAAAATATTGGAGACTAGGCTATTATAAGTAGATAGAAACACCATAGTAAAGATCTATTTGTATTTAATTAACTGTTCTGTATATATTGTGCAATAAATTTCTGCTTATAGTGATTTTATTTTTATTTTTAATAAAACTTAATATTCGAATTGTTGCCCGTGTATTATTTGTCCTGATTAACTGTGCAATAAGGTTCTGGGTAATTTTTATTTATTTGTTTTTTTTTTCTTTTTTTTGATTTCGTTTGGCTAGTTGTCAATCCAGAGCACTATATGATTTCTCAAAATTGAAGCTAATAATCAGGATTCTTTGAGCGCATAGACAATTATAAAATTGTCTTTGTTTTTCTTTCAATTAAGAAGGTTTCTTCTGTTGAAAAAAGAGAAAAAGAAAAAAAAGAGAACTATATATGAGATGAATACACTCAAGAACCAGCCTATGGGGCAAAATTAGTGCAAAAATACCTTTGTGGTTCACGCAAATTTGTAGTTGGTTTGTGAAAATTGATGTCATATCTCTCATGTTGTTGAAACATCAGGATTCTTTTTTCTTTCTTTTTCTCTTTTTTTTTTCAGTGAATTGTTGATTTAAGAAAATTTTGCTGATCTGAATGGGTATAATTAGAGGAATTTATCAATCAAGAATCCGTTTGGATGGATGGATTTCAAAATCGAGGGATTTCAGAGTGAATTTTATGAAAATATTGGAGACTAGGCTATTATAAGTAGATAGAAACACTATAGTAGAGATCTATTTTTGGTTAATTAACTGTTCTGTGTATATTGTGCAATAAATTTCTTCTTATAGTGGTTTTACTTTTATTTTTAATAAAACTTAATATTCGAATTGTTGCCCGTGTATTATTTTTCCTGATTAACTGTGCAATAAGGTTCTGGGTAATTTTTATTTATTTATTTGTTTGTTTTTTTTTTCTTTTTTTTGATTCCGTTTGGCTGATTGTCAATTCAGAGCACTATATGATTTCTCAAAATTGAAGCTAATAATCAGGATTCTTTGTGCGCATAGACAATTATAAAATTGTCTTTGTTTTTCTTTCAACTAAGAAGGTTTCTTCTGTTGAAAAAACAGAAAAAGAAAAAAAAGAGAACTATATATGAGATGAATACACTCAAGAACCAACCTATGGGGCAAAATTAGTGTAAAAATAACTTTGTGGTTCACGCAAATTAGTAGTTGGTTTGTGAAAATTGATGTCCTATCTCTCATGTAGTTGAAACATCAGGATTCTTTTTTCTTTCTTTCTCTCTTTCTTTTTTCAGTGAATTGTTGATTTAAAAAAATTTTGCTGATCTGAATTGGTATAATTAGAGGAATTTATCAATCAAGAGTCGGTTTGGATGGATGGATTTCAAAATGAAGAGATTTTAGAGTGAATTTTATGAAAATATTGGAGACTAGGCTATTATAAGTAGATAGAAACACCATAGTATAGATCTATTTGTGTTTAATTAACTGTTCTGTGTATATTGTGCAATAAATTGTGCTTATAGTGATTTTATTTTTATTTTTAATAAAACATAATATTCGAATTGTTGCCCGTGTATTATTTTTCCTGATTAACTGTGCAATAAGGTTCTGGGTAATTTTTTTTTATTTGTTTTTTTTTTTCTTTTTTTTTTTTTGATTTCGTTTGGCTGATTGTCAATTCAGAGCACTATATGATTTCTCAAAATTGAAGCTAATATTCAGGATTCTTTGTGCACATAGACAATTATAAAATTGTCTTTGTTTTTCTTTCAATTAAGATGGTTTCTTCTGTTGAAAAAAAAAAAAAAAAAACTATATATGAGATGAATACACTCAAGAAGCAACCTATGGGGCAAAATTAGTGCAAAAATACCTTTGTGGTTCGTGCAAATTAGTAGTTGGTTTGTGAAAATTGATGTCCTATCCCTCATGTTGTTGAATCATCAGGATTCTTTTTTCATTCTTTCTCTCTTTCTTTTTTCAGTGAATTGTTGATTTAAGAAAATTTTGCTGATCTGAATTGGTATAATTAGAGGAATTTATCAATCAAAGGTCCGTTTGGATGGATGGATTTCAAAATCAAGGGATTTCAGAGTGAATTTTATGAAAATATTGGAGACTAGGCTATTATAAGTAGATAGAAACACTATAGTCAAGATCTATTTTTGGTTAATTAACTGTTCTGTGTATATTGTGCAATAAATTTGTGCTTATAGTGATTTTATTTTTATTTTTAATAAAACTTAATATTCGAATTGTTGCCCGTGTATTATTTTTCCTGATTACCAGTGCAATAAGGTTCTGGGTAATTTTTATTTATTTGTTTGTTTTTTTTGCCTTTTTTTTTATTTCGTTTGGCTAATTGTCAATTCAGAGCGCTATATGATTTCTCAAAATTGAAGCTAATAATCAGGATTGTTTGTGCGCAAAGACAATTATAAAATTGTCTTTGTTTTTCTTTCAATTAAGAAGGTTTCTTCTGTTGAAAAAAGAAGAAAAGAAAAAAAAAAAAAAAAAAAAAAGAACTATATATGAGATGAATACACTCAAGAACCAACCTATGGGGCAAAATTAGTGCAAAAATACCTTTGTGGTTCACGCAAATTAGTAGTTGGTTTGTGAAAATTGATGTCCTATCTTTCATGTAGTTGAAACATCTGAATTCTTTTTTCTTTCTTTTTCTCTTTCTTTTTTCAGTGAATTGTTGATTTAAGAAAATTTTGCTGATCTGAATTGATATAATTAGAGGAATTTATCAATCAAGAGTCCGTTTGGATGGATGGATTTCAGAGTGAATTTTATGAAAATATTGGAGACTAGGCTATTGTAAGTAGATAGAAACACTATAGTATTTGCCCTTCTTTTGTTCTTTCATTTCAAATAACACGATCAATCTCTTTACTCTAACAATGTATTAATTAGAAATGAATTTTCTAATATTTTTAGTCTATTCATTCTAATAAGTCAACTTCTTAATTATGTATCTAATAGAAATGAATTTCCTAACATTTGATTCTCCATCATTTGAGAATGGCTCATATCACAACCCTTCGTAGTATTTCATTTTTATTTCGTAAGTCCCATGGCTCATAACAATAATCTACATTATTTATCTCATAAATTTTATAGTAAAAATACCTATGCAAAATATAAATTTTGTATAAATAGATGAACAAATCATATATTTTATAAAATAAAATGAATGGTTTAAATTTAAACACGTCATTTTTGTCTAATTTAAAAGAACAAAGATGGTGTTTGGGAAGTGAGTTTTTATGTAAGTTTTTTTAGTTGTAGGTTTTTATTAGATAAAAAATTTTTGGTGTTTGAGAAGATAATTGGATTTTTATGTGGTTGGATGTGATGTTTGTGAGAGAAAAAGTGAAATGATTATGGGGTTAAATGTGATATTTTGTTTGGATGTATTTTTTTTTGATTTTGTAAAAAATTTATCTTTTAGTGAAAAAAATGAAAAAAAAATTTAAAACCTAAATTCCCAAACACCACCAAAATATAATTTATTGATGCATCTACTAATATCCAATGAAACAGAATATCCAATGAAACAGAATGTTTAGAAAGTAAACATTGTAGCCAAAACGTCAATACAAAAATTTGACTCGTTCTTTCTATTTTTTTGTATGTCTTTCTATAAAAACTAAAAAGCCATAAAAAAATACAATTCTCAAACAAATTCTAATATTTATATAATTTTACCTCTAAGTCTATGAGATAAAAGATTAAACTCCTCGTCGAAAGCACAGTGCAGAACCTACAAAACAAAATATGGAGAATAGTGGTATGCAAGATAACTATTTTCACACGATTTGACTCCGCACCATTGAACAGTTTAGTTGAAAACTTCAAAGATAGCCCAGAAGGGAAATGCTAGAGAGCTCTAAATCTAGAGCTCTAATTTGAGCTCTAGTGATGTGTCAAAGCAAAAAAAAAAAAAAAACAAACAAAGCAAGGCACAAACATCACATCAGGGTGGGTCCCACCTTCCCATTAGAGCTATTAGAGCTCCTATATTAGAGCTCTAAAGCATTTTTGTTAGAATGTTCTCCAAAAAAAAAAAAGGCCCAGAAAATTGAGAGAATGCTTTTATAATTGATTTACATGGACCCTTCCTGGTTCAGACCAGATGTAAAATTTTTAGAAGTCAACAATGTAACATTTCAATTTATCCAGCAGAAGAGATATAATGGCCGCAACGCTTTGTTGGAGAGAACCTAGGATTAACTTTTTTGAAAATTCACTCTTAACAAATTCCAACAGAATCTTTACTTTGCTTTGTTGGAGAGAACCTATGATTAACTTTCCTGAAAATTTTCAAAAAAATTCCAACAAAATCTTTACTGCATTTATATGAGTGATCGTGATCCATAAACGATGAAAATTTATCTCTAGTTTATCTTTATCCCAATGAACATAACAGTAAAGAGCACAACCAAAACAACATACATCTCAACAAAGACCACCTTAAAGCTCCAAATGGAACTATAAACCGAACCAAGCTGGGATGGTACTACTACCATTCTGAACTTAAAGCACTGCAACCCTGCAAAACAGAGTCTAATACCATCCGGCACCTTGATCCAACGTCCCTGCAAACTTCTTATCAAGAATCATCTGAGACAATTTTTTCTCCACGTGTTCTACAGGGAGTTCAATCAGTTCAGCAATATGAGCAATCTCAACCCTCCAGAACGGCTCGATCAACCTACAAAGGTTCTGCTCCAGCAAAGTATCATACAACAAAGACAAGTGGCGGTGAACAATTGGGTCCTCCTCGAGTTGTGCCTTGAAATCCCAAAGGGCAGTCTCAAAGAGCTTCAGAGAGCGTTGCGCATGAGCGTGTGCAACAGCTTTCATTGCATCGACTTCCGGCCCCTGATATTGCAATCCCACCTTGGCAGACGATAATATTCCTGCCACGTCATCGGCCCGGTTCACCATGATTTTGCACAGCAGCATGTACTTAAGACTATATTGCTCGAGGATCTTCAAGAGCATTGAAAGCTTCGAATGCCTCATAGAAATAGCTGTAAGCGGTTTTATAATCCTTCTCTTCTGCGTGAAGAATCCCACTCTGCAAATCTATTGTACCCTGCTGATCTAGAGGCACGTAAATAGCATTCGCTGCTGT